>CAMPET010000013.1:430871-474405 GCA_946803715.1 Beroe ovata | reverse complement strand
GTGTTTGTGTGTGTCTGTGCGTGTGTCTGTGTGAGTGTTTGTGTGTCTGTGTGAGTGTGTGTCTGTCTGTGCGCGTGTCTGTGCGAGTGTTTGTGTGATGTACACTGTACGTCTGTCTGTGTGTACACTCCCACATACAGAAGAACACTCGCGTGTCTGTCTGTATGTGGAGGTGTTGGTTCATGTGAGTTTGTTCATGTGAGATTGTTCATGTGTGTTTGTCACACTGTGAATCCTCATCCCTTTTTAAACGGGCGATGTTCTGGAGTGTTACTGTGGTGAACTCCTACAAGGTCGAAAAAACCTGTGAAGACATAATAATACAGCACAAGACTAGCACTGTTTCAGAGAAATATGCAACACTATTTACTGAGTTTATCGATATCTTTGTTGTGTGTGTGTGTATGGGTGTGTGCGTGTGTGTGTGTGCGTGTGTGTGTATGGGTGTGTGTGTATGTGTATTGTGTATGTGTGTGCGTTTGTTTGTTTGTTTGTGCGTGTTGGCGCGATGAAAAATATTCTGAAAACAAAACATAAGAAATCCTGTCCGACATACCGATTATCTGAACATCACAGAAAACTGTACAGCACATGATCAAGTCATATCATATACAGACATTGGAGTGATGACAGTATATTTGTAAAATCATGTACATCGATCATCACAAAAACACAGTACACACACACACGCACACACACACAAACACATTAAACACACACATATACATACACGCACACACAAACACACACACACACACGCAGNAACACACAAACACACACACACACACACACACACACACACATATATATATATACACACACACAACATCGCACACCGCATACATGCAGGAGCAACTGTAATTAATACTGCCGGATACTAACATGAAATACAAAATAAGGAATTTAGACGAAGTATCGAACTGAGCCTCACTAGCTAAAAAAAGAGATTGGAATAGATGTCAGAGTGTTTTATAGAAACGCTCATTTAGGCACACCAATAAACCTGCTGTGGAACTGGTATCTTGAGACACTATGAAATGTCAGTCATACCAGATACCGCGGTTCTCAATTATAACAACCAATTATCTATTGCTTTCATTACTGATACTGTGCAAAGTAGGTACCCCAATTCGCCGGATTTGGGGGATTTATGTTCAGTAAAAATGTGGAGAAGATTGCGACTTGTGATATGCTAGGTTGATTATAAATATCTACAGCTCTCAAATTTCTAGGGAAAAGTTTAACTGCACTTCTCATCAAAGCAACGCCATTCAAATTTTATTTCTCGTTACTTCAAAGAAAGGTGAATTGTCAAAGGTGAATTGATATATGCGATTCCAGGAAAAAGGAGGAGAAACATGAAAACGAAAATATATTCTTTTCTGAAATATATCTTTTCATGAAGTATATTCACAGAATAAAACGGCTACCTCAACGCACACGCACACACACACGCACAGACACAAATATTTTATTCAAACGTTTCGTCGAGCACACACACATAAACAGTCATGTACATATATTCTTCCCTGTAATGCAATCCTTCGACCGCAATTTCATTTGCGTGATATGATATTAACATAGCATATATATTCAAGGAATAAAGGTGCACGCGCTCCACCAGTGACTGTCACGTGGTTGCGAAAATGGTCACGTGTTATCCATAGACAACGCGCGAGACACATCCAGTGAGGTCATTGTAACCAATGGATTCGCACGCATTCCCTCAGAGACAGTCTCGTGATTGTAGTGGTAGTCACGTGACCATGCACAGGTCACGTGACTCCACCATCTTGGTCACGTGATTAACCACCATTAACAACACAACTCGCATATAACATACCATATTATATATCGCGTTACAAACATATACAATATAGGATGTAGAGATAATATGAGACTAGGACGAAAATGTGGGGTGAGACGCGCGCGCGCATTTCGATAGCATACGAGAGGAGCCGGGATTATAATGACAAAAGAGAGTATTGGAGCGCACGTGTTTGATTATTCAATATCCATCATTTACAGGAGCCATGGGCGAGATCAGGGTATACGATCACAACATTCTGTGTGCGTGTAATATATCACTATAAATGCATGATCGTTAAATAATAGATATAACATGAATTATAGATATCGAATAGGGAACTAATGATCACGCGGTGTATGATAAATCGAACTGATCGATGGGGGGTACATATTATAAAGGAGCACGCTCGTGTGGAAATAACCTCGCATAATTTCATCTTAGCGACATCAATCGGTGGTTCTGGAAATTTGCCAGGCGGTGATAACACACCGACACGTGGGCGCCACAAATAACAGTGGTATAAAAACAAGAGTGGGTGTTGGGAAACAAGAGAGCGAAGTAGGGGAGGTGAGGGGGGGACGTGAAAATGCAATATCACTCTATTCTGGCGATGTAACATTATGTGAGATAAGGTGACCAAACCATTGTAGAAAGAGGTTTGATTATGTAATGTGTGTGAAAGCTGTATTAATTTCTAATGAGTTTGGGCTGACAACAAAAGGAGGCGAATATCTATTGACATGATATATTATGATTCTGAACTGACCATTAAAATATCTCAGATGAGCACTACACACTGCATTTCCCACCAGACCTCTTATATAGACAAGTCATAAACCAGGAGTAGTATAGTATGCGATATATCATGAACTATAACAGCTGTTATAAATATAATTATTCTGCTCCATTATGTTATTATCATTTGATAATGGCGTGTGGGTATGTGTGTCGGTACCACTCTCGCCTCTCAATTCCCATAGATTCACTACTCTCATACCCCACCCTTACTCCTTAGATCACACCGCACTCAATAGAGTGCGTGTGTGTGTGAACTGGAGTGAGTGGTGTGTGTGTGTTTGTGTGTGTGTGTGTGTGTGTGTGTGTGTGTGTGTGTGTGTGTGTGTATGTGTGTGTGTCACCCACCCACATACACACACCCACCCACGTCCTACACACATAACACACACCCACCCACAGTCCACACACCCACCCACATACACACAAACTCAACTCTCTGATCACTTCTCAGTTCACACACACATACACAAATAATATAACTTGTCATTGATCGTGTTGTCATCAAAATCTAGCCCATTCACTCCGACATCAATTATCTATTCTAACCCTCAATCAGTTCGATTCTAATCTATTCTCTCTATGATCACTTCTGAATAATAGGGGATGCAAGCCGATAAAATTCAGGCCTGCAGGTTATACATCATGAGGTCAAACATATGTGAGAGTTGATATGATGGAAACGGACCAGGGAAGAATCCCGCCCTAAACTCAGAGAACCTCGGTTTATGGCTATTTGGACCGATATATGTTTGTCCATGTGTACGGTCTATTAACTGATCTGTGCCGTATATAACACTGCACCAGAACATATAACTGACAACTGTATCTCTATTATATCAACACTCGAAACAACACGCAACACTCGAAACAACACACGCACACACACACANCACACACACACACACACACACACAGATGTCACACCACGTGCGCTGTGTGTATTATGGTAACAGCCCACTCTGTTGCTGTACACATGTATCATGAATACCTCGACTGTCGACGAGACGGGGGGGGAAGACCATTGCACCTGCTGCTGCGCGCTATTTATTGCATTATATATGTGAGATGTATCATATTATCATGATGTTACAAACCAATGGCAGACAAGGGGGTAGATATTCTGACCAATCAGAAGACGAGATACAGCACCACGTGACTATTAAGATAACACGTTTTCACGTGACCCAAACTCTTGCTCCATTAGACAAGTTTGTTACTTTGTATGTATGTATGTATGTATGTATGTATGTANGTTGGTAATGTTGCGTGTATCAAGCAATGCCGTGACTCTTGTCTACGATATCTCGATTAGTTAATTGATCAATCAAAGTACCTAATTAACGCTCATATCAAGAGAACCAAAAAAGGTAGCAGCTTAATTTTTCCGGCATATTTAATTGGCCGATTTTGAAGCTACGAAAAACAGTGATATTATATCCAAAAACAATTAAGAATTGTTTGAGTTACGCAGCCACTCAAATGCGTATCAATGATGTGATATGAAATTTATCCGCAGCCCCTCCGTGGCGGTGACCTGGTGACCTGTGCTTGAAAGAAACAGGCGATTTATCGTGGTTCACCTATATGTTTCACAAGCGTATGAATCATAGTTTTGGTAAATTATAGTTTTGACTGATAGTTTTGATTATTATGACTCCTTCAAAGAAACAGAAAGCGTTTGTTTATAATGGATGTTTATTTGTCGTGGTAAGTAAGAGAATTTTACATCCATGACTCGGTGCAACTTCATAGTCCATACAAGATGGGAAAAGCATTTATTTTGCACAAGACAGAACATGGCTCTTCTTATAACATCAGGGCAACGCCACGGAGGGGCTGCGGATAAATTTCATATCACATCATTGATACGCATTTGAGTGGCTGCGTAACTCAAACAATTCTTAATTGTTTTTGGATATAATTATGTATGTATGTATGAACAGCTATGTATGTATGTACCATAATACCAATGAATGGCAGTCAAATTGATAACAGATAGAAATCATCGTCTACTTTCTGCTACAACTGAAGCGAGATCAAGCCGGCATGATAATCGCGTGATACAGTGCTAGCCTATGATACGGGTATGGAGTATCTAAAATTGAGATCCTCAATTTATCCTCATATCACTCTTTCGATCACCCCCTAACACGAATTAATATTCTCAATTAAACCGCTCATGAAGAGCAACAAACATTGAAGTAGAGGAAATTTGAGGTTAAGTTTTCGCTTCTTATTCTTATCAAATAACGATCATCCAAATATTGAGACGACTTGATAAGTAGAATTACCAGCGAGTGTGCTCCATAAAGCGTAATGTATTAGGTTTAACTGTGAAGCAATTCCTAAAAAGCAAGTTTTACTGTGAAGCAATGCCTAAAAAGCATGTTTTCTTTCACTACTACAATTTAGATCCTCATGAGTTATACTATACTATACTATACTATACTATACTATACTATACTATACTGTGAATAGGTTACACACTCAACAGAATGTATTATATATGCTGTGTATGTGAGGCCGTATCTCATGAAAACTAATGAGGATATGACAAGTCATAATGCAGCGGAAAGTACTAACGACGGGTTTGGACAATAATCTGAGCGAGAGAAAGGGGGATATGTATTGTACAAGAGGAATGGATAAACTAATGCCCTGTAGTTATTATGAACTAAAGTCTCACAGAACATAATATGGCCGCGGGAGATGTGGGAGGTTGTTTTTTTGAAGCACGAATAAAGGGAGGGGAGAAGGTGAAGCGAGGTGCAACTGGGGCAAGTTGGGGTGTGAGCAATAGCTTGTCTCCCGCATAATTTACATTATTCATGAAGAAAGTCCCGCTCAACTGGCGGTCATGGCACTCACAATAGAATGTGAGAGAAAGTGGAGAGATTTGTATGCCTGAATTCCAATATATGTGGCTATATCATATATATTGCCTCCGCTAAAGAGAGTTTATGTGCTGAGTGTAGCCGCTGAGGGCACACTTGAGTATCGGGCAATTGACACTGGTTTCAAAGTTACCATGTTCACATACCACATACCATGTGGTATGTGGTATCAGCTATCCCAGGGTGGAGCGAGTGGAGGTTATAGGTACTGAAACGGGACTTCGTGGCCAGGTATAATCACTACCGCACACTGGGTACATGGAAAGAGCTCTTTAAACGCAATGTAGTACAACGACAGAATGGTTCCTCCATCAATAGTATCCACAATATAAGTTATGGATCAAAAATTTATGTTTGGGTGAACCTGAAACATTCAGCTATCCCGGAAGTAGCAAAAGATATTGGTGAAAGGCGAGCCAAATTTGAGCACAAAATGATATTCCTCCCTCTAGACTTGTTGCATAACCAAGATGGAAATTGCTCCAATATATTTGAATTTTGATCCCTAATTAATAAGTCGCTTACCTGAAGACATTTGGGGGGGGGAATATTGCAATGAGATTATTTCATGAAATACATATACGCCAAGATAACAGGTTGAACATGATAGCAGCCCAGACGAAAGCAATTTCATGATCCAAAATATTTATCCGTCGCTCTTATAGTAATACCACATGATCCAGCTTGTTCTGAAACGACTTTTTCTTACAATTTCATTAGAAATGTGCACGCAGTGTATAGTATAATGGCTACACAGAAACAACTGGTAAAGAAATCAGCGAGTGATCACTGCTCATTGTTGTGAGTGTTCTTAACCGTGAATTGCTTTTATTCTAACGTGACTACCAACATCGCTTCCTTGAGGAAGTTGGCCCAGAAAAATACATACAAACTCGAACTGGTACACCTATAAGCTGATCACAACAGTTGAAAGTTTCACCACACGCAGAACGTACATAGTGACACGGGCATTAATGGCATCATGATTTGGTTCCAACCTAACCTCACACGCTTAACAAGCTTTTCCAGAAACATGCACAGTTTAAATACAGCAAAATGGATTGAAATGGGGTACTCGGCGTCCACAATAACACAATCCTGCAAACCGCTCCGTTCTGAAATCTAACTCTATAAATAATAGACTATAAGGCAAGGGAGATTGAAACGCATTCATTTATAATCGCTTATAATCGATTAATTGTCGCTTTTGAATCGATTTTTCCGGAAAAAATCGCAAAAAATCGACAATTAATCGATTATAAGCTAATATAAATGAACGCGTTTCAATCTCCCTTGCCGACTATAATACTCAATACTCACTTGGTTGTGGCGAAGTGGAAGACTCCCCTGAAGGAATGAGATATTAGAGACTTATATTCAAAAATAAATATATCCTCCCAACATGATACTCATGAATACCGAGAAATTGAATTAATATTCGAAATTACTCACTTCCCGAGTTAGTTGTGCTTTCCGCAGACGCAAAATTCCCTGAGTAAAAGGGCGGTTGAGCTGCGAGGAAATTTTTATGACAGAAGATACAGCAAATTACTTAAACCTGTTTCACATTTCTCGCATGTAAGTTACATAACTACTTAGTAAGTATATGGCTTTTACCAGTTTCATAACTGTTTTGTAAGTCTGGAAACGCAAGGGAACCAATATGTATATGTATGTCTACCTATGTAGTTACCGTGATTACCTTGTTACTCAAATAACACTGGATAAAGTATAATTGAGTAATCATCTCCAAATGCTGCGATTTCGAGTAACTGTATTCTTTAGGATGATATTTGTCAGTGAAATATTGAACTTTAGATACTCATTCAACCACCTTTCCCAATATCATTCTTCAGGGAAACGGGGGGCGTATCATAAAGAGAGAAGAGCAAGTTTTTTGTTATTCCAGTCTAGGATTAAGGTCACGTTTTGGTATAACTAAAGCTCAATTCAAATCAGTATATATTATGGTGAACTCTCTTCTTCTATGAGTGCCACATCGAGTAATTATGCATAACATGGTAGACTCGCCGTCATGTGCATTTCATTTGGACATCCCCATTGTATAACTTAATGGGTAGGAATCTCTCTACCTGGGCTCCTTGGACCCTCTTATATTAGCCGTTATAATGCTCGCAGAGGCTCTAATGGAAGGTAGAACATCAGGACATGCTCATAATACATATTCTAATGTAGATTGTTCGAAGCGAAGGTGTTAACAGTGAGTGCGTTGTGTGTGTGTGTGTGTGTGTGTGTGTGTGTGTGTGTGTGTGACAATGTTTCTACCGTGTCAATGAAAAAACAATTGAACCGCAATCGTGCTATATCTCATGTTTTAGTATGATGTCAAATGGTTTAACTGAGGAATTGTATCAATATAGACATTGCCAGTCACCCGATTGATGTATTATACATGACCGCAATCATATCGAAAATTCGGTTGATAAGAACGATAGCGGGAGAAGGTGTTAGTACTATTTTATACACTACACATACATTTCCACTGATTGAGGAGGGTAGAGGTTGTTTAGAACAAGCTGGGAAGATGTAAACTTATCGTTTCCTAACAGGTTTGCTCATCAGGTGTTTCCTCAATATGCACAATTTATGTGAGTCATGGCGCGCGCGAATGCCGCGCGCATATTATGCGCGTGACCAGTCCACTAAAAAGCTGACCTTACTATATAGTTATTTCTATCGCGCGTTCCACACATTATGAAATATTTAATTGCTATGGAATATCTTCTTGATGAATATGAATATATGAAGCATCTTTTGTACATGCCACATGTACAAGTATTATAGCATACAACAAAGAAAGCACATCCATATTACATGTACACACACATACACATAATAACCATCACACACATTCATACGAGAAACATTGAATGTGCGGAGGATCTCCATTAATGATGGTAAATGTTGCTAACTTGGCATATCGCCAGGGAGTCACATCCGTGTTGTTGGGAGTGTTCGAAATTGCGCAGCAAATGGGATCAAACGAGCATTACCATGTATGCACTTTTTCCTTGATGATAATATGCAGGCAACCGAACATTGTAAAATTCTATTGCTAGAGAAGGAACTGCAAGAGCAAATCATAAACTTACGGTTTTCGTTCTCCATTATCGAATTTCCTATCAAGTTCTTCACTCTCTTCTCATTTCATCTGTAAGAATCGGATAAATACATTTTGTGAGGAATGGTCGTTCTATAAAAAACGATGCCTAAAAAGTGATGCCTAAAAAGTGATGCCTATTCAATAGAAAAAACAGTCGATGTTAATTCATGCTATTCTTGAGTCGAACATTAAAGGTAATGGAAAACAGATTAACTGTGTAATAAGCTTACCCAATCCGGATCAGTGTTGGTTTTGTTGACTCTTGATTAAGAGTAGCTCTTAGTTTCCCTGTACTAAGATAAATCAGAGTTGCGGAATGTACATCCTGTCGAAATGTGTCATTTTCAGTGTTTGAACATTAAGATCAAGCAATTGCTTAACATAAGGTGTTCAATAATGTAGTATTATCATCATGGTATATATGCAAAGCACTCCCAGACTAGTGGAGCGGTAACAAACTACGACAGTTGCCTTGTCAGGGGCCAAATTGTCCTACGACACAGTACGACCATGAGCAGAGCTAAATTATGACATTTTTTAGATGTATTTAAACATCTAATATCCCTCTCCTCCGTGTGTTGCAACCTTCGCCATATCGTAAGTAGTTAAAGGAAGGGACCTTCTAAGGAGTTCAAGTCTTCAATCCATGAGGGATGGTAAACCAACTAAATGGCTTCATCGTTGATTTCGTCTTATAACAGCAAGACCAGGCTACTGCCTACTCCTCGATGGAACCATTAGCATGGTCCATTCATTATTGGCTCATTCATTACTGCTAACAAAATTGTTAGGGGTATTAAGGAGTGGCAATTCAATGAATAATCAAAGTCACTTGCAATACTGGTGTTGCTGAAACATATTATGGTGAGAACCTAACATTCACGCTCTCGGCCTCTCTCAACATCAAGTTAATAGTCCTCAAGAGCAGCCACCTTTTTAGTGCCCTTCATATGTCAAATGTACTGGCATATCACACAAGAAGAAACTTGTCAAATTTCAGAAATTTCAAAAGGGACCAATTCAGTATTCACATGGAACCCATCCTTGTTAAGAACCAAAATGTGGCAGATGTATCATGTTAAATCATTGTCTAAGGCCTCATCTACATCATCAATAACATCAACTTCAAGCCAGCAACCGGGAATGGTGCATTTTACACAACATCATTTACATCTACCTGTTCAAATTCTATTATAAGAAGAATGTGGGTAGAACTAACCATAAACTACGCCACTGTGTCAATGGATACAGGGCGAAATTTTATTAACCATTGAGTGACCCCCACTTGGAATTTGGATATCAACCATGGTGACCATGACAGCACTTATTGATTGGGAAAACATCTTATTGATGATCGTAACTGTTGCAAAACAGATGATTTCAAAAGACATTACGGAGTTTTCATCCTGATAAATACCTAGCAGTCCATGATCACTTGATGTTAATGAACAGAAGTGGATATATAAACTGAGAACAATCAAACTCTCTGGTTTAAATTCGATGGATGCTTTTGAAATCTCACTACAGGATAAAGACTCCTTTTCTAATTTCTTGGTATATAAAGAGTTTTAAACTTTACTTTATACTATCAATTTCAGGTATGGCAATTTAAAAGGAAGGAAAATAATGTCAACCAGTTTAACGAGTGATCAGCACATCAAGACAATCTCATCTCTTTTCCCTTCTGATACCACTCCTGTATCCTCCAACATAAGCATGGCGGATATCCTTGGCACTGATAAACTGTGAGTATGGGATCACATTACGTAATCAAGTTTTTGGCATTTTTACCCTACCCCATTCATGATCATGGCTCAACCACATCTGAGAAGAAATATAACATAACCACACGCCAACCCTGATTCTGAGAGGAGAACAATCATAGCTATTGAGCAAACATAACTAAGGACTTGCTCTGCTGTCTGCCAGTGTTCCCTGGAGCATATTTTGGAAGCCTCGACCATTTGGACTCAGAACCTTACAGGCAATCATGCATTACATTTCTACTGCTGCATAAGGCAAGTTATGGAACGAGTGCCGAAGGCACGAGTTATGTCAGTAATTCTATAACATGCTTATGGTACAGCACAAATTGACATTCCTAGCTGCATTTTCCGGCACGAATTTCAAAATTGGTGGTTATTAACTGCATCAAATTGGCAAATAACTAAAAATTTCAGGCCCTCAAAGTGTTCATTACCCAATGAGCGCTGTGGAATGTCACATGCAGCATGACTGATACCTTTGGTCATATGACCAAATACTTTGATGCCATTGGCTATGATTGTAGGCAGGGAGCTCAAACGGCTTTGCCACCTTATGGAGAACTGTATTTCATAAGTTAGCAGGCAGGTTTTAAAATCATGACTTCTTCACTGAACTGTATTCCATAAGTATTGATTCCATGGACTTGATACTTGATTAGATTTTGGTTTGGATATTATCCATGACTGTGCTGGATATAGCAACTTTGGTTGAGATTCTGGAATCCAGCTTGGATCTCCATCATACATAGCAGCTCTGATAAGCCATCAGCAATCACGTGACAGCTACCTCGTGACTGCCTCACTCCATTGCCACGAGTGCAGACACTTCAGTGCCGTACCAAAAGCCATCTCATGTATGCTGTTCACAAACTGGCCTATTTAAATCAATAAATTATACTACAATCTGCTTCTTTTTATGAGCTCTACTGACAACTCTCTTCTACAAACTCTTTATTATTCCTATTACTAGATGTATACATGCAACCTCTTCAATTGATCATTGATCATGCAAAAATAAATGAATAGAATGCGAAAAGCAGAGCTCTGTATGCTCTGACATGCATAATAATAATATAGCGCAATCAAAGTCCTACATACTAAATACTTGTCAGATTTTCGTGTAGGATTTTTCTAACTAGCGAAATTTTTCGGCAGATCTATAATTACAGAGTCAAAAACGCATTCACAGTGCAGCTTGGGTTCGACCGCGCGTTACTGCACGCCGCGCCGTCCGCGCAATTTTGCAACATTTTCACGGATTTTGGATTTTATTTCATAATTTTTTGCTTTATCTGTTTTTTGCGTGTGCTTCCAATGAAGCTAAGCTAAGCTGAAGCCGCGTGATCGTGAATATTTATAAATATGTTCCGCGCGCTGCGCGTCTTCTTTTGACGACACATCAGACCACCGTTAAAATATGGTGCGCGTAACTTGTCTGACGATGCTAGACCGCTGATGCAAGCCGCGAAGAATAAGTTTGCGCCGCGCGCGTGCAAAACGAAATTCTCGACAGGGTCTATCATCGATCGACAACGCGTAACGTGTGTGTTGTACAATACATGGTTTGAATATTTATATATTGGATCAGTCATACTAAATTCATCGCCCTAATTTATTGAAAATTCTTATTTGTCTCTTTTCGGTAAAACAGACATGAATCGACGTATTTTTAGGTGCTGATTCCAAATCGCACTACGTGATGTAGGATAATAACGCTTCACTTGCAAGTAATGGGCAAAATACTGATTTGGTCATGTGACCAGACATTTTTCCACTAAATTGCGTTGGGGTTAGGGTCAGGGTTTGGAAGTATCCTGTGGGTTAGAGTTATGGTTTGGGCTGGGTCAGAAAACCGAAAAACATAAGTCATGTGATAAAATTAGGGTGATGGATTTAGTAGGAGCCATATTGGATAGTGCAAGTTTGAGTTCACACAGGTAGAGTGTCAGTCTTAATTATAGAGTGTGTATTTCTGTAATACAATTGTGTGACATCGTTAGTCTCCTCACATAACAAGCACTGGTCTTTAAAAGCAGTAACCACTGATGTTGTACATTTACAATACTCAATTCGGAGATCAATATGTGTTTACAGGTAGAGTGGCATCATGTTGTAGTCAGGAAGATGAAGTGGAATTCTCAATCCAATTAAGTAGAGCCCTGGAAATCAGAGTTATAAACTCATCTACAATATCTGACCATATAAAGTTGTTCATAGATCAGTGGCGGCTCATGGATCATGATATTTGGGCTGCATGGGATCCTGCATGGGATCCTTGTCATGTATTGCCTGGTTAAGGATGTTGCTGTTAAACATTATCAGTTGGTGGCATGGTCAGTGGTCACGTAGTGTGGGAATTATGGAATTCCCGAAATGTCAAGATAAGTTTATACTATAACACTGATTATGAAGTAAATAGAATAATTGATGGATATGTCAGCTATCATGACTGAGCAATATGAACTCTCATTTATTAACTTCAAACTAGTCTTACAGTAGCAATGATGGCCTGTAGTTCTGATAAAAGTGAGCTGAACTCTAGTGCTAGTTTTTCTAGCAATAGTGACGAGATTGATGACATATTTATCACTTGCTGTGCCCCCAATGGTTGCTCTGTCCCATCTCCGGTTAATCTACATCAAGTAGGTGTTAATATTAAGCTGGATTGCACTCACTGTCGTTAACATGGATGTTATTATGACTAATAGAGATATAACAAAAGATTTTTCAGTGTGTCAAATTGACATCAAGCAGTGATCAGTGCTTATGCTCTCTGTTCATGCATAATGCATGCTTTGAACTGTTTGAAGAATCTGTTCTACAGTATCTTAAATTGTCTGGTAGAGCTCGGAGTTGGTCTGAAAAGCAGAGGAGACAAAATATATGGAGTAAACGTGGATATGATTTAGCCTACAAAGCTTGTTTATGCAAATGCAAGAAGGGTTATTTGAAAAAAGACCTTGACCAGGTTGATGAATTTGAACCTCCTGTTGTCAAAACAAAGAAGAAAAAAAGACGATCAAATGAAAAACCACTTCTCATCTTGAGTACTTCTCCAACCAACAGAAACAGAACAATGTCAGGTATCTTAATACTGAGATGAGTAAATTTATATGATAGTTATCTACATAAATATTATTTTCATGAATTATCATCATCTTAACACATTCTCAGGTTGTTCTACTGGAAGTGAAGGGGCTGGAAGTAATGTAAGTGGAGGAGCAACTATACCAAGAATCACCCCAAAGGAAACATCATTCTCATTTTCGAGGTTTTAATGCAGGATCTGGTCTCCAATTTTTCAGGGAGTGTACAGATTTACAAACTTGACAGTTACAATTTCACTGTTTTTTCATAGGAGATCAGACTACCATGCATTTTTAGTCGCCCTTCCTAAACAGAAACTCAATCCTTACCATATCAAAATGGAAGATGAAACCTACGGGGGAAACTATGACGAGAACCGAAACTTTGTGCTTACAAACCTCACGAATCATAAGGTAGGATGCATTTCCTTCATGTGGGCCAACCTTATCAATTATAATTTAACTAAATTTCAAGATTTGATTTCACATATGAAATGCTTTGTAAGTGATTGAAGACATTAAGTCCTTAGGTTCATGCATTAAAGCATTAAATCCTCAGGTTCATACAGTTCAGTGTTTGCTGTGTCTTCGATCTCTTCCAGTCTACGACAGATATCCACTGATTGATGGTTAGTGATATAGTCCTGTAACATTGGATGTTCAACCTACTCATCTTTATAGTTTCACGATAAAAGGGAAATGGATTCAATGAATCAATGAGTCGATCACTTGTGCATTTCAGGTACATTTTTCCTGTCAGTGCACAAGTCACACAAGAGTGCTGTGGAGATTCTGTATAACGGCGAATCTCGGTTTCTGTGTGCTGTATGTGTAGGTTGTCTACACGGTTATTCAGCCAAGGTACTTCGTGAACAAGTGTGATTTTGCTGCGATGAGTGGGATATTTTTACTATCTTCAACCCAAATTGGAATTCTGATTGTAAAACTAATTCTCTAATTGGCTGTCTAGTGTCTATTCGTTTGCAGGTGATGTGCAAGTTTTGCAAGGAGGAGTGGCAGGGGCATCTCTTTCAACTGGGCACTCTGTACAGTTTTGACATATTCGCTGCGAACCCTTGCTGTTCGATGCGGACACAGTGCAATTCATGTAGTGCCAATGTAAGTGCATTGTGTTTGTCCATTCACTGTTATACACTGTACAGCCTAATTAACGTGACAATTACATACTGTATTACTTACCCCCGAGTTCCTATGTTTCTACCTCTGAGCCTGATTAGCGTGTGTAGGATTGATGCTTGCTCTGACACCAGTCACCAGCACGATGCATGCTAGATAGTAATGATAGGGTATTGAGTCATAACATAGGATTGTGATGCATACAATATGATAGCATGTTCCATAAGTGAGTGTGTAGGTGAGTATGTATGCATGTATGCATGAACGTGCGTTTGCGTGTTTCTGTGTGTTTTTGATAGTGATACACAGCTTAACCTAGAATACTTAGATACCTATAGTGCTTAGCGCCTGCCGAACGTAAACGCGATAATAATCCCTGTGATCCCTCTACTTAGTTCATATTAGTTACCTATAACAATACCTCGCATTGTTACCCTATATCCGGTACAATATTGAATGCAATTTCAGGTTCTAACGGAGAAGGTGGATGCATCCTTCTCTTGGTTTGCCCAGCAAATGACATGCCCCGAATGTGGCAGTATGGACTACCACCTCATTAAACCTCATCTCAGCGCGTTCAAGATCATCACAGATTAGTGTACAGTACGGCTCGCGAGTGTTATCTAATGTGTGTGTGTGTGTGTGTGTTTACAAAAAAGAAAGTGAAACATGTGCTAGATTGCTGATAATCAGTGTTATCGTCATAAGCATGTCGATATTGACATTCAATGATGAATTATTGATACAGACGATTTTGAATCCATCATTAAATTATTTCTTCAATTATCAGCAGTGAACAAATAACATACTTTTCCATCAACAACTTTCCTCAACTGTTCTGTATCTGAGGAATATGAGTGACCCTTTTGAAGCTCCTTATAACGTTAACTCATTGCACTTTTCAAGTATGGTTAGTCTAGAAACTTTTCATCAAGAAACCGAGATTATGATATGTTAGAGAATAACATTTNCTTCAAACTGCTTGATGAACACTGAAAAGAACTCAGATGATGCTCAATCAACAGATGTTACCGTACTTTTAGTTTGAGTGTCTTTGATAGTCCCTGAGGGCCTTTGCGTAGCTCAGCTAGGATAGATTCGGGGCTACTTTCTTCTACATTCCGAATCTCAAATTTGATTGTAATAAGTAGTGTTGATAAGTTTAAAACATCGAAAAATTCATCGAAAAATTTATGTTATTTTAAAATCAGAAAAATTATTTGTTATTTCACACGAAGTTTTACCGATTTTGTGAAGAAATGAACGCATCAAGATCGGTTTTACGATAGTATGCTCCCTATGCTCAAAAGCATGACCATCCGTATATTATATTTTAACAGATTCAAAACTTATTTTCAAAATGGAAATTGATCATATAACACCAAATACTGTTCCAAGATGAGGGTCCTTGAATAACAAATCGAAAAAATTTGAATAAATGAATGTCTAAAACCAAATTATTATTGAGAGTTGAGACAATTTGGATGTTATTCTAGGACCTAAACTGGAATAGATAGTTTGCTATTGCAATTTAATAGTCTGATCAGAATGAACTATATTGATATTGAAACATGTGGTAACTGATGAAGAGTCAATCCGCAATTCGAGCTCTAATTGATCATCTGGAAGATGAAATGTTTACTCTACATCTTATATCGTTGTCCTTGTTCTAAAAATGTCTTTTGGTTGAGACATCTTTTCATCGACTTGTTTCTTACTCGTCCAATTTCACCTGAACCCGAGACATACTTTGTCGTCAACTCTGATAAGAACAATGTCAGATTTCAAAAATGTCCAGTTTCTGGATGAGGTTTATAGATTTTAATCTCTCATAAATACTCGAGTCTGGAATTTTTGTGTCCGATATGCTGTATATGATGGATACGATAAATCTGCACCGTGATTATGATACAAAAATTCCAGATGCAGGTCACAGTAACCCAGCGAAACTGTGACGAAATAGCTTACAATGATAGAGATTTCAATTTAATAGTTTCAATTTGTATCAAACTGGAAAGTTAGGTTTTCCTCTCGAAAGCGTGGTTCCGCCTCCAATTTCCAGTTTGGTGCTCAGATTTTTACGCAAAAGATATCTATTTAATTTTCTTACGGCCAAAGACTGATTTGATGGTTTACATTGAAACAAAGAACTCAACTCTAGGTAACGGAAATATTGATGATCGTGGGTGAAATTTGAATCAGTTCTTGGTCAATAACTTTAACTGTTTAAGATTAAAATCTCAATCAGTCGTATGACAATATCAACTGTTTGTACTGACTCTTGAGACGATAAACCAATTACCACGGACACATTTCTTCAAACAATTCGATATTTGATACTTTTTGTGAACAAACAGTTGATAGTAGTTGAGAAAACACGTCTAAAATCGCGTGTCTGTATCATTGTTGATAATGAAAATTGAATTTTCTTGTTTTAGCAAATAAGATTTTCATATTTTGGTTGAACATTCTAATTTTGCAAAAAATAGCCTACATTGAACTGGACTAGAATGGAAATGAATATTTATTATCGTTAAATTTTCGTCAATTCTATTTGTTTTTCTTGTAGTGGGTATAAGATAAGTACGAGATTGCCTGTCGCATCAAATAAGCTCTTGATCGGAAGAATTCGAGGACTGAATGGCAAACTTGACTTTGCCCTGAGGATTTGTCGAGTTATGCACGGGCCTATGATAGTCCTGTTCTCGGAGCAGGCAAGATGTTTGTGAGGGCGTGGCGTTAATGGAACGCGCGGAGACGTTAGCGATATACAAAGAGCTACGTAGCGTTTGCAAAATGTAAACAAAAAGAACGCGCGCAGCCATCAGGCGGTCATGTGAGCTGGAAGATTGCCAAAAAACAGGACACAAGACTGTCATACAACACAACGAATTCCCGGAAATTCCTTTATCTCAAGAAACTACCGTGTGTGGGGGCGTTGACACATATTGTTTAACGCATTCTGTTCGAATTTCTGATGGTGTAGAGCGCGATTATCGATTTGCATGACATGAAGAGAATTGTGATGACTGATGACTCTAATAGTAATAGAATAACAATGCATTTACACATTTTTTGTCAAACTAAATGTGATGTGGATCCTGAATCAATAATTATAAATCTAGTTCAACATTGAACATTCCTAAAAATCTCATGGTAAGCGAATCAACTACCCAACATGAAATAATTGCTAGAACAGATCCAGCGTGTAGAATAGCTAAAAACGTATGATGATCATGACGTATCACCCAGTCGAAGTTTTTACCACGGTCTCCTTCATAGTGATTGGTGGCTTGTTCCTTGCCCTCTTGTTCTGGAACCAATACGAAATGCTTTGTTCCGTCAAGTTTAGCTTGCTGGCTAGCTGTTCTCTCATATCCTTCTTTATGAACCGATGTTTCCGAAATGTAGCCTCAAGACCTTCTATCTGACTTGAACTAAAGTTCCTCCGTGCATACTTTACACGTGGTTTTCCACTTGACAACTGCATTCCTCCATCACCAGGGTTTTTGGATGGCGTCGCTCTGGTAACACTTGACTTGTGAGTACTTGTTGTGTTTGTTTGGGATGGGTCCCCAATTCTCGTTGTATCCGCTTGAAACAGATCCAAAACTTTGCTGTATTCTAGCAGCAAATCTCCAGTGATAGTTGGATCTGATGTTGACTCAGATGAGATAATATTCGGTGCTGATTTCGGAGGATCGATCTCTCCGCATAGCTGATGATTGTGACTTGGCGTCGGTTGGCCTTGAGATGGGTTAAGGTGAGTTTCATCCACTATTGTACTCTGTAGCCCAGTTTGTACAATCTGGTATACAGGATATCTGGTTGATAATGGACTCTGGCAGATGACGGCTGCCAGCAGTCTCAGATCCTCCAGTGACAGGTTTTCTATGTATGTCTGTTTGGATGACGCCTGTTGCATAATATCCGTAGTGTGAGAATGCACGGAGCTGAATTGGGCTGTCAGCTCAGGGTCGAGAAGAGGTGGGTCTATTCCCTCAAAGGTGGGTCCGAGAGGGTCAGTCATTGTACACTGGAAACTCAGAATTATCGAGGACGCTTCCCCAGGAACAAAGGGACAAATGAAGTCTGACAAAGCGAGCCTGGTCATAACAAGGGAGTGATTAGAGGTTCCAACCAATCACAAGCCAGAGTTCAGGTCACGTGTCAGAGCAAGAGCGAGCCATTAGAAAGCTGTTGCCATGACAAGGAGGTGCGTTCACTGGCAAGATCAACCCACGTAAATGAAACATTATCTTGACAAGGCCTGGCATGTGGTCACCACGTGTCGAATCATTAACGAGTTGATTGAACGTGATCCACTTTCAGGAATAACGTGACCTATCAACATCTGGTAACGTGCACTTAATGCCCTAACTTGTCACGTGGCTCAATGTAGTTGACTGGAGAGTCAGTGTTGTAGTTGGAATAATGCATCTTATGGCTCTCAAGCAATATCTTAGCTGTTAAGACAAACAAATTCGTCAAACAGATTGAAATAAATAATCTTCTGTGCCAGCACAGCTCAATATTATCACTTTATTTGATGGCACACTTTCTTCTACCGATGAAACTAAGAGTAAACACGACTCCAACTAAACTTTTTCTAATGCAAGCTCTGACTCTAACACCTCCAAAGTCTTCTCGTAATCCCTGAAGCACATATGTATTTCAGAACAGGATTTGCGACAAATTTTCCCTGATGAGTAACTAAATTTCTTCAAAGGGTCGATAATTACCTGCCAGCCCTGATTATCTTGAACTGCTTGCGATAAATCTCGACAACAGTGCTACCCACATTACACTTCAGTTCTCCACCGTCTACTATCACATTTATACCATCCCAAATATCGCTAAACCCCTGTTGTATAGAAGAATTCATAGAATTTGTACAGAAACACCTACTTAGCCTATTAGATTATATTAGGGGTCGGAGCGCTAAGGACCATTTGCCTCCCTCAACTTTCCTTGATAAAAATACATAATATTACAATCAGAGAGTGGGTAGTGACAGGCAAACCTGTATAAATGTGGAATTGGCTGTGTTTGACTTGTTAGCCGAAGTGAGGGCTATCGGCTCACCCAAAGCACCGCACAGCTGGAGTATAAATGGATGATCAGGTACCCGTACCCCGACTGTAGGGTATGAGGGGTTTAGGGCTGGGTTGAGGTGCGGTTTCCGTGGTAACACCACAGTGACACCCCCAGGGAGTAGTTTTGGGAGGGCAGCCTCACACGCTGGTGTCACTTCAACACAGCTGAGGGGGAGGGGGAATGGTGATCGAGCTCACTGCCAGGATATATTATGTGGTGATGAGAATCTTTCACTTTCAGCATATTAAAGAACAATTAGTATTGACGTGCTATAGGAAACTGTAAGAAGTCGATCTGATCATGAAAAGGTAGAAGAAAGGCGTTTCAAGAAAATAGATGCTTACTTCATCACTAAAGTTCATACTTTGATATTTCCTGAACACTGGACACACAAATTGCCAGTGGTTTCGCAAAATCCCGGCCTTTGATCGCGTATATTTTGTTGACAGCATCTGTATTATCGACTAGACAGCATAATCCTGTGGAGCGGGGTGTTAACAGAACAAACTCAGAACACGTTTCCCTCAAAATCTATCGTTACCATGATAATATATCGTTACCATGGTAATACCGCGCCGTCTCTGCCTCCGGTTGGGTGAATGTAGACGAATATTTACCGTAAATCGTGTCCGTAGGTAACGCTACAACCCCTCCCCTCTTCAGCGCATCACAGGCAACTGTAAGTGCTCCTTCACCAAGCATATCAACAATAACAGGTCCTGAATTACCATCCTGTCCGATTTTAACCATGCTAGAGGTAGGTTATTTGTTGAGTGTGTGGAAAACACTTCTGACTTAGCTTATTCACTTGATCACGAGTATGAATGTAATTGTTTGTCTATAGATTATCATATCAAGCAAGAAACTTATTATCTAAATGATAGATATAAATATAGTTCAACTTCAAGTCAACAAAATTGGGTTGTCATAAAACAATGTTATAAAAAGGAATCATATGTGTAAATTAAAAAGGATTAAAACGAATATGGCATAAAGTTATCATATATGAAAAACACGTCTAAAGGGTAGATAGTAAAAAGTACAACCCACACACCGAACATTTAAACTCATCGCAACTCATCATGGGATACAACTTGTAAACTATTCGCTCAGCTCATCGATGGTCAAGGTAGAAAACTCCAATGCACCATCCGTATCACTCTCCAGCTGTTTAATTGGAGCGCTGTGCCACACAGCTGAGCTTGTCCTATTCTTGAACTTTGCCCCACTCCTCGTGTTAAATATCACATCGAGATCTGGCGACGGGTATGGCTCGAACAAATCTTGATGTCGCATATTACGGAATTGGTGGCGGAGAAATGCCGCTATATCCGAGACCCAGGCCGGAACTTCGTGTACGGGACACGATTCCTCGTCAGTTTCGTCTCCGCTTTGCAGCTCGAATATGTCGTAGTTATCTGCCGGGTCGTAGTAAGAGCGGGGAGGGGACGAGGAACATGACGAGGGAGAGGGCGAAAAGTAGGTGGAGGAAGAAGGGGAGGTAGAGCTAGGAAGAGACGTTTCTGAGACTTGGGATGCGTCCATGTAGTTCGAGTTGTCATTCACATCGGATGTTTCTGACACTTGGGAAGTATCCAGAACATCTGATGTGTCTGAAATCTGGCTGTTATCCAGAACATCTGATGTGTCTGAGACGAGGGATGTCTCGGAAATTAGAGACACGTCATGAAGGTATGTCTTCACAAGTGACGATGCCACAACGTCTCTTTGAGCGTCTGTTCTCTGCTGAGGGGTATGTATCAAGAATAAAGATCGTTTTTGGGAATTCATTACTTTCGTTGAGTTAATTAATTAAAAGATGCATTAACCACATTCTCATCAGTGTTGGTTTTCAGTGATCTTCCACTTCTGAGCTTCATCGTATCACCTTATCTTGACATGCTAAACTGTGCTGTAAATGATACACCTATGATAATGATAATCAATAGTTTTTAATGCTTTATTTGAAAGAAATACCTAGAACACGAATTATTTAGAATACAAGTGAAATCATTGGATTTTCGGATCATGGATTTGCATTTTCCCTCAAGTTTTGAAGTTCTAAGAGCTTGCTGCTGAGTTCTGAGCAAAATGCTGCCCTATATTGAGGGCTTACATCATCGAGCAATGAATAAATAGTTTCGTAAAACACTCGATGACTATCGGTCTGTGATTGCAACTCGCAATTATGATCACGTGTGCTATCATCACGGCGTGATCCAGTCACGTGCACGAGTCCATCCAATGAATCGTGAGCGTGTCCGATGATGGTTAGACCAAGAGAAGTCACGGCAATACACAGTTCTCTACCCTCGAGTGTGGTGATGTTGATAATAGGAATATCAGGGTGTTGACTATCTGGAGCTCGGAGAGAGGCAAACTGCACCTGAGAATAGAAAGATCAAAATTCCGAAAAGTTCAATATAAAAACGTACGTGATATAACGCGCGCTATTATTGAAATTTTGGTAAAAATACTGCGCGCGCTCCGTCACTATTCAAGAAGACCCTTTTATCCCGCCACATTCCAATACCATGTGGGGCAAAGTATCTCAGAATGTGAGACACGCGCTTAACACGGCTCAGATAAGCGAATAGATCCCCACCTTGTTACCAATGTCTCGCTCTATATCTTCTGCTATGTCCTGTAATGTCTTGTGTGGGCTCTCCATTTCTCCCGTTCATTCCATGCTATCTGATGGAGATGAATGTTAGAATACCGGCAAGTGGTATCCATGAAAATATAAGCCACTTAACATAAAGATTAACGTATTCACCGGGCAGTTATTTGATTCCCTGAGACACTCCTATTATGTGGTAGTGTGCTCTGGCTGCTGAATTAGTGCACTTATCCAACTCTCCGATACCTCCTTTATTAATTTCTGGGCAATGTATCGCGTATATTGATTGCTAGATAATAGAAAACGTTTTTCAATATGGCAGATGTTTCGGCATGATAAAGAAGAATAATAGCTGGTATTGGCAAGATTTTATACAGAATATGAAATACTACCCCGCCATTTTAAACTTCACTCACAAGTTTGGCTGACCTGCAGACGCAGTGATGCAATAACTTAGATAAGAATACGAATTTGTGATAACCTGCACGCAATAATCTGCTGGATTACTAATATCTCTCCTTTCTGGGAGCTTATCTTGATTAATTTCAAACTTTACAACACTTCTTTATTATACAATCAAAGTTGTGCTGATGATGCAACCTATGGCGAAAGTCCGAGGGACCTAGTATCACATATATTGTGTCGAGCGTGGTGACTGGTCTATAATAAAATAATTTGGTTCAAGGAACTTGGTTGTTTTATTGCTCATTTAATATCATAGAAGCATATTATCGTCTTATCACGGTCATTAATTTCATCATTTAACATCCTTATCCATGCAATATTGCAATTCGATACCGGGTCACGTAACAGCCACCTGCTGGAAAACCAAATCACTGATAAGTGAGCATGGAATATATCTGCTAATCATTTGTTTCTATGTTCCTTGCGTGATGTGCCTCTTTGCGATATGGCTATGAATGACTTTCTATTACGGTCGAAAAACTAAAATGAAACCTTTGAAGTACATTTAATTGATGATCACGTATGAATCGATGTTGTACAATACATGATACATCACATTGATTAGCTTTTATCTCTTGAAATATAATCGAAATTGTTTGCATGATTTTGATAGGCACATTGAAATCTTTGGTTTTTTGTTTTGAAATGCTGTAGTGTGTTAACCTTTATCCCCATCCGTAATCAACAATATCTACACAGACTGCGAGACATGTCCTCAAGTAAAGAAACAGACCCACTGCTCACCCCAAAAGCTAGTGTGGACGACGTTCCAACAGGGACCAAATGGACGATATACATGCTGATGACACTATTTGGATTGGCATCACTCCTGCCATGGAACATGGTGATCACAGCTACAGGCTATTTCAGTGCTAAGTTTGCTGACACCAACAGTACCACGATCGAGGAAGGCTTTCCAAGCTATTTCCAGATAGGTGGCATTGCATCCAATGTAGCAGTTAGCCTGTCGTCCATAGTCCTGTACAAGTACCTGCCAATCAAGCCAGTCCTTATCTCGTGTAACATTGTGTCTCTAACTGTGTTCGTTGCCATGACTGTCATGGCGAAGATGTCAACTGAGACATGGCCCATGGGTTTCTTCGCAGCCTCAATCATACTGTTCTGTGTCGCTTGTTGCATGTCTGCAGCGTACACTTCTGGCATGATGGCAGTGGCATCTATGATCCTCCCTGCCACTGTCAAAGCATACTTCCTGGGCCAAGGCACAGCCGGATTACTCTCTACTGTCCTTGCCATCATTACCCTCTCCTTTCCCCATACTGACCCACTCAAAGCTGGTTTCTACTACTTCCTCATAGCGAGTGTCCTCCTAGCGATAGCTCTCGTGGCGTACATTCTTTTCACAAGGATGGACTATGTCAAGAAGTGTACAATGAGAAGTCAAGAGATAGGCCGAATTAGAGCATCTAGCAACACGAGTAGTAACAGCACTATATCTGCAAATCCAGGACAACCTGACCTCAGCACCCATGAAGTCTTCATGAGAACTGTGAAGTTCAACTTGACAAGCTTCACAACACTCCTCATAACCCTCGCATGCTTCCCTGCTGCCCTATCTGCACTACGGTCATCAAACATCAACAATTCCTCATCACCATGGAAACAAATCTACTTCCAGCCCGTCATGACATTCCTCGTCTTCAACATTGGTGATGTGATGGGTCGCATGACCTCCGGAATGATGTCTTTCCCCAGCCAGAAGTGGATTCTGCCCATATCACTTCTACGACTCGTATTCATCCCCCTGATCTATATGTGTAACCTCCAACCTCGGTCCATACCCGTGTGGTTCACATCTGACATATGGCCGGGTGTGTTTAGCGTCTTCCTCTCCTTCACCAACGGACATATCTTGTCCCTTGCTGCGTCCTACTGCCCAGAACAGGTGACCAAGAGTAGCGAAAAGTCATTGGCAGGTAGCTACTCGGCTTTTTCATCAGCTCTAGGGCTGGTGGTGGGAAGCCTGCTGGTATTCCCTTTGCTTAGAATTATCAAATGACAGGAAATGGACTGTACAATTGACTCGCTTATCTCTAGCGATGAATATGGATTTTAAGGGCTTATTATATGTGTTTTATTGAACTCACTAACAATTGTGAGGATGTCTTTATCTTGTAACTAAAAATTAAAAATTAACAGCGTTGTGATTTGTAAGCAGGTAGACGAATCAGGTAGACGAATCAGTGTTAAAACAACTAATTATGAGAGTACAGGTAATGAAATTATGAAAAAAAATAACTGAATAATTTAGTAAAAAGTGAAACAAGTAAATTTACTTTTTACATCTTTAAATTGAAGTGTTTGGATCGATGTTCGTTAACGTCATAGAATAGCCCGAATTTACTATGCCATCTAAAGTTCATAATTAAGCAATGGACATCAAACAATATTTTACCAAGTTTCTCAATAAACAGAGTTTGATTTCTATTAAAAAAAGTTTCGTTTCTATGCTCTACTAGAATAAAACACGACCGACGATGAAGCAAAACACGTTACCCCGTGAAATCATTCAAACTTTAAAAGCTGCACCGAGTCTGATTGAAAAAGACCACACCCATCAAAATAACAATCGGCTCTGATTTCTGCTGGCATCATCTCACGTCATAGCGAATAACGATATGTCGTCTTCATCTTCGGAAGCCCCCTGAAATACATCTCATAATATGTGAAACAAGATTCGGTACTTAAAAGTTGCCCTATTGCAGTTAGTAACTGTGTAGTACGCGTAGTCAATGGAGCAAGACGCTTACCTGTGACCCATCGGAATCATCAAAAAGAGAATTCGAACCCCCATTCTTTTTGAACAATCCAGGACCGAGCGTTATGTTGGATGATCGAATAACAACACTGTTCTTCTTAAATCTCTTGAAATTCACCACCGATTTATCAGAATCTATAGTCTTGCTACTCTTACTCGGAGTTAATGTCCGTGGTACAATCAAATCAACGGAGACATCCGTAATGGTCATGCTGTTCATATTACGTTCTACATGATCTGTTGTTGTCCTTGACAGCCACACACTTTGTGTCATATCTGGAATGATTGTCACATTGGAACTCGATGAGCTGGTTGAATAAGGGCTCTCTGTCTTAAATTTCTTGTTGACGGGTTCTTGCTTGTCAAGCAGCTCTCGTTTCAAAGATTGCTCTACCTTATCTGTCTCAATTTTTGGTTCTGAGGTAGTTAGGGTTGGCGTTTTCAAAGAAATAGTGTCAGTCACATCATTTGTGTATTTAGCTGGCGATGTTTCAACTTTAACAGTCTCTTGCGTTGGTGATATCAATGTTTGAACAGTCTCATGATCTTCTGATTTAGCAGCCAGATTGAACCTGTCTGAACTGGTTTCAGCAGGTGGCTCCAGTCTTGGTCTCTTGGAATCAATATCCGAGTTACTTTTTGAGAAGGAAGTGTTTGCAAATGAGAATGCCTTAGAGTGATTTGGAGCAGCAAACGGATTTTCATCATCGCTATCATCACTATTTGATTTCATTATCCGTTTTCCATTACCAGCCTTCTTCTGGGCACTACTCTGAGTTTTATTTGGACCAAGACTGAACCATGGTTGTTCAGCTGTGGCTGTCTTTGTACTAGAACCGAACAGAGATACATCCGAGTCTAGACTGTTACGGGAGCTAGCAGCTTCAGGAGTCGCACAGAGAGAAATATCGTTATTTTTACGAGACAATGGCAGGTTAGCAGTTGATGCAGGGCAATTTCGTTGAGAGAATGTTGATGGACTCTCCAAAGTCTTTTCCAATTTGGGTGGTACGGCAGAGGGCTCAAAAACTGATTTAGAATTGTTCAACTGGGGTGTTGATGAGGATTTTTCTAATGAGGGAGGAATTGCAGAGGGCTCAATGAAAGATGTGGTCTGTTCATTATGCTGTGGAAGAGGCGAGGCAACAGTTTTGTCCAACCTAGCGGATGGTTCAAAATAAGAGACATTCACCGTCTTCTGAGGGGTTGCATTATCAGATGTTCCATTATACTGAGGGACATGAGTCTTGAGTGAAGCTGCTTTTATTGGGGTTTCAATGGACACATCTAGTTTAGGGGGAAGTGCAGAGGGTTCGAAAACTGATTTGTCCTTTATGTTCACATTCTGAGACTGAGTATTGCAAAACAAGGGTTGCACTTGGGACATTGCTTGTGTATCTTGTACCTGCATTGATACACTTGAAACTTGTGTGTCTGAAGTAGGTATCTTTTTGAACACCCTCGACTTATCAATATGAAACATTGCCAATACCAAATCTACATGCTTAGTTGGTACCAACTCTCGCTCAGAAAGTGTACTTTTTAGGTAATCGTTCAATGCAGCATCTTTTGACTCCATTACAATTGAAGAGGGTGACAATAATACTGATTTGCGGTCTTGCTGAAGAGGATCAAGTAACAAAACATTGCCGCCAAGAGCTGCTATTAATCCCCTGCTATCATGTATATCATCAGGGCTTATGAATACAAAGTCAAGGTGTTCGAAAAGCGTCTTCCGTGATTGTTTGGGAGTAAAGTTCACATTTGTGATACTCCGATCACTTGCCAAGGGAGGTCTGTACTTCCTTAGATCTTCCACTTTACATCTGTTATCAATGCAAGATTCGATGTGTGTTAGAAATGCGGGTATCAAAATATCTCTGCAGTTAGCAACAGCACTTATTACCTGAAAAAGTATCACTCAATGATATTATCATATTTCAATGATATCCTATCTACAATTCAGATCAATTCTGACAGCCTCAATTTCCGAGTTCAATGATGAAAAAATGTTACAAATCTCACCCTCACCTTGACAGTTGTGGAAATCTTACTCATCAGCAATGTTGTACATGATGAATCCCAAGTCATGCTGCATACAAATTTCAATTTCTTTATCTTCTCAATAACCTCTGCCCCCTGCTTACCTTAAGAATTCAGGTTTAGGGTATAATTGCACCACTTCCTGGGCTGTGAGACAGAATTCTAATCACAAAAAGAATATCATATAATCTTATTAAATAGTTACCTTGGATATTTGACATGGAAAATTTAACTTCCTCCACATTCCATGATATAGATTGCTGGCCAAATCTGAGTTTATTACCAGCAACCACAGCTTTTGACTCACCATTTCCAACCTGATTTGGGATGATGCATACACAATTGTAGGTAACGCCAATAATTTGTGCTGCTACATCAAAGAGAGCAATTAAAATCAACTTGAAAAATTGATTACCTTTTGAGAGTCAATAAACGTCCCATACTGTGATAAGTCAGTATAAACAAGCTCCCCATTTCCATGATAACTCAACTTCCCGTGCTGAAATTTTGTTCTAAAAATGAGTCTAAGGAAGAAAGCACTTCCATAAATTGAAAATGATTGTCATAGGTTCATAAAGTTGAGTCAATATCCTTACAGTTCTAGAGACCCCATCCAATGATTGAGCCAGGACAAGAATATCAGAATCAGCTCTTCTCCCAACTGAATAATCAACTCCAGGAATTAGATAATATGTTTGGTTTCCAGAGAGAAGCAGCATTATCCAAGCAACATCCCTCCTTCCCTAACAAGGTACTAACTAATCAATTCAGGTTAAAACCTATGTTACAGCATTTCATGATTGAATTCTGTCATCATTCTGTTATTTATGTTACACTGTGAAGCTTAACACCTCTCAAATCTAATGCTAGATACATAAGTGTGCTGTATAGAGTTTCATGCCAAATAAATCATTGGACCAGATGAAAATAATTCATGAAGATTTAGCATTTCCCTCCTCCATCCAATGCAACTCAGCTGTTTGTGCAAGGAAATTCCCAACAGGCTTATGTCAGTGTGAGGAAGCAGGTCAAGATGCATTCCACGTCGTTGCAGAATGCCCACTTGTTGATCAGGAACTTAGGGAGGCGGTTTTGGATAGGTTGGTTGCTGGGAACGGAGTGGATGAAGAAGAGGACTTGATGCGTGACCACATCACTCTCCTAAACTGTGCCAGGGACGATATCTTCATTAACAAGGTTATAGGGATCATTGAATCCAATGGGATAAATTTTAGAAGGAAGATCGTGTTGAAATCATAATTAAGATAAAAAATTGTATCTATGTAGTAAGTCCCGGTTTCGAGAAGTAACTAGAGTTACATCTATGCGTTAGTATTGTAACAGTTTGGTGGGAAGCCCATTTCCCCATATCACACAGGGTAAATTTAATAGGGTATTTCTTTTGGATATAAGTCAACTGGGCTCATCCCAGCGTATTAGGTATTGTTTGATTGTATATTATCATGTAACGGGCTTTTAGTGAAGATGGTTATAGACGCCTGGTTTTAGCTTCCCTCACAGTTACAAGTCTCTCTAACACTGACAGTCGGGTAACTGAACGTTTCGTTTCAGCAAGTTGGTTATAGAGTTTGATAGGGAACTTTTATTTCCCCTTTTAGCGAGTCCATGCAGGACATGTTTTTAAACTTTTTATTTATTGAATGTTAAGATTTCAGATTTATTATATTTACATTTTTAGGATTTTGATGTATTTATTGGGGACTTACACTTGGTTACTAATTTGTGCATTGTAGGCAATCTGTAAATATGCTAGATTTTAATAATAATAATGTTTGTGGGGATAGAGGACTGTAAACCTTTAGCAATTAGTATAAATTTTATTAATATAACTAAATCTGATGATATAGATGGTGTCAGATTTTATTCGACCTCTCTGTAGGAAACCTGTGCAGTGTGCACTTGCACTCATACTATGCGCGCCACGTACAGTGTACACGGGGCTGGGTATCAATCGATGAAGCTTCAGGCTTTGTTCTAGTTTCATTGATGGTCGTCGGTCAATGATAGACTTTGTCGAAAATTTCGTCGCGCGCGCAACTCATTCTCAAGACAGACAGCGCAACTTATTTTTAAACAGACTTATTTTTACAAACAACTTATTTTTACAGACAGCAGCTTGCATCAGCGGTTTGGCATCGCCCGACAAATTAAAAGCTTTCGATAGCATGGCAGTCGCCAAGTCGCGCGCGCCGCCGCGCGCGAGGTAAACAGAGATCTCTGTCAGATGACATCTGAAAAGTTTTATTTGCCGAATGTTATCTGTCCACTGTTTCTTGCGCGTGCAATGTGCATTGCAAGAAACAGCACAGCTTGGACAGATATATATGTTATAACATATATGTTATAACATATATGTTATAACATATATGTTATAACATATATGTTATAACATCCGGCAAAGTTTTATAATACTTAAACAAGTATTAAATACTGTCAGTTCGCTGGCGAGATCTGCATTTTATCCGGTCAGGTGGACACTGGACCGTTGGAACTACTATACTATTGCGCAGCGTCGACAGTATAAGTAGGGAAAACCCTATAAACTGACAGTACGTATTCTGTGACTAGAAAGCCTGAAATCTACATTATACATGGCAAATGGCAATCATTTGAAAAGAACAGAATTGGCTCAATCGGCATTCGCCATAATGCTATTTTGAATATCAGTGTGCTACCAGTAGTTGGGCTAGTGTGCTACTAGTAGTAGAGTAGTTCTTGAGGAGAATGTTCAGATGAGGAGGCCATAGTGTCAAAATCCATAAGGCCGGGGCATTGAATTAATAATAGATTTAGCACTGTTTTGGTGAGATTTTCCTACTACTTTAAATTAGTAAAATGCAACACCTACGTATCTATAAACTTCTGATTTTGAGGGTAAAGATCAATTGAGTGCTCACCATTGCTAGATGGATAAATGATGGTTTCAAATTGTCTTTTTGTGAAAGGTCTCCTGTGTGATAATTTCGTCGAGGAACATAATATATTAAAGGAACTGACTGGGTAATGCATTTCCAATAGGTAGATAAGATATGTTTTGAAGCTCATCAATGGCTACACTTGAAGGCTTCTTGCTGAAAGATGGAGGCTGGAAAAAAGGCTATAGGAAACGCTTTTTCAAACTTAGTAAAGTATATATCCAATATTTTGAAAATGAGCATTGCACATCAGCAAAAGGGGCTGCTGTCCTAGGTACTGTAAAAGACGTCAAAGTGACAGACTTAGACCAATTAAGGTTCAGGATAATTTTCAAGTCTGACTCCTGGGACCTGCAAGCTCCAACTCAGGTCAGTTAATAGTTTTCATAGCGACTGTTACAAATCTGCCAAAATCCTACTCCTGATGGTACAAGATGTATAACACCTCCCTCTGATAATTTGATTCTTTTCAGCTGGATATGATCAAATGGATGGAAACTATTAAACCAAAAAGTGCAGTGTCGTTTTTGAATGCAGCAACAGCAACATTGCAGAGAACACAGGATTCAGCAATCTCTTCTATGAATGAAAATCACACCTACCAGTCCTTGCCTCAGGCCTTTACTGTCAATCCACATCCTGTCAGAACTCCCTCCCAGTTAATCTCTGATACAGCTAGAGTCCGGTAAGTAAACTGGATATGATTAGTTCTTCTTCTATCAGGATTGGAAAATAACAGTTGGTTTAAAAGCTAAAATCAATTACTGAGAAATTCAATGGAGCAATTTTTTCGATCTTGCTTAAGAGTCTAAATCATCATCAAAATTCAGGAGCACAAGCAGTTCATCTGCCATTAGTTCCTGCTCTCAACCAAACTCATCGCCGTCAGTCTCCAAGGAGACTTCATCTCCTAGACAACCCATTGCTAACGAATCCTCTGCAGTAAGTTTCCTGTACTATAGGTTCCCACTGTGGAAGCATTTGATATGCTTGGCACGCTTATTTTAGATTTTGTTGCTGGCTATTGATGCAATATTGATGAATGTTTAGTTATTAAAGCACTCAATCATAAATTCACATGTTGTTTGAACTCGAGTTATGCATGGTTGCAGCAGCACCGCAGTAGATCAATATCACTGGGCCAGCATGGAGATGGTCACCACTCATCACCAGCTGATTTCAAACCTTCTCTGCCCCTTTACACATTGTCTCAGTTGAGGAATGGCAGTCAATATGTTCCACCAGCAGAGGTTACACACTTCCTTTTCCTACTCCTTGGGAGTCATATGTGTATCTTGAATTTGGTTTCATACAAAATTGCAATCTAACATCTTTGCTTGAAAAATTTTTCCTGCAAAAATTAGCTTTCACGGAGCTTGCATTTCATATTATAGCCGTTTCTCTAGATCTCTCATTCGACTCCATTACTCTCACCATCTCAATAGTGAAAACTATTTTCAGAGCAACTACGAAGCGCCTGGTTCAGCACCTACCACTCCCAACACAGCTGCTCCCTCACGAAACACATCGCTGTCAACCAATGAGGGCTCGCCACGTCACACAGTCCTCCCTCTCACACTCAATCTCAGCAGCGATGAAGAGGATGAATTCCTTGATATAGACAGCGATATTGGTGAGAGTTGCTCCTGCTATTGATCATCATAGAGGCTTGCTGTCAAGATCACTGTTACGGTTCCATACCTGGTATTGTGATCACAGGGAGTATTATCATCACTGATCACAGGGAGTTACGCAAACAACCCACAAGATGCGGATGTCTTCTTGCAGGGGGGTGTGACAAACACTCTAACAAACACTCTAACAAATGTGGAGACAGATGGTGGTGACACGCTTGTGTCTCAAACAATTCCCAAACTAGCCGTTGTTGCGAGCACACCAGTTGGAACTCTTGATAACAGATCAGTTAATGTTCCTGCTGAGGAACATGAATACATGAACACCTCGGTAACACAGACCACGACACCTGCGGATGTAACACCCGGTGATGTGACACCCAGTGATGTGACACCGGATCACCATGTTGAGACTGACAGCATTGGATCCGAGGTGTCGCCGGTTCCTCTGCGGAGAACAATCACCTCACAAAGCATAGGTACGGGTGTCACCAGGGCTACTATTAGCCCAGGATATGAATTCAAATTGGGGCGCTTTCCATTGCTCGATACAAGTTGCTCGATACAAATACCTACTGCCTAGTGCCTAGTTCCGCATACTCGAGATAGAAGAACTGCCTGAACTCCGATATTGAAATCTGATCAGATGCCTTATAGTCTGAATTCCGCTGTGTGTCGCACTCTCCAAGTTGTCTGCCACACATAGCGGAGTTCTGGCATCTCCAGATACATGTATGTCGGTTAACTTGAAGACTGCCCAAATTGTCTGAATTTGGCCCGGCACTATTTGAATTATATGTCCATCTCCAATTTCAGAGGGTGGCCACGTCCATTACTCAATCTCTATACCAGCCAAGGATACAACACATCTCAACAGCACACGTGAGATCAGCTTTTCTTCTGAAATTAATCATTGCTTTCATTTTACATCTGGGGTCACTGTATGCTTGTAACACCAGCAACTTGCGCCACCCAGGAAAAAGTGTGACGGAAGAGGAACGCCGTCAAGAGAACTCATCCTTGTTATCTGTCCCTGCAGCCGCCAAGAACGCCATCACGACTCTGAGAGTCCAGCAGTGGATTGCAAAAGTCCGACCAGGTGCGCCTCAATAATTAGCATAGGAGCTCCGCATGAAAATTGACATTATGCTTGAAAAATGTACTGCTTTAAACACGATAACATTATGTCGCTCAATTCATTTCAGAATTTGATACTATTTCTGCAATTCCAATTGTAATTTGTAAGTTTCGTTTGATCCTTCAAAAGGGTGATCGTATTGCAGTTCAAGTCTCCGACAAATTGGCAACTTTGAATCTTCAATGTGCATGAAATTGATTACATATCAGCGAATTGAAATATCAGGTAGATGTGAACATAATCTCGCGGGCTATCACAGTCAACATGTACATTCACATGGGTACAACGTACGTCTTGTAATACAATCATTTGGGGTATCTGACTGTCTGTGTCGGAACTAAAGATTGGCATTCCTTCTCACCCTCTCATTCCCCACTCCCCCTCATTCCCCTAACTCCCCCTCAGCTAAGAAGGAGTACGTTGATCCGGAGGAACAAGAAGTGGGCGCTCTCGACAAGTTTCTGATGGAGAAGGCTCCCTGTTTGCCCAAGGAAAATATCAATCTCCTACAGAAAATTGGAAATGGTATTGCATATTTTTATCCAGTTGCAACGGTGGTGGCTTCTGATTGGTTGTGTCGAAACGGAGGGAGGGAGGGATCTTGACATCTGCCTTCTGTCCACTATCGTTGCCATAGTAACCCTATTGGTTTCCCAATTAAATTACAGTTGTGGTAGTATGTCGACGCATCTTTTTTCATCTCTGCTATATCCTATCGCCAATGCTTCTTTTAAATAAAAAGGGTGATTCGGGAGGGACAAATTGGCCACGATGGGATTAACGCTGTATTTCAGGTGCGTTTGGGGAGGTTTGGAAAGCGGATTGCGATCCTCCTATTTCTGGCTATACACATGTTGCAGTCAAGTGTCTAAAGGTGAGAAGGCACAGTGCACACACACACACACACACACACACACAAACACACACAGACACAGACANCCCCCTCAGCTAAGAAGGAGTACGTTGATCCGGAGGAGCAAGAAGTGGGCGCTCTCGACAAGTTTCTGATGGAGAAGGCTCCCTGTTTGCCCAAGGAAAATATCAATCTCCTACAGAAAATTGGAAATGGTATTGCATATTTTTATCCAGTTGCTACGGTACGACAATAAGAAGCATTTTGTATTGAGCAATACTATCCTTCAGTTGAGAACCCGTTATAGAGCTCTTGTTTCCGTTTCCATAGAAAACGTGATTGTATTGCTACATTCCTGTTAGTGTTTACTTGAAGTTGGTACTTGATACCTCTTAACTCAAAAACGGGCGCATCAAATCCTTTTGAGTGCTCAGGGATACAGGGACCGCATATCTTTGTAATTGAAACTGTGGGCTCATTCAATCATCCATTATGAGTGGTTACCATAGAAGTGGAAGTTGTTCTTGATTGAAGATGCTATCCTTGATCTTGTGTCACTCACTTTCCTACTTTACAATTTGGTTTTACATGTGCATTGTACATGGTACAATGTTGCGACGCAGAGTGCAGACGTCGAGTTCATGAAGTAAAGCCGCGCCGGAAATGAAGTGGCCAAATGATAACTTGGCGAAGTTTATTGCGGCGTCCTGAATTTTGATTGGCTGATGAGATTGAAATGGCGGCTTCTGATTGGCTGTGTCGAAACGGAGGGAGGGAGGGATCTTGAAATCTGCCTTCTGGCCACTTTAGTTGCCATAGAATCCCCATTGATTTTCCTATTAAATTACAGTAGTGGTTAGTATGTCGACGCATCTTTTTTTCATTTCTGCTATCCCTTCTCCAATGCTTTTTTGTAAAATAAAAAAGGTGATTGGGGAGGGAAGAAATTGCCAGATAATTCCTCACAATGGGATTAACGCTGTATTTCAGGTGCGTTTGGAGAGGTTTGGAAAGCGGATTGCGATCCTCCTATTTCTGGCTATACACATGTTGCAGTCAAGTGTCTAAAGGTGAGGAAGGCACAGTGCACACACATACNACCGCTCAGAGGTGTCAAGTCTCCGGTCCCGGCATCACCCACGGTACTGTCGGTGAACGGGCAACATTCACCGTTAACACCGCTGACGCGGGTGTCGGTAGTCTCAATGTCAAGCCACACACACACACACACACACAGTACACACACATTTTACACACATATTATACACTATACGGTATATGAACCACTATAACCGTGACAGTGTGACACATTATCACTATGTAATGACACCCCCTGATATTATTACAGGAGGGACTGTCAGAGAAACATCGTCATGATTTCTACGGTGAAGCCGCGCTTCTCGGCCAGTTTACCCATGTCAACGTTATCGCTCTTCACGGTGTCGTTTTACAAGGTATCGCCGTGTACTCAGTGATATGGAATTGTGTGTTCCCACTATCGTGTGTATAATTTGCATACACAATTATTAACTGTACAATGTACAATACAAGCATTTTTGAATAAACATTGACATTATACAGTACATCTGCATCACATTACACGCTGTTTACACAAGTACTAGAGTGTGTGGAAGACGTGTAGTGTAAAGAAAGTAGAATTTAACTGTATTTCTGTGAAGTGAGAACAAAGGCGACTTATGCTACAATGGAAAACAAGAGAGAAAGAGAATGTGCAATTACACCTACACAGTACAAATAACACTGTCTCAAGGTTGCGTGACCCTCCCCCAGGTTATTTGACTTTGAGTGCGTGAGGGAATGTGCGAATGCGCGACAGTAGTGCGTTAGTGCGTGAGAGGAACGTGCGATTGCGTGACTTTAGTGCGTAATTGCGTGAGAGGAACGTGCGATTGTGTGACGGTAGTGCGTTATTGCGTGAGGAAATAATGAAGTTGTCAGAAACATGACGCACAAAGTAATGTGAGTAGAATCACCAAATTAGGTTTATCGGCCCAATAGTAATTGGGAAAAGGAAATTTTCATACTCTGATCGATCATTCCTATGCACTACAGATTCTGTACCGTGGATTGTTATAGAGTACGCAGCGAAGGGAGCTCTCAAATCATTCCTGAAGAAGAATGATAGGCACAGTGCGGAGCTACTCAACTACAGCAAGGATATTGTGAGGGGAATGCGATACCTGTCGGACAGAGGATACATTCATAGGGTGAGTGACAGGGTGAACCCAAATTACATCATAGCTGTGATAACATGCGGAGCACAGCTATCACAAGTTAACATTTTGCAGGATTTGGCTGCGCGTAACGTCCTGGTGACTGAACAGGAAGTGTGCAAGATAGCGGATTTTGGGTTATCTAGAAAACTGGGAGACGATGATGATATCTATGTTTCAAGGGTCAGAAGGCTTTTCAATGAGACCAGCTCTAAAATCGCCGCGCGAAATCCAAACGACAAACAGATTGTTTTTCGAGCGCGCACGCGTGTTTCTGGTCAATTTTAGTAGATATCGTGTATCATGTCAATACAGCTGGTTCAAATGGCATTTTGCCCGCAGGGTGGCATGGTAGCTATCAAATGGACAGCTCCCGAAGGGGTGCTCGGAGCTAGCTATTCCAGTGCCAGTGATGTGTGGAGTTGTGGAGTGACACTTTGGGAGGTTTTCTCGAAGGGTGCAAGTCCATGGTCCGGCTTATCCAATGAGGACGCGTTTAGGATGATACGCCGTGGCGGCCGTCTTGCTAAGCCCGATGAGTGTCCAGCTGGTGTGTATGAACTTTTGTTGCGATGTTGGGCACCAAATCCCATGGACAGAATCACATTCCTTGCTCTAGACAGAGAATTGAGTATATCTGATGATCACATTTATCAAAATAGTGACGATGTTTTTCCACATGGTCCTGGACTAGAGTTTTGGAGTTGAATCTGTCTGTCACTGGATTTAAGTTCTATAATTGCGATTCAATTGACAGTTTCGTGGGAAAATGATCCATTCCTAAGGCAGAAATACCGCACATTTGTTATGTGAGTAGCTGTGAGCTGGCAGAGGACATCTTCCATTTGATCAAAGGAGTTTTGATAGCAGATTTGCATGCCCATTTTAAGTTCACTGTAAAATCAATATAATCATCAATCATGGGGGGTGGTATTTTTGGGGAAGGGTCACATACATCTCATTTTCTCAATGTTCATTGCATTGTTCATATTTCTCGACAGTTATCATGATGTATGAGGTCTGCCTTAGTTGATCTGTGACCCCTTCCGTATACTTCAGACCGGTCTATCAAATTTAGTTCGTATCATCAACAGCATATTAGCATAAATCATTACAATTTATGTTTGTCTCTTTACTTAAATACTATTTCGTTAAAAACGGCATGTTTTCAGTAATATGCGATGCAACATAATGTAAGCATTTTTAATGAATCCTTTTAATGATGGGATATGGATAGATGTAAGCCGTAGTTTTGTTTCAACTTTCCAATTTGATATTACCAGAACAACTCTGCTATGGTTGATCGCATACAGATAATAGGACAGACAAGACATGCGCGCCGTGCGCGCGGCTGACATCACTCAGATGGTGCTGGTAAAGCAAAACTCCTCGGCAAGACCGCGCGTTCCATACTATGACGTACCCAACGTGTACAAATAAGGCTCAAATATTTGGAATTATTTTCGAATTATTGCAAAGCTTTCCTACAGCTTAAATAAGCATGTTCGGGAGTGAACTTCTAAAATACTCTTTCAAACGATACATTGATTTGTCAGCGACATAAATGTCAACTTTTATCATTAATTCGTGAAATAAAAAATAATTTAACTTTAATCAATTTGAGGCCTGTTCATTTTGTTTGCAAGACCATATGACAGATCAATCTATCGTGACAGACGTAAAGCTTAAACTCAAACGAAAATCACTTGACACCACATTTCACACTGCTCCAGTTCCCTACAAATGTGGACTTCTATGCCAGCAAAAACAGAGCAATCAAACAGCCCGTCACAACTGCTGCTATGATGATTGAGTCCCTCCGTGATCTGATGTTAATCTTGTTGATGAGACCACCTATCATGGGGTACTTGTTCGATATGGAGGACATCTTCCCAGTGATGCCGGCAAGTGCGGAGCGCTGGTTGTAGAGATTCTCCTTAGTGGCGATTGCAATGCTGATCGCATCACTAGCACCAGTGTCAGCCCTATGTGAGATACATATTGTGCAGTAGGTAAGTGTGGTCTCAAACTCGATACTGATTATTGTCAGTCAGCAAACACGGATGAAGATGTTTTTGGCGAAATGTGCATGTGAAACGCAACACTAAACACTGCTTTTGATCGAGGGAATTGATTTGGCCTAAGATATCGTAAAGTTAACCCCTATATCTCACCCTAATATATTCTCATTTTCCTTTAAGAAGTAGTCCTGCTTTCTATTGTTCAATCCGTTTTTAAATGAGCTGGAAGAAGAAGATTGCATGTCAAGGTTGCTGAATTACAGATCCATCAATACAGACAGGTTGCATAGATGAACAACTCACTTGACTTGGTGTACAGAGCCTAGTAGTTCTTCTCGCTCTTTGAACGCTTCAATATTCGACTGAAAAGGTTAGTTTCACTTACACAGTTAAGCACCCGTAAGATCAGTTTCATGAAGAGTACCAAACCATGATGGAAAGNATTGTGAACTATTATATAGACTTTTATTTTTCATTGATTGCCATGTGAGCATATGAGTAGCTTATGAGTATGTCCACGATAGTACTATGACGTCAATGGTTATACCGCTTGTGTGCCCTACGGGGATGTGATTTTCATATGTATCTCATAAATAGTGGATATTTCCTATGTAATTCCAATTCAGCCCATAAAAGCGGCAACGCCCTACGGGGTGATTCAATCAATCAATCTCACAACACCAACCCTGGCCTTACATCTTTACACAAAAAAAAACCTTAACCCTAACCAATAACCAATAACGATCAATCTAAATAACCAATAATGGGCATTCTTGTGTGCCATGAAAACGCCATGGGAGGGCCACTACACTTCAAAACCATTTCCCTAGTCCCCTCAGTACAACCATTATCCGGAAAAGCCACCATTAAAATATAACAAGCCACGGAGATGAAATCTCCACAAACAATATTGTCTGTAATCTTGAAATTTAAACCATAACCTAAGATTTTTTAAGACCCATGTAGATAAATTTGAAATGCACTGTTTGTCATGAGTACCTTCTGTATTAAATCGTAAATATACTTTTCATCATGAGAAGACTGGGTCACTATCTTTACCCATTTATCACAATAAATCTGAGTTACCTTTGTCTTACAATATTCCTGAGTATAGTCCTGCAAGATGTCTCTGTGTCTCTGGCAGATGTGCCTCATTGAAGCAGTTGTATTCTGACTTCCTATCAGTTCTGACATCTCATCATTCACACAGGTTAACTATTAAACAAAATGTGAATTATGTAAACATGGGACAAGATAATAGAGAGGTACCTTGTGCGAGTAAGTGATTGACTTACATTTGAAAGAATAGCCTCTATCTCAGTGGACATTGTTTCGAATATGTTGTCGCCTGTCAACAGGGGTGCTGTGTCTCTGTGAATATAATACTTGAAGTTACAGTCAGTAGTGATAACTAGATTACATGCATAACAAATTAGGTACTATTTATTAGGTAATTGTTTATGTAGAAACCTTTCTAAGTCCTGAGCAAAAGAATTCCCCAACTTGGAAAAGGCCACTAATTTGGTGTCAAGGTCATTTTCATGGGACCTAGCCTGTTTTCTCAGATCTGAAACATGATGAATCATACAAGCATTTTTCAGATCACCAAAGTTATCCTACCAGCATAGTGCAATGAGACCCCTTTTCCATTAACTGATCTCTTACTAATTTTATGTCAGAATCTTGAAAATACTTTAGGATGGAGCAATACTTTCACTTACCATCCCAGTGATTGGTTGAGTTAAAAGACATCTCTAGTGATTCCTTTTCTGTATCAAGTGACATTTCCCATCTGACAAGGTCGAGTAATTTCAAAATAAGTATCTTTCTTTAAAAATAGGCCTCAACAGGGCTCCACCCGGATCCCCACCCTGGTTAAGGCCGGGATTGGTCTCTATGCTCTGGCACCCGTTATTCTATTCTCAAAATCATGGCCTTGATGATGAACCCCAATACCAGACCCGGCCCCAGCTTTTTTGAGCATTTTGGCCGGGATTTCTCTCAAAAATTGCAATTTTAAATCAATCATGGTAGGAGAAAGAAAACGTGTACATACTATATGAGAATTGAGTAAATTTAAAAAGCTATTCATCATCGATTTGAAAATTGAAATAACATTTCCTCTTCCGAATCAGAGATTTTCACATCTGTCTCCCCTTGTACCATACTGAGATGCATCCACGCCAGGATGCATCATCGATCAACAAGTTAAGCGCTGCGTGACACAAATGGCCATGGGAAATTGTTGTCGGGCGATGCCCGACCGCTGATGCAAGCCGCGAAGCGGCTTGCGTCAGCTAGCCTGAGAATAAGTTAGCGCGCGCGTCTGAGAATAAGTTTGCGCGCGCGCAACGAAACTCTCGACAAGGTCTATCATCGATCGACAAGGGAAATTGGCAAACATTTCCCTTGTTTGCCAATTAACGATCAATTGCCTGTCTAACTCTACGCGTACGACGCGACGCCCTACGAAAACTGACCGCTCAGATCCGCGCGAGTCCGGACACAGGTCTGGTTATCGCGCCTTTCGTATATGCGACGCGCGCAATATTACAGTGTGAGTATTACNGCGCGGAGTATTTGGGTCACGCAGCGCGGGAACAGGTGAAATCCTACAAGCGATTTTCAATCCGCCCCGATAAAATCCCGCCAGCAAGGGTAGGGTGAAATCCTACAACGGAGAATAAAGTTTGGAGTCTTTTTGCCCATGCCGGATGTTATCTTTGCCGGATGTTATAGTTATCTGTCCACTGTTTATTTCTTGCGCGCGGCGCGCTTCATCAGCGAGCCGCGGCCATCATGATCAGTGCAGCGGGCGCCGGGCAGATTAACGAATTGCCTGTCTACGACGCGACGCGCGATATATAGATTGAAGAATGAAGATATGCTTAGGTTTTGCGCGCGCCGCGGCACGCGTCAGCTAGGGCTTATATCGCGTCATAGCATTTGCATTAGCATTGCATCGCGATCGCCAGTTGCCCAGTTCTAGTTATTACTTATTAGGCATGCAATAACTAAACTAATAATTATAATCATAAACATGTTAACACTCGAGAGTCTAGTCTTGACAGGGCAGTTGACGCGGAACAGTGGGCAGGTTGCACTGTTGCAGTGGGCAGATTGCAGGTTGCAGGTGCACAATTGCACAAATACCAGTAACTTACTGGTCCAGTAAGATCAGATTCACAATGTCACTATTATAAGGTATTAGTGCCGTGTATGCCATTTGCATTTTAAATCAAATTAATAAATCGAATCATGATATTTTCAAATCGCATTGATCATTAGGTTATAAACATCTCGCAAGAAAGTACTCTTCTTCAATTGGGGGCTTTACAGTGTAATTACACGAAGTTAAAATGAAAATATGTCATATCTATTAATCTATTAAAGGGATCATGCCGACGAAATAATTCCCCCAAAGCGTGGAATAGGCAAGGGAACATTGGAAATATGACTCGTCGACAATCCAAACATTTCATCATTGTCGTTCCAGACTCCACAACATGGCGTGGAGCATATTATAACATAAGTATGTCCTTAGTTAATATAGATCAAATTTTCTTCGAAGTCAAAAGAAAAGATAAGATGCTTAAAAATATATCAACTACAAATAAAAGGTAATTAAAAACCGCTGATTGATGAGATGTTACTATCATAATCGAATCGTTGCCCGCATTTTTTGCGAAGTCAAAGTGAAATTTTATCATTTTGATATGGATAAAACCAGTTTCAAGATATATCCGATCCATAAGTTTGCACAATCATCTTTATTCACCAATCACCATGCTAATTTTCGATAATATGATACAATACATGACAATTCCTATACGTACATTTCATACAAATATGATTAAAAATTCACATTAAATCGAAAAATGTCCACATGCGATCAGAAGTACATGAATATTAATTACAATCAATACAAAAGTCAATTCATTCAAATGCGTACTCGTCATATTTGTTATCATCTCAAGATCTAATCGTATTTGTTATCTAATCGCAACTCCAGGCAAAAGGATAGCTCTATCAGTCAGTTTCCAATAAGTTCCTATTCATTTCCTATATTGTTGAGTTTCTTCCATATTTCTCCACACAGATATATTAGCATCTGCAGCAGGTGACAATGAACGGGAGTGTGATTGCTATCACGCCGGCATACGAGCACGCGGCGTGATCATTGCTCATTCCCAACTCCGCAAATTGTGCCACTTTTCCACCCAGACGCCGGGTTTTGACAGGGCTTCCTTCCAGTGTAGGACCTCAATACCTCTGCCATCAAGTGCAGCGTTAAGTGATGTTTTGTGTTGACAGAGACGAACCACACCTATTAGAACGCATTGCTTCGCTTTCTCGACCTATGGGAAATTGGGTTGTATGCTACAGGATACGAAACACATTAAATTCTGCCACGTCAAATTGCGCGTGCCTCGTAAATGTGTCACGAGTTTTTGCACCCAAATCGAGTGAACTGACAGGAATTGTGGCATAGGCAACTCACTTTTCCTAAGTGTAGTAATTGTATCTCTATTCCATTATCCTCTATAACAGCAGAGTCCAGGTTCATGAAGTTAACCTCTGCACTCCACTTGGGGTTAACAGTGTTCTTCTTCATCTGTAATTTGTACTTGTGGTCTTTCGAGTCTGTTTTAGGGATCAAATACCTGCAAAAGTGGACACTAATTGTAAGCCAACATAGACTTATGATATCGATATCATTCACGATGTTAAATTATCGAATTCTACAGCACGTACGGAAAGAGTGCGCGTGCTCAAGTCAAATGTGTCTTGGCGCGTTACGCAAAGTATAGCGAACGTGACCTGCTACATGTGCTATATCATGGTGCTGTCACTTACAGTGCGATGTAGGGATTAGTCCGTCCGTTATCCATAACCGGTAAGTCTCTTGCCTCAGCAACTTTCAGTTTGAGACACGTCTTTTTCTTCCTCCTATCATCCGGTGACGGGCAGTACATCAAACTCAACAAAATCGAACCACGAAAATGGGAGTCCTCCTGAAAAGCGCGAACAGCAGTTAGCGAGACATGATGTGCGTGCGTCTGTGTGCGTGTGCGCGTGTGTGTGTGTGTGTGTGTGTG
>CAMPET010000013.1:412108-425469 GCA_946803715.1 Beroe ovata | reverse complement strand
ACACACACACACACATATACACGTATACACACACACAGTACAAACACACGCGCATGCCACTAAAATGCCGGACAAACCTGATAAACTCTGTCCCTTGATATCCCGGATGTGTGGTGCTTTCAGATTCCTAGTCGTGGCGGTGGTGGTGGCTCCAGAGCCGGTGTGGTGTGACGGTGTGACGGTGTCTGATACCGTCCTCTCCTGGAATAGAGTGTGAAATTCAGGGTGTGTCAGTGAGTGTGAAATTCAGAGCATGTCACTGAGTGTGAAATTCAGGGCATGTCACTGAGTGTGAAATTCAGGGCGTGGCGATCAGTGCTACTAGTACTTTAGCTTGGTTATCACGATAAAGCTGACAATCATTGTGTATAGTGATTCATTAAAGCTGTTCTTTTCAAGATACCCACTTCCACCTCTTTACGCAAAGAGGGCACAAGGGGCAGTTGCTAGGGGGCAGTTGCTAGGGGGCAGTTGCAAGGGGCAGGGGGTTACAAGTGGGGGGACAATGTCGGGAGAGGGGTTGACATGTCAAGCGAGGGGGATGTTTATGATTCACAAGTCATACCCTGAAGCTGAGAACTATATCTAACCTTTGGATGTACTGGTGTTTGCGGAGTAACGTGATTTATAACGGGTATGTGATGTTCTGTAACGTGATTCGCTCCCGCTGTCTGTCTCACGTGATTCTCCCCACCCGATGTCCGGGTAACGTGACCTGTCACGTGACTACTCTTGTCCGTAACGTGATTCTCACGTGGCTGATCCATGTCACGTGTTGTGTGGTTATGATCGCGGGACGACTGCTTGTCCGGTTTTGGAGTGGGTTGTTGTTGGGCTGTCTCCACTCGCTCCTGATAATGGAGGGTATTGTTAGCGATTGGATGGGATATAGGGCCGTGCTTGGTTGAGTGGACTTGAGATACCATTTTCTATACAATAGGGGTGTTTTATTGTATTCATATCCAGAGGGAACTGGGTCGTAGGTGACGTATTTTCGACAAAACGGACACATGGCAATTGACACTATCATAATGTGTGTGTGTGTNGTGTGTGTGTGTGTGTGTGTGTGAATCACACATAAAACACGTACCTGGTGAGAGGAGGATCTGGTGTCAGGTTGTGTCAACTGTGGTTGTACCGCCAGTGGTTGTGCGAGTTGTGGTGGCTGTGCCACGTCACTCACTATTTCAGGTGGTGCGCCTCCACCCCCCTCCTCCCCCTCCTTTACTGCCAGTGTCAGGAGAGGTTCGGGTGCTTTACCTATAGTGACAGTGAGCAATGTTAACAACGAGCGTGGTAGCCACTTCATCCCCTCACTCCGATCCCGGCTACATCTCAGTCTCACCAACTAACTCAGTCTCACCAACTAACTCAGTCTCACCAACTAACTCAGTCTCACCAACTAACTCAGTCTCACCAACTAACTCTGCCTCACCAACTTACTCAGGTTCACCGACAGACTCAAATTTCTCACCAGTTATCCCAGCTGTTTATCTATCTCTAGCCACTATGATTATAGCCACTTTACTTATAGCCACTATAATTATAGCCACAATAATTACTATAGTACTTTGAAGAAGTATCCTACTTCTCAGTGCTGTGTATGGTTTCTCAATGATTAACTTCTCTTCTAAGCCATGGTCTAAAGATACAGTCTCTGCAGTAACTTTGATAATTGTAGCTCAGATCAACTCATATGAACTCATAGCACACACTATGAACATTGAACAATGATAGTAGTAGTATAGTAAGTACACTCTTCAGAACTGAAACAGCCGATTTAAGAACCATATCATAGGAATTGAGAGGGGGATCAGACCTAATTAAAGAGCAAATCTCATGATACACTCTTATCCGGATGGGAATTATGGGCAAATGATTGTAATTATCTCATCAGGATACGCTGATATGAATGTATGCTGAGGTCTTCATGCGCGTCTCATGACCACGTGTAAGGAGACTCGAGGCGGCCCTGTGGTAACCACTGCCGTGGCGGTGGCGATCTCGTGAGTTAAGCCGCCGCGCGGCGAGTGCACACGTTGTGGTTGCGATACACCGCGGTGATGAGTCATTAGTGGGGATTTCTCAATATATTTTCTGATGAGGATACATCAGTGTGAGTTACCAATGCTGGTGTTCTGATGCTGCTACGAGAGACTGAGTAGAGTGTAGACTCTGCGTCTACAGTCTACACTGATAGAGCTGATAGAGCTGTACTCAAACAATGGAGTGAATATTATATATCCAATCATTATGCACAATGGACTCAACTCAGGTTCAACACAGACATCACACTCTGCATGGTAGGTCACGCACATTTTGACTCCTACATGAGGTGCAATACTCACATATAGACATTTCTAGTAGGTGACGTATAGTACTAAACAGCACGTGCAAATCAACACGTGCAGAAAACAACACAGCACTAGAATATACATGTACCTTTGCTGTACTGATTCGGACCGTCCAGGGATTTCTTCAGAATATCAGTACCGGTTTTCACTCGTTTCTTGTTGTTTGCCGGCTGCTGGAACCAGTAGCCGGCTTGGGCTTTCAGGTCTCTGGGGGAAATCAATGGTCATGAACAAAGTTATTTGATGAAAACAGTAGGTGAACAAACAAACAGACTTCACAAAAAAGAAATTAGTAATTTCAAACACAGCAACTCCCCCTCTCCGATATACTCCATGGATAACGATTCAAGGTCCTTATATGGATATGGATATGGGGTACATATATAAAGAGCCTGGACTTAAAGGCCCACAAGAGGATTATAATATGGGGTACATCTCGTAACGGAAACTCACTAGTAACCGAAACTCACTTTTCCTTGTGACACATGTTGCACATCCATGACTCCTGGACCGGCACCCGACAACTGTTACACACTTTGAGTTGACAGGCTGGCACGGGACACACGTGCCCGGAGTTGGTGAACCAGCCAAACTTGACGGTGCAGAGTGGGCAGACACTGGTGTCAGCGCTTGCTGCACACTGCTTCCGCTCGTTGTATAGGTCCTTGTGTTTCTTTCTGAGAGGGAGAGGGGGTTATTGACACCAGATGGGATGGACACAATATAGGTACTTGGGCTTGATGCTATGAAATCTTGGCGGAACCCGTTTCACTGTTGGACATTGGATGAACAATCAAAGGGAGACGTAACCATGTATAATTAGCGGACGTAACCATGTATAATTAGTGGACACCATCATCGTGACAAAATATAGCTGGCAAATTCGAACTGCACCCATTATTGACCACTCCCAGCGCTATGATAAAGGAGATACAGATAAGCAAGATATCCATTATCCACACATATCAAATAGGAACATGCTTATTACTTCAATATCAGTAATCACCGCATGATCAGACATATCCCGGCTTGTTATCCGGATATCCGAGGGAATTTGCCCGGCATATTTGTCAAAATTGCAATAACTAACTCGCAAATATGACAGGATATATGTGTCTTAAGCGATATATCCTGTCATTATGAATTTGACAGGAAGTTAGGCGTGATTATTACACCGCCGTAGCGCGATGCACGGTGAGTATTTATAACCAGCTAGATAGACAATGCTCATGCATTGATCATATTATCTTCCGAATATTATGATTTATTGGAGTATTGGGAAACTGTCATATTTTCTGCTGTCAAAATCTCAACCTGTCATATTATTTATCCCGAGCATCAAGCTATTACTACAATCGACAACTGATTATCTCATCATGAGTCATGATGACAAAGTATCGATTATCGAATATACCTAGTTATCACCCGTGGTGACTCACATGTAATGGTTGTACTGTGTCTTCTGCAAATTCTCGTCCGCCGCTAGGACCTTCTGGAGCTTCTGTTTCTCCTCCTCCGTAAGGAAGCCTAGCTCCAGGAGTTGGTCTGCGGAAACAATCTTCACCATTGTGGAGCGCAGGGAAACAAACACACACACAGAAATATGAACTATATTTCGTGTGTGTGAGTGTGTGTTGTAGTAAGTACTATAATTATAGCAACAGCAGTACTATGAAGCAAGGTTTATTTCCAGTGATGCGGGGAATTGATAAATGAAGTCCAGCCAGATTTACTAGAGCTAGTGCCTCAGTAACAAACATGCGTCATACCTCCCTTCCTCTTTAATAAGAGGCTAACTAGGGTACGGAAATGATCTCATACTGACGTAGACGTATAAAATACGCTTCCTAATTAGTTAATTACACACGACTTTATCCGATATTTTAGGAGTATAACTGCAGGTCCCATTAAAGCTCTCTCTCTCTCTCTCCCTTCCCCCTCCCTCTTTAGATTACATGAGGAAGTGATCATCTTGAAAACGCCCATCTTACTCCCTAACTCTCCCTCTCGGCTCCCCCTCTTTCTGTATACCATGCATCTATCACGGGGGATGGTGTACTATTATAATCGCAGCTCGGGCACCTAGTATAATAGTAGTACCTTCTAGTATAGTACCTATAGTAAGCTATATAGTTGACGTCATGCATAATATTGGGGGTATGGCAAGAGAGAATCATGACATCTAGACAGAGAATCATGACATCTAGATAGAGAATCATGACATCTAGATAGAGAATCATGACATCTAGATACTAGAGAATCATGACATCTAGATACTAGAGAATCGTGACATTTAGATACTAGAGAATCATGACATCTAAATACTAGAGAATCATGACCATAATATTATGTATCCTTCTGAGTGGAGAGAAAAGTCTCATGCTGCTGTGCGGTGTGACGAAGGTACCTACATATTGCAATAGGTAGTCATGAATAAACAGTGACAAAATTTGAGGACTGTCGAAAGTGTCGATGGTGAATGTGGTGCCGGAACGATTTACTCCCAAAAAACAGTCGCATGTCAACAGAACCAGAAATTCGTAATGACGAGCTATAGGACAAGAAATCAGACTATAATGATCCGAATGAATTGACATTACATGAAATGCTAGCAAGACGTATACCTATGAGATTCTGAGCCTCGTTATCCTGATCAATGCTACAGAGCGAGTGACTCGCCAACTCGTCGATATCCAACACAGGGCACGAAGTGGGCGGCTCCTTGAACGCCTCGTAATCGAACCCCACCTCACTGTCTGACCGTGGCGGGAAGTTTCCGCCCCTCTGTCCGGCGGAGCCCGCAGACCCGCGGTGATCGGTTACGGGCTTTTCCTCGACCGGTACTATTCCGATATCCAGTAGTTTGGGGGCTTCCTTCTTCTGACTGTTGCTGGTCAGTTCAACTGGAGCTTCCTTTGGGGCATCAACATCCTCGACTATGATACTGGTGGTTTGTACACCGTCACCAGGTGTCATAACTACAGGTGTTATTGCTGCAGGTGTTATTGCTGCAGGTGTCATTGCTGCAGGTGTGTGGGTGTCAGTAGTGGTGACACCACTTTTCTGACCGGTGTTTTTATCCTCTGTCACAGGTGGTGGTTGCTGTGTGAGGAGGGGATTACTCTTCATATCCATACCAGTGTGGTTCGACACAGTGAACTGCCCCTGGTTCGCCTCGGATTTCCTACTCTCGGCAATGTTCAGCACTCTCTTATCCAGGTCCATCATGGACTGCCTATTCTGGGAGAATGCCAGCAACGGAATATCCTTCTTCGGCTTGGTCTTTGTGTACGAGGGAAACTTTGGTTCCTCTCTTGGCACTGATGGTTCCTCGGTATTATCCACCAAATCTGCCAGCTTGCTGCCTTTCCGAGATGTGTCCATTGTGGCAGTGCCACCTGGCGGCTGTTTTCCCAGGGGATCGCTAGTGGGCTTGTTCTGGTCTGGTGTCATTGACCTGATAGCATCATCTGCCATACTGGACACTTTCTGTGCCATTTCTGACAGTGTCTTGGAAACGGGCGCTTCTTCGGCCGCTGGAGCTGGGCTTGCATCATCTCCGCTGAAAAAACTGAAGAACTGCGAGGTGAGAGTCCTATCCCGCTCAGGAGGTACTGGCTGAGGAACATCGGGCTCCGTGGCATCGGCAGCAGAGGAAAACAAGGAAAATCCAAAGAGGTTTGACATGTGCGGTAAGAATCAGCTCATACTAGAACAAGCAGTCGCTCTTTCTCTCTCTCGTGGTTGTTGAGCACAGTGTAATAAAGCAGCGTTGATTATACCTATCATGAGGCTTCGTCAAACCGCCTCATTAAGCCAAAGTTACTCTAAAAGAGCTTGTGCATAGACATACCTTGCTACAGCAGCTGTTAATATAGGAACTGATGTGAGGACACACCACACACACAGACACACACACACACACACACACANACAACCCCCAGACACACATAACCAAAAAACACACACACACACACACACACACACACACACACACACATAAGTATCAAATAGGAGTTGAGGGCCGGGGACGGTATACAATATACCTACAACAGTACAATATACAACACACGCGTCCCCTTGGTAACCCAGGTTCAAATAACGGGGGAGCACGTGCATATAATTAATCGATACAGTTTGAGGATGCACCACAAATGCGGCACACGAAATACACATGACGGCTGGCACAAACATGAGAACAAAAGAGTGAACNGCCGCGTTCTTTTTCATATCATTGACTTTAAAATAAAGAACGCAAGATGCCGCGGACAATAACAACCAAATCTTATTTGGTTTTGGGAAAAATAATGTACACACCAAATGACAAGGGTAAAGCAACGCGGGAGCGGCGGGCAGGGTTATATGTTAATCAGTGTGGTATAAGTACTGGTTATTAACGAGTGCAGTAGTATAAGACGTATACTGGTCATTGACCAGTGCAATATTATTCAACAGCCTTGACACGTAGGTTAGAATCAGGCATATTGAATACCTAGCCATCAATCAAATAAATCAATAAGTAAGAATGAAGAGGAAGATGCCGAAAGAACTATTATCTATTCGAATAATTCGTGTCCTATTTTTCAGTTACTATCGACTTCCAAAAGATCGTTGCAAGTTAAAATAACGAATCTGATCGTCTCAATATAGGTGGATAGGTATTTAGTAGGTACTAGGTAAGTACTAGGTAGGTACTAGGTAGGTAGGAACAAGGTAGGTAGGTAGTAGGTATGTAGTAGGTAAGTACTAAGTACTGCACCCATGGGCTGCCGCCAGTTACTCGCATTCCGGGAACAATCGCACAAGTTCGCTGTTATAGATGCTTCGCACGGAGAACATAAGTGCAATTCTGCGAGCATAGGTACCACCTTACCACCCACTATGTAATGATATTACTTGAGTCCGCGTTCTGACGAAAAGAAACCTTCATTCCCTCCAGCCATTATTCCACAAAATGAACAAAATTGGAGGTATGCAATGAGCGAAATGACCAATTGATATAGCCAAGAATGGACGGTATATCAATCGAAATTATCGTTGCATGAATGAGTAGAGCGCGTCTCTATTCTTTCTATTTCACCACGCACAAGAAAGGATGAAATGAGGCATGCACGGTGAGGTTATGCCGCGCGCACACACAGCAATATACAACAGATAATAAATCCTCAGTGGGGCACTCCTGGGACTCTCTAACTGGCTAAGCAGTATCTTTTGTTAGAGATCGTACTATGTACATTGGAGAGAGCGTATTGACTCGCAGTCTGTGCGTGTCGGAGTCGGTGTGTGTGTGTGTGTTTGTGTCTGTGTCTTAATGTGGCTGTGTGGACCCTATTAGTAGTAGTGTCTTAATGTATCTCTGTGTCTGTGTCTGTGTCTGAGTGAGTACTGTGCACTGGGTAGTGGCATAGGTACTGGTATATCCCATCTCGTTTACTCATTAACAATATTCATAGCACTAACAAGAGATGGACGAAGTCAGGAAGACATGATCTCAATGCTGATCTCAAATCATGTTTATGGCAATTATAGCGACAGAGAGAAAGAGAGAGAGAGAGAGAGAGAGAGAGAGAGAGAGAGAGAGAGAGAGAGAGAGAGATACCGGCCACTTAGCGTTCAAACTTGCGCGCGGGAGACTAGCCCAGTCGGATTAAAGACGGTAATTATGCATTATCAAGACGGAAATGCCTACTCTCACGACATATAATCATTAACGCACGTATGAATTACATTTTGGGATTGCAAACAAATCGTCTTAGAGAGAGGAGTCGAAACAAGGCATAATGATAGGACTAAACGATTGCAGGTATATGCCATCCTTACAGCAATGAATAATACAAGACATTCAATGTCATATTGTTGTAATAAGTTACTAAGGTACCTGAGGGCTTAGCATTTAGAAGACGCTAGTTTATATACATAGGGTTATGGACCTGACACCACAACATGATGTGACAGAGTGCGACTACAACAGCAAATCTGACACAACAGTGCTGTGGTGGAATGAGCGGAGTGAGCATAATGGTGTCAAAATACATGTGTCACATGGCAGTGCGCCTCAAGTATAGTGCCAATTTGGGCGGGGAATTAAGTGATTATTTATCAATTATGCTGGGTGGCGCATGTCCCCAGTACGAAGCATGTAATGATAGCATATCAGAGATCAGGTACCCTCACGTATTCCTAGCAAGCTAGCTCCATCTAATTAATCCCATAATTCAGTAAATAGTCACGGTATAAAAATGATTATAGTTCTCATTTCAATGGTTTTTATGATCGTGCTTCCACTAAATCAGGGACTGGAAACATTGCTTGCTAAAATGAAGCCAACGTCCACCAGACGCATATTTTTCTGATCGATTCTAGGTCTAATCAGGACGCATGCCACATATGATGATGATAGCGAATAGCAAGTTTTTAGTTCGACAACCACATATTTCAACACGCCCTGTCCGAGTATGGGAGAAATAATTATCATCTCGCATCTCGCATCCACTTATTATAGCGAATGCCATGCGTCACGCTATAGTAGTGGGTGTTGTTGCTTATGTTGCAGCACGCAACTGTGTGTTTGTGCGCGTGCTGTACGATTGTTCGTGTGTCTGTATGTCTGTGTTTGGCGTGTGTTGACTATGCCTGTGTCTGTGTCTGTTTGAGTCTGTGTCTGTTTGTGTCTGTGTATGTGTCTGTGTGTGGGTGGGTAGGTTTTTGTGCATGCGAGTCTTCACTTTTTTGTGAGTTTGTTCAGGTTTGAACGTGTTTGTGTGTTGTCTGCATGTTCAGGTCAGTTCAAGCCTGTTTGTTGGAATGTGTCTGTGTACGTGTTTGTTTGTTGTCTGTGTGTTTGTTCAGGTTTGTATGCATGAATGTGCTGGTGATAAACACACAGAACAAACACACGGACACACAGACACACACAAAATTCTCATATGTACAGCGCGCGCGCCCATGTCTTGTTTTGTGTGTGTATGTCACTAATTGTCTAATTGGCCATTATTGAAGTCTACTCGAGCTATGTACCCAAATATGGTATGATTAGTGAGCTCCTGGCATTATAATATAGATTATACAGACTGTAATCACGATGCGCGTGCAATACCCAGATTTGCATTGTGTAGCACCTGCATACACATTATATAACAGCCTCTTTGAGTAACGAGGGGAAGGGATAATTGGCATACAGTTGTAGATGGAGAGAGGGGGAGAGAAAGGAGGGAGAGAGGGGGAAATAATGTGAACAGAGTGTGATGAACATGGCAACATATTGGACACTCGCACATATACAATGCTAAGTGTGTGTACACTCACTAAACTCATTACACTCAAATGTGGGAGAGTGAGATAGTGAGAGAGAGATGGATCCAGGGCCCATGATATACCCTCTATTTCAGAAGGGAATCCCCCCTCTGTGTGTGTGAGGGAGTGATTCCAGAAGACACAAGGTGGGGACACATACGTGCTATTCGGCCTAAGTACGGGGCTCCATATTGGTTTTATATGCCCGTTAATCGCGGGATTCTACCTACTCCCAGAAAACTTGATCGGTAACGAACACACCTATAGTGCTTGGGGTGTTTAGTAACCCTAACTATTGATAAATGATAATTCAACCCTCCATTCTAACTTACTTTCTCTACCCGGTGACCGAGGCTTGCCTAGGAGCTAGTAAGACGTATAACCCCCATGGTTTTAGTGGACTTCTTTAGGTTTGATCATGGCAATGCATAGTCGCACCACTCAAATGAGCATAGTACCGACCCACAAAATCAGAAATAATGGAATCTAATCAGAATATTGGTCCCAAACATCAATTTAGTGGCAAAAACAAAAAATTCTCTGCCCAAGCCATGAAAGTGTTGTGTTCACAGGTTTTTATCTTCAAGAAATGCCACATTCGGTATAAGGAGGAGAATAACCCTAGATTATCCCACGAATTACACTAAATTATCACTGGACTGTCATTTCACCTACTCACGATATCATGTCATATCGGAATGACAGATAAGTAATTCTAGAGCTAAAGAACAAAAAAAGGAAAAAAGAAGAGCAATGGAAAACATTCTCGAGACAAGAGATCAACGACTCACATAGGAACTCTATATTTAGAAAGTACCATTACTCCTAAACAGAGTTACAATGTGTGTGTGTGAGAGAGAGTACTTAGACCCCAAAGTACAGTTACCGATGGACCAATAAGAGTCGAGTACACTAGGTCGCGTGACAGTATGTGAGCACCTGCCTTTGGGTCAGGATAATACGGGGCAATAAACACAGACAATAACATACATGTATCGCGCGGGTGGGACGATAGGGGTCCCTGTTTAGCTCATGAGAGAGTGGGGAATGATCATGGAAACCCATTGGGAGAGTTACTCGCAGAGTTACACTTGCAGAGATAATACGAATGAATTTCGTCAGGGAGTTTTAATACAGGGGATACTGCAGTCATGTCGCCAACATCAAACAAAAGATCCTTTTCCATGAGTTATACTTTGTGTGGTTACTATACTGAGCCTGAAATAAGGTTACTAATCGTGGTTTGTTGTGGTAAATTATGCGCATATTTATTCGGTTACTAGGTCACGAATGTCGAGCACTGTAGATAGACCAACGCANTACCTAAATGCCACCAAATCTGCACCCTTATTAAGTTGCTTAATTTTTCGCTGGGGTTAAGAGTCTGTCACGAGGTCAGAACGTGTCCCATCATGACAAGGCCACGAGTAGCACAAAATAACACGTGACAGAATCAGGTGGGACTTTTATGTCACGTGGCATACAATGACCCCTGACTTAATAGCACGCAGCAAATCACTTCCTACCCTTAATTAGATCAGTAACTCAAGTGGAAAATGATAGTCAAGCCATGAAAGATACAAGTATAAGAAAATGTGTACCGTGAAAGCATCAATGCAGCAATTATGTAGACAAGTGCCAATCAAATGTCATAATTCCCAAGACGTTTCTCACGATCGCAAGCAGTGTTTCTTGTAGGTAATTCCCAGCGGGCAATTCGAATGGCAGATTTTGGAGCAGCAAATACTGTGCAATTGAAGTTACTGAATTTTGGTCGACTCAAGTTTGTCAACTTCAACGGTTAATATAAGGTTGAATCAACCTAGTTATGTGTGCATTTATTAGTTGTGATGATTCACGAATCATGATTGATAAATAAACAAGATACGAACTATATGACCATGAATGGAACAAGAAGCACGGGCTGCATTCAACTTCCTACACACAGATTGTAATTTTCCCTACCTGACCCCTGCGTGCAACGTGACCGGACAATTACTTTTCGCGTTTCGGTNGTGAGAGAGAGTACTTAGACCCCAAAGTACAGTTACCGATGGACCAATAAGAGTCGAGTACACTAGGTCGCGTGACAGTATGTGAGCACCTGCCTTTGGGTCAGGATAATACGGGGCAATAAACACAGACAATAACATACATGTATCGCGCGGGTGGGACGATAGGGGTCCCTGTTTAGCTCATGAGAGAGTGGGGAATGATCATGGGAACTCATTTGGAGAGTTACCCGCAGAGTTACACTTGCAGAGATAATGCGAATTTCGTCAGGGAGTTTTATAAAATACAGGGGATACTGCAGTCATGTCGCCAACATCAAACAAACGATCCTTTTCCATGACTTATACTTTGTGTGGTTACTATACTGAGCCTAAAATAAGGTTACTAATCGTGGTTTGTTGTGGTAAATTATGCGCATATTTATTCGGTTACTAGGTCACGAATGTCGAGCACTGTAGATAGACCAACGCACATCACAACCACCAAAGTAACAACCACTGCAGTGGCGACCACTGCAGTAACGACCACTGCAGTAACTGCATCTGCAGCAACGACCACTGCAGTAACGTCCACTGCAGTAGCGTCCACTGCAGTAACTGCATCTGCAGTAACGACCACTGCAGTAGCGACCACTGCAGTAACAACCACTGCAGTAGCGACCACTGCAGTAGCATACCGTCACTGCGGTAACGACCACTGCAGTAACTGCCACTGCAGTAGCGACCTCTGCAGTAACGTCCACTGCAGTAGCGTCCACTGCAGTAGCGACCTCTGCAGTAGCGTCCACTGCAGTAGCGTCCACTGCAGTAACTGCATCTGCAGTAACGACCACTGTATTAACGACCACTGCAGTGACAACCACTGTCCACGACCACATTGACGCCGTTCAACCGCATCACGACAATATCGACCTTGAGATATGATGCAACAACATCCTGCATATTATACAACATATGGACAACTTCAAGTGCGTGTATGTGAGTATTAGAGTGAATGACATAGGGCATGAATATGTGATTCACGTATCACAAAAGAGGGGTTGGGAGAGATGAACTCGGACCCAATCTCATATTGTCAGTGTCTAGCAAGAGAGTAAGAACAGTACTACGTCTTAGTAAAGTATAGCAACAGAGTACGGTAAGAGAATATGAGGGATGAATTTGGCGCAGCCCATCAGAAAATCACGGAATTGGAATCCCGACAGAAAACCGAGTACCTACAACCCAGACAACGATTCTAATCGAGTAGAATACAGCAGAGTCAATGGTGGCCAGTGGTCTCACTATTATAAGACACGCATACAGCAGCAGTAAGCTGTTAAGTGTTGAAGCTCATATAAATGCGTTATAGTACAATTACTATAGCCTTGGACATTATACTACTATCGCAGTGGTTGGTGATAGCGAGAAATACACTACCGCGGTATTCACAGATCAATCTGGATCAATCTGTTGGCGACCAGGCGACAATGAAACTCGGAACATCGCGACCGTGTTTAATGATGATAATAGAGAGGGGGTTCCGGCAATTACAACCAGATAACAACATCTAGATCACAGTATAATACACAAAATACAGCATGTCAAAGGAAGGTATAGCAGAGCACGTTCTTCCCTTAGCCTGAGAGAGAGCGCGACTTGGGTTGGCTGGTAAAAGAGTGGCACACACACACACACACACACACACACACACACACACACA
>CAMPET010000013.1:358445-412083 GCA_946803715.1 Beroe ovata | reverse complement strand
TCTCACTCACACACTCACACACACACACACACACACACACACACACACACACATCATGATGGGTGCTGAGCTAAGTATAATGGTGATTACGACTAGCTCGTACGAATGCTTTAAACGACTCGTGGTATAAGTGCGAGGAGAAATAAGGAAGGAACCTCCCTAATCATTAATTAACGCATCGTGTAAAATAAGAGTGCGCGCGTCGCACGTGCAAAATCCTCGTGAAGAGGAGACTAGTCACGCTGAGGGTACACAATATATTCGAGAATATAGAGAGTGTGGGAGGCTCTCACTGATTTATTGGTCGGGAATAATGACGAAAATTGAGGATGAATATAATATAGTGTGTTGTAGTGTAAACGTTATGCAATATGAGCGGTCATAAGCCGTGCTATGTATAAGTACTACGGACTATTTATATAAACCCATATGGACCAATATAAGCCCATGTGGACCAATGGCGGAACACTAGGGTCTGAGAGGTACATACTTATTAGAACAAAAAGTTTGCTATTCAGCCAATACGATTCCCGATAACTGAGGATATATTTTGAATAATATTTAGAACGATTTGGGCACAGAAACAGTCATTCCTCATAGAAGTATTATCGAAACAGCTTGATTGAAACCACTTTGCACTAACGCGCGCAGCAGGTGTTCTAACGCAATTCTCATCCCTTATGGTTCAACGATTGTCAAATTGGTTGTACAACCGGCCAATCGCATTATAAAACATCGTACCCGCTAGGACCAATGATATTGGCCAAAGTAAGAAGAGCAGTGAATTACTCTTTATATCTAGCTTACGTAAGCCGGAGGCAATTACTCCCTGATTTTTGGGTAGCCTCTTCTGAAAATCACTTTGTCGTATGTATTTTTCAACGACCAATTTCTAGAAAATGGTTTATTAATTGTCGATTATGACTGAACAAACGCAGAACAATAAACATGGGCACTGAGATCTGATGAGTGAATTTCACGGACTCAGAATGCGTGTGTGTGTGCGTGTGAGCATAGAGACAGACCAACAAAATATATATGGCGAGACCATTATTGGTTGAATTTTTCCGGCGAAACGATTACAGTTTCAGATATGGTATAACACGCAGCTGCTTAGGAGAGTGTGTGTGTGTGTGTTTCGGTGAGTTTCAATATGTGTATGTTTGTGTGTGTATACTGTGGTATATGTTTTTGAATGCGTGTTTGTATGTATATTGATGTTTTTGTGTCTGTGTTTTAGAATTGTGTGTGTGTATTTTGTGTCTGTGTGTCTGTATGTGTCTGTGTGTCTGTATGTCTAGGTGTCTGTGTCTGTCTGTGTCTGGCGTCTGCGTATGTATGTTTTATTTGACAATGCAGGGTAGACAGAGAATGCGCAGAGAGAATCAGAGAAAGGTTCGAAATACATGGCTTGAAGAGCCACTAGTCGATTTCTTAAGAGCCCTTTTTCTAGGAATTTCTACCATCTTTCTCTAAGTAAATGACTTGGGTTCCACAAAAAAGGTAATTATGCACATATCCGCCGAGAAAAAAGCATGCTCGGCGACTCAGGACTCAGTAAAGACTAGAGACTGACGTTGAACAACCCAGAGTTTAAAGGCAATCAATTATTCTACCGACTCAAGACTTGATTATATATCTGAGCTCTGAATTTGAACACAGCTTTCAGGAATAATATCCAGGCAGATATTATGTATGTCGTTGTTTTCTGAAATAGCAGATCAAACAACTGTCATACGATAATACTGAAGTCGCAGGGCAATCAGAGAATGATTTATAATATGAGTTAGCGGAAATCGATTCCACCAGTGCATACAGGTAATGATGGTACAACTCTATATGGGAACACATACAGCTCTTGGAGCTATATTCATCAAAAGATGCGGTTACAATGTCAATGATATGGGTTGACGGTGGTAGACGGTGGTCGATGAATTCATTCATATACCTAGCAGATGCGACATTGCCATGGTAGTATAATTATATTGGTATAAGCGGAGTGACACACAACGCAAGATAGGACATTGAATCATGGAATGCCAGCCACAACAAATTGTTCCACTCTTCATGAGTGACGAAACAGAACTAGGTAGGGCAGAGTTGTATGTGCACAAGGCTCAGAGGTTACGTGACCCAGTCTTAAACCCAAATCATATACCTATGAGTATATGATTATATGGGAATAAGAATGCTTATTCAGCGAGACTTAGTAATCAAGATGCAAAGAAGGCAATTTAGATGCATGCAGCAGACCTTAATGAGGCACTATAAGGCTTATGATCAATCAGACTCCTTGGATGGATCAAGGGATTTGATGAGTAAGAAAAATAGTTACTCCAAACAACTGCAGTCTACTTGGCCTACTGTAAATTCATAACTTTAATTATCAAGGTACCTCCAGTATACTATGAACTTCGGTTTGCACAGATGGAAAATGATGTGATCTCTGGCTACTAGGATCATAACGTAAAAATTCCCAGTGTAGACGGTGTTGAAGAAAGTATAAAACCTCTGTCTGCACCTATCTCATCAATCATTATTAGTAGACTAGCAATACTGAATACTAGCAATACTGAATACATATTACATTGGAAGACCAATACCTATAGCTGGATAGTATCTACTATGCTGCATACATGCACTAATAGACATGGTGGTTCACTTCACATTTCTAAGCATATATCTATTATTTGTCACTAACGTTCCACCATCAGTAGTAAGCCGTTACTGGTCAATATGGCATGCTCAAGCAGTGTATTGTACTAGATCATTTAGAACAGCACATAAAGATGGTAAAGGCATTGGTCGTTTTTTGCTAGCTCAGAGAATACAGCAATTTGTGATGTTGCAAGTAACAGAGTTCCACTAGTTGAACAATGTCATTATTTCTGTAACAGGGTACTGTTATAGGAATATATGCTCCTTTAGCAGCCATTCTCACAAACATATTTTGGTTCATTTTTACTTAGATCAGCTGTATATAACTAAAATTAGGGTATGTAAGATAACTAGTCTATGCTTCTATTTGGTTGGACATTTGGTACAGCAAATGATAGGGTGTATGTACATGAGACACAGAGTGAACCACTCCAGACTAGTGTTTTAATGATCTGGATGATGTTTGTTTCATATGAACCTGCCTGGAATAACTTTTATAAGATCATACCTATGATCATACCTATGGTTATTTTGTTTGATTATGTGTTACCATTCCAAATCGCCAGACATAAGCAATTTGATATTTCTGTGTAACAACATTCACATAGACCCTGTAGCAACAATTGGCAAAACAAATCTCTATACCAGCAGGTTCTGTGATAAAGTATTGAAAGAAAGACCTACCTTTACCCATCCTTCTGTCAGTGCTAATGATTGAATCACATGGCTGTAAGAGGATAAGAATGAACAAAGATGACATAAGTGGTCTTACACCTAATCTTATGCATTTTATCATCTTAGATATAATAAATTGAATCAACTCCAATATTCAAAGTCACAACATTCTTAACTCTGACTGCAGTAAGTGAATATGATACTTTAGGGTAAAAGTTTATACTTCATTACATCCTTAATCTAATTTAAGATCAAACATTAAGTCTTTATGAAGCACATATAACTGTATAAGGTCTTTTTGGCTTGTAGGGCTTTCCCTACAGTCTGCACTGAGCAATCAAGATTCCACCCTTGTTGTGCCAGGGATGAAATCCTACCAGTGAGGGTACACCTGGTAGGGAGTGATCCTACAACTTTTTGGCCAGTTGCAGTTGGTCTTTCTGTAATCTTAATATATTATCAATAAATAAAAGGATTATGGTATATAACCATCTCAATTCTCTAAAACACTAAATAGAATTATTCACAGCCATTCTGAAAAATTTCACCTTTAAAGTTAGGTGTCGAATGTTGGGCATTTGATTGTGCACACGTTGCGCGCAGCATACCCCAATTCTACTCAGTGATCTGAAAATTTGTAAAAAGAAACCTAGCCTCTAAGCCTCGGTGCTCGGAGACGCGCAGCGCGCGCGGAGCTGGAGTATAAGTAATAAGTATTTGGGCACTCACGTAGCGCGGGCGGGAACTTGTCGGGCGATGCCAGACCGCTGATGAGAATAAGTTTGCGCCGCGGCCGCGCGCGAAACGAAATTCTCGACAGGGCCAGGCCAGGGTCTATCATCGATCAACAAGCGGGAACACATTTGAAAAGAATGAAAAATACCGTTGTCGATTGTTAATTAAATTACATCTGATCTCTATTTCTCGCGCAGGCGCGNGGTGGCAGCTATTTAGAAAAGAAGATTGAACATAACAGTAACCTTATAGACAATCCTTTTGTAGCGCAGAAGAAGTTTATTAATATCAATTGATGTGTTGTAGTTGTAGTGTTATCGTGCTCTATTAAATTAAACTTTCATTTTTGTAATTTAAATTTATTCATATTTGTGACGAAGGATTAACTGACATCTTTAACTAAATTATTACTTTTAATTTGTTAGGTTTTATGATATTTTGAGGGGCCATTTGTGATGATGCTGGCATCATTATACTCTTATTTATTTATTTATTTATTTATGGTCAAATAAAGTACAGCTTTAAATAAAACATAAAAATTCAAAAGATTGTTTGGTTAATTCAAATTTATATCTTTCTTCTTCGCTATGAAAGGGTTTTCTAGAAGATACATATTAAACTTTTCCTTGTTGTTCAAGTACAGCTGTGCAAGTACAGCTGTGCATTAATTTAAGTTGATGTGCCACTATAATATAAAAGTTTAAATTATTATTATTAAGTAATTAGGTCCCTCTATCCTATCAATGATTAGCTTAGATACTTCCCAATAGTTGCAGTCAGAACATTCTTTACTTTGACTCTTGAAAATGTCTAAATTAGATTTAAATGCACGTTGACATTCTTTGAGTTTCTTACATAAACTGGCAATTTGTTCCAATAATTCCTTACCCGTTCTGGAAGGAATTTTGATCTCAAATCACACATACCCTTGTTAAGTTGTTACTATTAAGTATTAAGGCCTTTGGCTAAAATATTTAAACCGGACCTGCTCAATTGAAACAACCTGCTCAACCTGCTCAATTGAAACAACGTTAGGAAAAAACCCTTCAAGCAAATATTTCATATTGCCGGATGTTATCTGTCCCCTGTTTCTTGCGCGCGGCGCGGCGCGCGCGCCTTCATCGAAGGCCGAAACAGATGAAGGCCGCGCTCAAGAAACAGTGGACAGATAACATCCGGCAAATTTCATAAGCACTTGTTGATTAATTGCAACGAAAACTTTAATTAAAGTCATAAAAGAGTCATAATATATTATAATATGATACTAGTTAGTTCAATATTACAAGTTGTTGTCTGGCGATGCTAAACCGCTGATGCACGCTGCATTTGTATGAGAATAAGTTTGCGCCGCGCGCGCGCAAAACGAAATTCTCGACAGGGTTTATCATCGATCGACAAACAAATTGCACAACTATAACAAATTGATTTCTATTTACTTTCAATTGGAACAAGTGACTTTTTTTGACAAGAATTATATTCTATGTTTTATTCATATGTTCATACATAGCGTGAAAAAAGTGTGTCGAACAATCTCATAAATGTCAATATTCATTACTCATGATACGAAAGCTTTGTCTCATTATTGCTAGGCCCAGCTGGGGCGAGATGCAAAGCTGTCAGAGAATAATTTGCGGTGCGGGCGCAATGAAATTCTCGACAGGGGCTACAATCGACAGCCAATGTTTTGTAAATGATTAATGAAGCACACGAAGAGATAATGAGATAGTTTGGATGCACTTGCAGCAAACTTTTCATGTGATCCTTTCTCTAGATTCAGACCATGGCTATAGATTCATATATCCAGATGAGGCTTTATACTCTCACAAAGAGGCAGTTCTTGTTTCTCTTCTTCATGTTCTTTCTCTCATTCATTTTGTCTCTACTAATTGGTGAATATTCCATGATCGATGCATTACTTGATTGAAACAATAGTATCAGTGATTTTCTGATTATACAAGATTCCTTATCTTAATTCTTAAGCTAGTATAAAACTGGCACAAAGGTATTGTAACAAAAACTTTCAGGCTGGTTGGGACCATCAGTTGTTGACACTATCTCTATTGATGTTGCATCGAAGGCATCAGATTCCAAAGTTGTCATGCTTAGTCCACCACTAACAGTCTCACAACAACAACTTTGGCTCCAACTTATTCCATTCTTGGATCAAGAAAAACCTAAGAAAGCATCTCTTGAGGTTTTGAGATGTTTAAAGTATAAGCATAACTGAAAATCTCATTCATGAATTTATGATTCCATGACGACAAAATCTACATCCCAACAGAAGGTTAGCTACCTCAATGTTCCAATGAGAAGTCAGTTATACTCCTACAATGGATCTCACATTGCATCCTCACTGAATACAAGTTTGAGGTCCCATAACCGCACCTTAGAGTGCTACCATTATCAGTGTGAGCCTGTTACTGTACTTCATTTGGGAACCATAGAGCACTCTCAGTACTATGTAGAGGTATAATTTAAAGAGATGTTCAATTTTGTGTTAACTTCATATTCTTCAGACAATCTTTTCTTATCATGATGATCATGACTCGCTTAAAGAATAGCTGAATCAGTAATTAAAAATCCACCCAATGTTTTGACTACAATGAAACTGATGTGAAGATTTTCAATCATCCTTCATTAGATAGACATATCTGATGCTCTGGGTAATGGAACCTCCTTCAAGCCTATCTGGACAACATACAATCCCCAATTCACTGAGCTAGAGCTCTGGTTTCGTTTCATCTTTCTCTTGCTCGCAGCTGTAGCTTCAGTGTTGCTCTGTAAATCCCTTTGGATTTATTCTGTACAGGTTTGCGTCCCTGACTCACTTCTCCAAGCATCTGAACATGCTATAAAGTGTATCCTATTTTATAGTGGGAATTGCCCAGGAATGGAGTATTGAGCAGAAGTGGATGGTGTTCCTGCTCGTCAGTGTGATGTTGTATGACAACCCACTCTTCCCCCTGATCCTCCTAGTTCACACTTCCTTCACCAGCGTGGTGGATGCCTGCTTCACTGTAACTTTTCTCTCCACACTTCTCCTCTTCTGGCTTTGTGTCTACCATGGGATACGAGTGTCCGAGCGACACTTCTTCTCTTTCTACCTCCCCAAACTGCTACTTGTTGGGCTGCTCTGGGTTATTGGATGTGTCATGTTGGGTTGGAGTGCAGCTTACCAATCCATTGATCCAACTTACTCTATTGCACAGGTAATTAATTATTAATTCGATTCTTACACTACCATTCCAAATATTAAGCGAGTTTTCAACCATTCATATCTCTCGTTAGGATGAACAAGGCTTTGTCGGGATCAAGGTGTTCTTCTTCACCCTCTTGGGCATCTATGCGCTCTATCTCATGTATTTGCTGGTTAGAGCCTACTCAGAACTTCACAGTATGCCCTACTTCGATGTCAGATTGAAGTTCCTCACTGCACTCACTGCCATAGTCCTTATTATCAGGTTTAACGCTGTCTCAATTCTGGAAATTTGTTGATGGCAATTGATCAAAATGACGGCAATTCATGATATCTATCATAATTTCAGCATGATTGCTGTGATCATCAGATTCGGAAGAGCATTCCTTGACGATTCCACAGTGGTAGAAATAACTTTGCGTTGGAATAACAGCGCTGAGTTTCTCTGTTTTTACTCCCTCTTCAACTTTTATCTCTTCACCCTTGCCTTTGTTTACTCACCCAGTGCAACTGCCATGTAAGTATTATAGAATTATAGAGCAGTAACCGTTACCGTATGCAGAATTGAATTTTTGATGAATTTGAGAAACGAGAACTGATATCATATTAGAAACTAAAAACTACAAACCTGCAAGCAGGAAATTCAGAGAAACGCCGTCATTTGCTGCGCTATCCGACAGTGAAGACGATGTTCTGTATCCAGGGAAAAAGCTTGTCACCAGCTACGAACAAGACGAGGAATCCATGTAATCGTAGCCTACCCTCACTCCAGACTACATAAGCATCTACTTTAACACAGACCACGGTCAAACACTAAGAGTTACACGGTGAAACACTAAGAGTCACATCGAATTTGATAGCCTGCGTGCTAGTTGAACATGGAATTGGATGTTAATTGATTGCTTACTTCCCTGACAAATATAATATCGTTTCCAATCATTCACTTTGTGCAGTAGACTGTGTGTTGAATTGATGAACATGCTTGGCATGACACGTTCTACCTGGTTATGATATTGGTTACTTATTATATACTATTTCTTGACTTAACGTTTATGAACAATTTCTCTATTTCTATCTGAATTTCAAAGTGTATTTCTTTCTTTTTGATAGCACTGGCTGCGTCAACAGACAGCATTGTATAACAGAATGTAATACTATTTCACTATTTATTGATTGTTTGAATTTTAAGCTCATTCTATATATCTTTTCTTTTATTGGAAAATGTTACAAAATTCATCGTTCCACACTGTCTTTTACTGTTCCATTCGAAGCGCTAGGATAATCGTTTTTGCGTATGTATCCCGGTCCATTCAGCACCTGCGCAATGTTTTTTACACCTGTCACCAAAATCATTGGTGACAGTGTCACCAACACCTGCAATAATTGTCATCCGTCATGAACAGTGAACACCTGCTACTGACAAGTGACACCTGACACCAGCACGTGCAATTGCCATCTGCAATTGTTTTCTATCTGCAGTAGCTCCATGGAAACTGACAAAGTCCAGCTGATCCCTATTGATATCAAGGATGTGAAACTCATTGATTGGTTGGTGGACAGGGCGATTGTAAACAGACTCTGGAATGAGGAATGTACGGAATTGAGAGACCTCCTAAAACAGGTGACGATCTGGCTGTGAAGCACGTGACTTGTGATTTAAGCACGTGACTTGTGATTGATGCACGTGTTGCGTGATATTTGACCAGAATACACAGCAGGGTGCCGCAAAATTTCTACTGGCACTATTTGTCGATTCCAGACGTTCCCATTTTCCACAATATCACTGAGCAGTGTGCCTATATAATTGCAGGTATCAGAAGACGAGTGTCCGCTGATAGAGCTGACTGATGACGTCACTCCACCGTTCTACTACCACGACAGTGTCAGAATACTGGCTGCTCTGGAACAGTCACCTTTCGGTGGGTATCGATACGTAGATGACATTAGTTGACACGCAGAGGGTATCGATACGTAGATGACATTAGTTGACACGCAGAGCTATTTTTCACAAGAATATGATTCTCTATACTATCGATCAAGACTTGAAGCACTTTGCCAAAGAACGCGTCACATAAGAAAACACTTATTTCTGAACACTATGACGCCCATACTCGCAGGAAGTAAGAATCTGATTGGGCAGTTCAATCACGAGTACACGGCCAAGTGGGCTCGTATAGTGAAATTATACGAGAGGGAGAACACATTCCTGGCCGATAGTGCTAAACATATCATACAAAATGTGAAGTACGATATCCCACTGTTCAAGAAACAGATAGCAAGGTACATATTGTGACGTGGTATACCTAAATGATATTTTTCTACATATCGGTCTGTTTTGTATTCAATATAGGAAATAGCACTAAAAAACCTCGCTCCTGTTCAACAATCAAGCACATTATAGTTGGTTAATGATCACACACACACACTTCCATATAAGGCATAATCACCACAAGGAGTATTACACCCTTCCTCCGGTATAATTATTATATGTTGAGTTAATAATGCCCTGTGTTGTAGAGCAACGCAAGTGAAACAGGATAGTATGAAGAAGCAGGCGGAATGTTCCAACAACATAACAAAGTATCAAGTTAAGTACAGGGAGAAGTGCGCTGATATCGGAATATCGGGCGATCATGTCAGGTACTCACTTGTCAATACGACCGATAGCACTATTGTGTCTCTGCTGGTCAATAGCAACGTTATCATCACTGGTATCTGATTGTATCCAGTTGTTCCACTTGTATCTCATCGTTGCATCTAGCAACATGGAATTTGGAGAATGTCTCATTGCAGGTCAGAACTGATGAATTTAGTGCAAGATTTACCACAGATGATGAGTGAAATAACATCAGACATCAGTAACCTACAGTCAGCCCTATCATATTATCAGGTGATGAGACATCACTGACAAGTGACAATATCACTAACTCCTCGGCTGATGAGGATTTGAACATTCCTTAAAATCCATTATCCTTATTAAAATTGTCCATGTTCCTAAATTAAATAATGTTCCTTAAGATGTTCCTAATTTCTGTCTCCCTCATCGATTGACAATTACAATGTTTATTGGCATATTTTAACCCTTGATCTATCAGGTTTTTGTTAGGTTCTTGATCAAGGATCCGGAGTTGGAAGTGTGTCCGTTACTAAGGCACGTGATTCACCATGGTAACAGTACTGTCAGAGAACTGGAGAGTGGCGTCACTCAGTCGCCGCAGCAGGGTGAGCTACAGTCACAATATATTATCTGGGATAGGGTGGTTTTGAGTTCTCAATGTTGCGTAACTTAATGTTGTTGTACAGTGTACACTGCACACATATGCCTATTACAGTTTACACATAACACAATATGTACATTGTACATAGGCCTTAACAAGACACCATGTACACTGTATCTACTATACATTCACTGATAATGTACACACTTGACACTGATACATTCACTGATACTATACACACTGATACATTCACTGATACTATACACACTGATGCATTCACTGATACTATACACACTGATACATTCACNCTATCATATTATCAGGTGATGAGACATCACTGACAATATCACTGACAACCTCACTAACTCCTCGACTGATGATGATTTGAACATTCTTGTTCCTTAAAATCCATTATCCTTAAAATTGACCATGTTCCTTAATAAAATAACATTCTTAAGATGTTCCTTATTTGCTTTTCCCTCTTTGATTGACAATTACAATGTTTATTGGCATATCTTAACCCTTGATCTATCAGGTTTTTGTTAGGTTCTTGATCAAGGATCCGGAGTTGGAAGTGTGTCCGTTGTTAAGACACGTGATTCACCATGGTAACAGTACTGTCAGAGAACTGGAGAGTGGCGTCACTCAGTCGCCGCAGCAGGGTGAGCTACAGTCACAATAGATCTGGGATATGGTGGTTTTGAGTTCTCAATGTTGCGTAACTTAATGTTGTTGTACAGTGTGCACTGCACACATATACCTATTACACACTGCCTATTACACACTGCACACATATGCCTATTACAGTTTACACATAGCACAATATGTACATAGACACTACATTGTACATAGACCCTAACAAGAAACCGTGTACACTGTACCTACTATACATTTAGTGATACTATACAGTATACACACTTGACACTGATACATTCACTGATACTATACACAGCACACACTGATACATTCACTGATACTATACACACTGATACTATACACACTGATACATTCACTGATACTATACACACTGATACATTCACTGATACATTCACTGATACTATACACACTGATACTATACACACTGATACATTCACTATACTATACACACTGATACATTCACTGATACTATACACACTGAATACTGATACACTCACTGATTCAATACACGCAGAAAGTGATACTGACAGTAGTGTAGAGATTATCGACCCCATAGAGACCCAGGACAAGAACGGGTGTATCTATGTGTCGGACGAACCAAGGTAAATACCTAACCACTCCATGATTGTATCCTTGTGTTATTTCACCGTATCTTTGTTCTTTTGTAATCGTTTTTACTTTGTTATCGTTTTTACATTGTTGGTGTTTTTACATTGTTCGTGAAGATCAAACAGGTATCTGTTGTAGGTAGATACTTTCTACCTAGGTAGGTTCTTACTATCTATTGTTATATACCTGTAAAAGATATATGAAATTCAAGACCAGAATCCGTCACAGTTCACAGCATCTGCCATCATTCCACTCCATTTCAGGGTCCTTGAATCAGAGGAGTCTGAGGATAAATTAACGGAAATGGACACTACTAATCCCGAAAGTGATATTGACTTCGGGATTGATACTATCGACTTTGGTGCGGATATTGATTTCGGTGATGATATCATAGATTGCGGTATGTGCTTATATCAAAACTGCGAAACTTCCTTCATTAACTCACACATTTCAAACACAAGGATTTGTTTTTTGACAGTTATAGATCTTGAGGATGGTCCGGTGGCGGGTTAGATTGTGTTAATGAACCTTCTAGGTTTGACGGGGATGTGATGATTGGAGTGTCATGGTTCATCCATGACATGTGCTGCCTAATTGTGCAACAGTCCCTCTGATCCCCAAACCACAATACTTCAGAATAGCAAAAAATGAATAGCATAATCACCCAAAGCTGGATAAAAGTCAAAACCTATCCAAGCCAAACTTTACGTCCGAAATCAGATGATTTACATCAGCTTCATAATATTTAAACCACTGCAGTAGTTCATAGAATACTAGTTCTTCTACATTTAAACGTCAATATTGTCAACGTTATGCCATACCATGATAAGATACAGATCTATAATACGGATCTATAATACGGATATATGTTGTCCTATGACACAGTATTCTCAAACAGGTGGCGGTGGTGACAGTATTGACTTTGGTGACGATGACATTGAGATAAGTGTCCTGGAGGATGGAGAGGATCAGAAGAATGAGTTTATTCTGGATAACACTGCAACACGGAACAAGATTGTAGACGAGCTCTATGAGTTGTCAGCATTCCTAGCTGCGAGGAGAGACGAGCTGTCAAAGTATTCGGATACCATACTCGCTGAAATTCCTGAATGTAAGTGTTTGCAGTGTAAGTGCTAACAGTGAAAAACCAGTGTGTAAGTGATGACAGTGACAACCAGAGTTATATGTGTTGTCAGGTCCGGCTGAGATACAGACAACACAGGTTGACAACATAGACAAGATGTTGTGTACTGTAACCCTGCCCCTTGACAAGCTGACAAACGATAAAATGCGACATTTGCTGCTCCTGCGCAATAGTGAGAAGTATCTTGACAGATTGACAGACAGCATGCATTCACAACTCCGGCTGTGTGACAAGATGGAGGTAGTGACCGAAATGTTGCGATAGTTTGAATTCGTGGAAATAGTTAACTCAATAAGCGACGCACAGTGGATTCTTGTTTTTAGTTCAAATCCTGACTACAATCGCAGGACAGTATTGAAGAGATGAAGCAACGGATTGTCGAAGCAGAGAAGACGTATGACGAGGTACAGCCAAAGTTGAAGAAAGCTATCGAAACAACCAAACTGTTAAAATCGTGTGTAGAATCGGAGCTCAGTAAGAAATATAAGGGCAGGCCTGTTCGCATAATGGGTGATATCAATACGTTGTAGCTGATCACTTATTTCTCTCCAGTTAGCTGTTAGGTCTTGCTTAAGTTTTGATTAACCAAGAATAACATCAAATTTCTGTTGATTCTGATGTGTGGGAGTAATGATTATGGATATTTATCCCTCTGATTTTCAGTGGTGCAAAGTGTAGATACTAGATAAATGAATCGGCATTTTGTTAGTCCATTTCCTTAGTTAACAAATTAAAAATCTCATGGTCAACAATGATGAATATCTCGAATGAGTAGTGTTTTTGTATAATTTGGGATTTGCCAAAATTGGCATTTCTGTCACAAACTTACGTTATCGTAGTTGTAACGCGCAACATTTCGTTAAAGATTGCACGCGCGTTCTTGTGACGAAATCTTACGATTTGTTGACGTTTTAGACATGTGTAAATACGTAGATAGACTGGCGTAGATAAACTTCTCTTTCAATTCTCAATTTATTTAAGAGTCATCCCTCACACATATTCCTAACGTTTATAGCAGTAATGATCAAAGATGAAGTGAAATTCCCCATATTTTCATCCTCAAAGATCCTTCCAGCATCAGCAACTGTTGCGGGTAAGTTCAACAACATAACTTCCCCGCATATTAACCTCATATACCATGATTGTTGCGCCAAAACATAGGTTGATCTCACCCTTATATTCAGAAGCGTGCAGCATTCCCTTCGGATTTGTTTTCGATCCCAATTTACCTCAACACGACTCAACTCAAGACAGTGTCAAGAGATGTCTCAACTGCAAAGCTTACATCAACAAATTCTGTAGCATAGCGGAACAGTCGTGGAATTGCATATTCTGTAAACAAGGTATTTACGAGAGGCGATTCCTCACTTTTTATCATCTTTTAGCTGGTGGTTTTTTCAAATCTGGCAATGCTGGATCATATTATTGGTTCAACAATGTAGCCATGCGTCACTGATATTCATCAAGAAATGTCCAGAAAACAGGATCGAAGAGAAGATTGATCGGTCGGATGTTTTGTTGGAGAAAGAATCTTATACAATCACTGTGCCCGTGAGTGATGTTTTTCATATTCAGATAAACCCGTAACTAGGCACTTTTCCTTACCGGTTGTGCTGATGTTTATAATTTGAATCATATTCCTGATGTCTCATGACTGATGTCTGATGTCTGATGTCTGAGGATTGACGTCTCATGAGTCATGGCTGGTGTCTCAGGGTGACAAGTGTTCTAAGACACACATCATGTTTGTGATTGACGATTACCTCAACACTTCTGACAAGATAAGGATTCTCTCCGGCATGATGGAGTGAGTTGAGTAGGTTTTCACTGTTTGATCTCAATAGCCTGACGTTTAGGAAGTTTGTCCCCTGCTTTACACGTTAAAAACGGGTCACTTTATATTCTGTGATCATTGCACGCTCGCAGGTACATCGAGCTGGCCCCAGAGACCACTCTAGTGTCAGTTTTCCTACTCAGTAGTGCATTAAACATCTACATGGTCGGAAGACAGTCCAGTCCCGTACAATCTGAAGTGTTTTCCGGTTAGTCCCACCCGGCTGTTTCCAACCCCGCTGTTTTCTCACCATGCCTACTCTTCTCAGAAAACGTCCATCTTTCACCCCTCCTTCCTTCATCCAATACTTACATCGCTATGTATCTCACAGGTAAGATGACACGTGACCTATACCAGTACCTGACCCTGCACACACGTCACATGCTGTGCAATCTTGCAACTTCTCGACCCTCTCTTCTCGCCATGTTGTCGAACATGATATCCGGTTTGGAGTCTAAACGAGATGCACTCGCCCTCAACCCACCCTTCATGAAAAGGTCCAAGGAGCGGCTGAACAAGGGCGAACCCAAATGTTTGGGCTTCATGTTCGAGCTCATTTTGGCTATCATCAGCCAGGTAACGGCGTTATGACCCCGATAAGGAAGTCCTATGATGGGTATCGACTTGCGCAATTTGTTCCGATCAGAGCTGAATACAGTTCTATTTGTTTGGAACCCGATATCAACGCTAGCTGTTTAGGATACAAAAGTGGAAGCTGTGAAGCACATCTTGTTATTCACTGGAGGCGAACTGCCACCGCCTACTCTACCGCCGCCGTCTGAAGTCCAACGAAACAAGAACTACTTCGCCAGGTACAATTATCATGCGTAGATTAGGCGTGAAGTTCACTTAAAAATAGATAGGTTCCAAATCAAGCTAAAGAACAAAGGTATAATATCAAATGATATGATTGATAAGTTCTCAATAAAATCCCTAAGTAGATCAAACAGCATATTATAGCATCCAGCTATAATACTCATTTCTATTACATTTAGCTCACAGTCATGCTGATAGTCACCATATCTCATTCACCGATCACGGTATAGGGCCACTCTGAACGGTACATCTCTCGCTGCAAGGTGGCCCCGGCTTGAGGTTGCTCCCGGGGCATGCGTTTCCGCCACACGAGGGCGCTGGAGCAGTGCATGTTCTCACTTGATACCAGGTGCCAACACCGTCAGCAGAGCAGGAGCATATCCATGATCCAACATCCTGCCAGCCACCGTGCACAGGACTGCAGCCACTCCGACGACGGCGTCTAACCCTGAAGCCGCTTTCCACTGCCACAACTGCCACCACTAAAAAAACCAGGAGTAGTCTCGTTCTCGACATGATCTAAAAATGCATTTGTGTGTGTAAGTGTACTGTCCTTGTGTGTGTACTGTGTGTCAAATGATGGTGATCGAGAGCAGAAAGAAACTTTATGAAGGAAACAATGCCGGCGAAATACGTGAGCAAAATCAGCACTGATTCTCCAGAGTGTCACGGAAAACAACGGAAATATAACCCGAATTCTCGATTAAGTCATCTGACTGTTCCCTCAATCAGCTGTCTCAAGTAATAAGCTGTCTCAAGTAATAACCGCTTTCCTTACTTTCGGTGAAAATGAAATTATCTCGCAAATCAATTTCATAACGCCGGATGTACGGATGATAAAAGTGAAATGTGATTCTCTGTTCAGGAAGTATGTGTCTCACGAAGTATGTGCCTCACGAATAATCAACTTTATGTTGATGTCATGGAGACTTCAGCATGTGATTATTCAGTATATTTTCAACAAACCTACTGGCTACCCCTGCATGATAAACGCATGCTTTCTGCCAGGAACAAACAGCAATCCGGATAAGTCGGTAATCGGTTTCCATCAAAAACAACACTATTTCATCTTCCAGTTTAGGAGCATCTCTGTCCAAAGCGAAGACGGCAACACACGTTCACTGTATTGGGAATGCTGTTTACAGCCTCGACAAGATGGAGACCATGATTGAGAAATGTGGCGGTTCTATCTCCTGGCAAACTGTAAGAATATGGGAATTTCGGTTCAGGTTTCCGTTCATGGTCATGGTAAGGGTTAGGGTAGGTTTAGGAATAATTGCAAACAATTGCAGTCTGTAATTGACAATGACATGCTGTCGACTGTTGTCAGGAATTAGCAGGCGAAGTTAACGTTGCAAGGTGTGTTAACAGCGCCATTGGATATGACTGTGTCATAAGATTACAGACGTCAGATAACATCGCTCTTCGAAATGTTAGTGAGATCCGACCTCATATTTTCAATGATTGTTCAACACCCTTGGCACGACTGAAGTTCAAATCCTTGAAACAATTAGGTGTCAGGTGATGAAGATTTGGCTCCCACGTGTCTCTTCACTAAACGATACCCAGTTCTGTCACGTGATAAGAAATTCAGTGCCATCTTTGAGATTGGTGGGAAAATCAACACTTCGCCAGTATACCTACAGTGTACGAACAGCTATACAGACTACCATCGTTCTGCAAAGGTTGATACTACGACTTGGTACTGTTTTCTGCTTCAATTTTACAGGTTCAGGACTTAGGTCGAGCTGAGTTACCCCTGCAGGTGACAAATGTCAGTACGGTTCGTTACGATTGTTTGGTGGATCATGATGAGATTATGGCCGCTCTATGCCCCGACACCATCTTTACCCTGGCTGCACGTGCGCATGTGGCACGCGTTGCACGTGCTCAGGTTGTGGCGCGCGCTGCACTGCAGTCAAACACAACAGACACTCTGTCTGATTGTGATCTTGTTCGTGAGATTCGCAGTTTGGTGTCAAGTTCAGAGCGATCAATTCGTAGCGGAGTGAAGGGATTGGTTATCGAGTATCTTGAGAAGATATACTTCCTGTTGAATGGTCCTCTTATCAGTAGGATGTCACAACACAGGTACGTGCCAATTTGTGGTCACCTTCCATTCCCAGTCAGTTATAATTCATGACGATGTTATATTTTCCCGTGTTCGTTGAGATTTGGTGAAATGTATGTTTCACCACTCCTTCTCCTATATGCAGCGACATGCGACACTACATCCAACACGTGATATGTCGAGCTGGTGTCAAGTCAGTGTCCCACCTCTTCAAACCTCGTCTCTATGTCTTAGCTGATGAGGTAAGTACCTCATCATCGCCATGGTGACTATGACAGGGTATGCCACGATGATGTTGTCATATCTTCATATTGTTGCCATGACACCAACAATCAACATCCGAACGACATGCTGTCAAAAGCACCATGGTGACGTCATATTGTTACCGTGACACCATGGTGACGTCATATTGTTATCATCAGGCTGACGGGGTGACAGTGACAGAGTTTCCTCCCGTCACACCGCTCATGCAGCCTGATCGGATCCTGGTCATTGATTCCCTGACACAAATATCAGTCTGGGTTGGAGCTCATCTCAATGTTAGTGCGAGAATACTTCAAACTCGGGGTTGTGAAATCGAGTATTTATATTACACATTGCACGCACAGCACGCACATTGCACGCACAGTGCACACATTGCACGCACAGCACTAATTGCATGTTTTCAGTTTAATTATGACATAAGGTGTTGCATGAACACCGTCCATCCCTAGGGAGACAGACAGCGGGACCTGCTACCTCACTCAGAATCATTTGTAGCAGATCTAGTTCAGAGCAGATTCCCCAGACCCTCAGTTTTAGTTGTTCACGACGAAACTGCTTCAAACAGGTGGGAAGTGATAGGCAGACCGCAGATTGTTGCAATGTCGGTATGAAAGTGTATCAATGAACCCCCTGACCAGATTCTGCCCCATCGGGCTACTTTCTGACGCACTAAAAACTTTCTTAATGAATAATCTCAAAATTACAACACTGAAATATTTCTATTGTCCAGGTTTATCGAATGCTTCCTAATGCCGTTGCACAAGGACAGCAGAGAAGTCCAGAACTCCATCCTCCCCCATCTCGCAGGTTGTTGAATGGTGCGATTTCTCATGTCTAACTTACTCAGTGACGGGTTATAACGTCGCTAACGTAGGAGAGTGAGAGTTTTTGATACAGATCACTGAATTATAATTTGTTGTAGATTTGGAAGATAGCACACATCGGATGCTGATGGCACGGTATCAGCACATAGGATCACAGTCGTTCCAGGAGTGGTTACACACCATATCCAACTGCAAACTATGAGTTACTGTTAAGTGTTAGCGAACAATGAGTTAATCACCGTGACCAATGAATAAGTGAACTGTAAGTGTACTGGGTGTTGTCAGGAAACGCTTTAATTTCTCGCCGTCTTTTCACTATAACCGTGAAGCTATGGAATAGGAGGTGACTGCTTTATCCCCCTTATTTATATTACAAGGTCATGAGACAAGTTAGGTGTAGACCGGGATCGCATCTTGTAAATGTAATATCAAAATTAACAAGTACAACAACCCCACCGGCACCAAGAAAGATTAAAAACTCTAACATATTAACTCAAAAAGAAACTTCCGTCATGAAATTGAAACATTTTAACAATAACATATTTCCCTGTAAACAGTAAAATGTCCTGATTATCTGCAACAGTGCAACACATGACTCTGTACAAACAGTTTTTGTCCTCTATGAGTTGTTATCAAATTCATTAATGTAATAAAAAATTTGATACATTTAGCTGTGCTGCGCGCGCGCGCCACTTTGCTTTTCTACCCTGTGAACGTATTATATCATCGATGAATCCACGCGGACGCAATGTAAATTGTGAAATTCAAATGCTTAGTTTTAGTGATTCTGTGATTATCTGTCTACGATAAGCAGTAAAGCACGAGCTTGGAGTTTTGTTGGCGTTTTTTGTCGCGTCGATCAATGATATTGATAGACCCTGCAGCCCTGCCAAGAATTCGTTTCGCGCGCGCGTCGCGTACCGTTGCAAACTCATTTTCAGACAGACTGGAGACTTATTCTTTAAACCGCATCAACGGTCTAGCATCGCTCAACCACTGATGACTGAGCACTAAGCAGGTAAAATAAATGTTGAATGTTTTTCAATGCGAATGTTTACTTTTAGTTTATTTGTATTCAGTAATTAAATTCTGACTGGCTGACTATATAATGCCAATAAAAAAAATGGCGCTCAAACTTGGGAAATTTTTGGGTATATAGAACTCTCCCTTGAAATCTCGGGCTATGCAATGGGGTTCCTTAGGGTATGCCATGCATACTACACTGCATACCCTGTGCGGGAAAAGAATTCTATTTAGTTCAACTTGAAGTGCTGCTTTTGTTCTCCAGAGAATCAATAGGGGTCCCAGAAACCAGAATGTTGCTGGTTCATTGCTTCAACACACATAAAGGGATTTTGCACTGAGCAGCACCACTGGAATTGCTTCGGGAGATGGTTGAAGTAACCAGGTAAGTATTTACTTAGGTACTGGTTATGATGAACTGTACCATCTGTTTCAGAAAAATATTTCAAAGAAGGTTCCTTCTTTATTATGATGATGTCCTAAATTTTCTTCGTCTTGCTCCATGTCTTAGGAGTCATATCTCTCTAATACAATTTTCAAAATTGTTGTGGTTATGTGCATCAATACTCATGTAATCAAAAATTCATACCTATAGCAACCTCCCTAGATACCTGAACACAAATCAAACCGTTAGAACTTAATTAATTCAATACAAGTGCTTAGTGCAAGACCAATAGCACATGCAAATGACAGGGATAGCAACTGGAGTCATGACAACAGTAATATAAACCACAGAGAAGCTATGAGAAGTCCCAGAACTCATTGTTGTGTTATTTCTTCACCAGTTGTATCATATTCAACGCCCACTTAATGATCTGCTTCAAATGATTGAACTTAATGATCTTATTTTATTCGAATCATGATTTATGATTGGTTTCAACTGCCATTCTCTTCTCTGTGCTCATGTTTGCTTAGGAATTGTGTTGCATGTCTCCACTTTCCACTAAACTAAACAAAGATCAATAGATCATTAGACTGATGCCATACTTTTCCAATTAACTTAGGCTTAGATTGATGTCTCAAAAGAATCTTTATTTTCTGAAATATATCTTTTCATGAAGTAACTTAGGCCTACCTTTAACTTTTAAAGTCCAGTTTTGACCATTCCCCGATGCCATCTCTTTTTTGCTCCCTGCCCATTAACTTTGAAGTGTCCATACCTTCATACTCACATTATTGCTAACATTCACATAATTGCTGTCCATGTGTAATAGGATGTTGATAAACAATAAGTCGTGATTAAGCTTAATGTTGACAGTTTCCTTTTCAACCAATTCTACTACAATCATGTATCATTTGTACAAGGTTTGAATATGAATTCGGCTACAGTCATTCATGAATCATGATCATAGATGACATGATAAATCAGCTGTGTAATATCTACAGTAGGTATTTTACCACATTTTATTCATTGGTCTGACGCTGCATTGTATTGGCATTTTTTTTCTGGAACACAATAAATCACAGGTAGCTTCATTATGTGCAAATCATTAGCTTTCTTATTACCTTTGTTGAGTGAGTGGGTCACTATGGTCACATACAAGAGCCCTGACTCTTCAGTCCTCATTGTATTATACCAAATTAGGATCCACACGTACAGCCTTAAAAGTAGCCTGATCATTGGGCAATTGGTTTTTTACATGACTATGCTTAAATAGTTAATTGTGGCTCTTACAATTATTGCAACACCTCAATCTTTTCTCTGTTCATTTCGTTATTCCTTCATCCAGTCTGTGATTCTCATCAGAGGTGAGTTATCTATCAATTTCTTAGTTTGTCAGCTTGCTGGTGACGATTATGCGTGGGGGCAGGGCTAAGGAATGTATTCATAGTAATTTCAACTCTTTATACTCTCTATTGATTCTCTTTCAATCGTATAATATCGTTAACCATGAAATTCATTCCATTGCAACAATAAGTAACTTATGAGTATTCGTAATGTTGAATTTCACTTTCTATCTTTTTCATAACATCCATAAGAAGCATCAATGATTCGAGACACACGCACCAGGCCTTTATAGATTTGTATTAAAAGGAATATTGAGCATATTATGCTATTGAACATTGCCGATTTCATTGAGTAAGCATACTTTTGTTCATGCCGAAAGCTTTATAATTCATATTTCGAGTATTTGTAATAGGTAGGTACTTGTTGTCATATCGACTATTCACTATTCAGCACTTCACTACGTTGTCTACAATCAAACAGCCTGCACAATTTCCGTTGAAATCATTCTCCCAAATTTACTCTTTTCCTTGTTCACATTTTCGACCCTGTCAATGGTGACATGGTGACATGTAAATTCGTCATATTCATTGTTCTGCATTTGAACGTCGTCTTACCAAGCATAAGCTAAAGTATAACAGAGATTTTCATCCTGGGCTCCAAGTAGCTGCACATTAGCATGCTCAATTTGAACCATGGCACAACGAACCTCATTCAAAGCGCTTGCCAACAAAGTTACCCGAGTCGGGAATCTCTCCACAAGACTAACGAGAGTAAGTCCATCCTGCTGCCACTCTTACTCCCAACTCTACTGCACATCTTCCTGCGCTCTGTTCAGTGATTGAACATCCCTTTGATTCGAGCACTCAGCATGGGTCCTGTCCATTTTCCATCCTATATTCATCTTGAAATACGAGTTCTTATCGATATTTTGCAGCCAGCCATTTTTGGATGATTCCAAAGTTTGCTTTCTAATTCTTTGCATGAATAGACTCGTGTCTCGTTCCTTTGCTCTTGTTTATGGCTGCGACCACTAAATCCTCCTGACTGATTGCAGAATGAGATAAGTTTTTCATGTCTCTGATGAGGAAGCATTCTCTTAAGAATGTCGCGACTAAGGTCTCCCTCCTGGAGAACATATCTAGAGTATCTAGCAGGAGAGTAAGTGATAGTTTGAATGTAGCCCTCCTCTCAAATTTTAGCTCTGTAATTGTAGGAGAGATTCTGTCAGTTCTTCTATAGTATAGTACTGGTGCAGGGATCAGTTTCTGTCTATCGACTATTATCTTCTCATCGAACGTTATTAATGATTTTGCAATCTGCATAGTGCATAAAATAGTTAGCGGTAGATTCATTTTAAAAATCTTTGAAATTGTTCATGAAAAATGGGATCTTTACAAATCTCATCTTTTATAGCACAGACAACAATCAAATATACCACACATATATCACAAACGTCTACTGCAATGGACCTCGTTTGAGCAGTGAGCGCGTTGATTCAACTGGGTGATTCCTATCACAAAAAAGCTCCAGTTGTACCATGACATTGTTTTCCCCACAATTATAACAGACTACCAAATATTGTCGAGTTGACAATAAGATTCCGAACAAAATCTGGGAGAATATATTAATTTCAGCATCCATACTGTGATTCGGAGCATTCAGCATTAATTCTACTCCTCTCATAAAGCGTAAGGTTGTAATACGTGATGAAATTTCAGGCTCGGAGGTCAGCGCTTTCATCAAATGCAAATAAAGGGATGAAAACTGCCAAGGAGAACAGAGAAATCAACAAACAAGCGGTAACACACTTGACACGCCATACTGTTGAATTGTATTGTGCCACAGGAATGTTTCATCCGACCGGTTGTTAAAAAGAGTCGCATTGTTAAAATTAGCGTGTGATTTTTTGGTATTCCTCTCATTTGCGATCATGTAAGGAAGATTTGCCATGTTTTCCGATGATGTTGAAATGTGATAGAATGTGCTGGATCAGTGGATAACACTGCTCCACACTGCTGCTGGCTCGTGTCGAAGTAAGACACAAAGTGTCACGTCGTGACATGTGTCAGACACTAATGAGATTGACCACGATATCACTAATGAGAACACAGTAGGGGGCCCCAATATGAGCACAGTCCATTATCCATCCCACATTTCGTGTTACTTTCTCCCTCTGTTGCGTGTCTACTACTATTGACCGTTACGTGGTGCTAATGTCACGTCAGGTTGATGCGAGGCACAAATGGATCTTCGCCCAAACTGCAGAACATTTTCAACTTGGCCCAGAAGTTGTCGAGGATCAACTTCTTGACTCAGACGTAAGTGTTTCTTGCGTGGTGTTCGGACAATCATTTGGTTTTATTGAATATTTGCGGGGAAATATAAGAAGACCCGCTAATTATGACCAATACAATATCTCAATTTTCATTGTGAGCTTTCGCTACAACATAAATTTCAGTGCGCGCCTCAGCGCGCAATTTTTCATCTGGCCACTCTTTCAGTTTTCGCTATTCGAGAAATTCTTCAAAGACAAAGGATCGCGAGTGCTCCTGATATTCCAGACCCAGCAAGCTGGTGGTACTCAAAAACTGGTTGCTACAAATGGAGAGGATATACCACTCAATGGGTCATGTGTCTACTTCTTCAGAGCGAACAATGAGAAAGAAGTGACAGACAAAACGATTATGGAAAGGGTTAGTCATTATAGTCACTAGTCACTAGTCAATAGAGAGATTATTGACACCTCGAAATGTAAGAGCTACCGTGTGAGTGTGAGTGTAAATGGTATCGCTATACCCTGCCCACCTCAGGTTCACTTTGGAGCTGTAGAAGCCCCTGACGGCGACATATTGTCTGCGGTTCGTACAACACTGGATCACCTCGTCGTACCCATGTTAATGAAAAACACAAACTGGGGCAAGTTCAGTCAAGACGGCATGAAGGACCCAGCTGTCGCAAACTTCATTCTCAATATCGAGGATTTCTCAAAACTCCTCGAGTCAGCCAAAGCAAACCTTTCTGACAAGTGAGTTGCGATATTCATGCCACGTGACACTGATGGAGGTGTTACCATAGCAACGGAACCTAACTTATCCTAAACCTAATATTTCAGTGCACCTTGCAGTGTAAAACTCGTCATGCCTGATGATTTACCTATCAAAGGGTTGACAACTCCACAGCAGTATCAAAACACAGGTACCTATGACATTTTCATACATCCCACATGACTCTGATAATCAATAAGTGCCAGTATATGGGAACTATCAGACCTCAATATCGAGTGAATATGAACAGTGAAATTGTGATTAATCCCCTCTTGCAGCGGGTAATTTCGACCTGGTGACCCAGCTGGAAGGTATTGTAGCGGGGTGGTGCAAGCAGATCGAACAAGTTCTAGCTCAGTCTGAACAGATGAGAAAGGAAGCTGATGACACTGGTCCTAACTCCGAGCTCGTCTACTGGAAAAAGAGGATGGCCAGCTTCAATGCGTGAGTTAATAACAACATTCTCGTGAAAATGATCAACGATCAATGATCATCGCGATGAAAGAGTTTCCAGATCTCACCCACGATGAAAGAGTTTCCAAATCTCACCATGCTGCTTTTTGCCCCACAGATTGCTCGATCAGATCAAATCACAGCCGTGTAAAACCAGTATCGGTATTCTGTTTGCTGCGAAGAGTAAGATTATAACTCGATGGAAAGCACTTGACGCTAGGATCACAGATGCTGCTAATGAAGCAAAGGACAACGTCAAGTACCTCTATTCTCTGATGAAATTCTGTAAACCACTGAAGAGAGCCAGTCCGGTGGAGATGCTGGATAGTATCCCCGGGCTGATCAATGCTATCAGGATGATCAACTCAATCTCACGATACTACAACACCTCCGAGAGAATGACAAGTCTCTTCGTGAAAGTGACAAACCAGGTTTGTGATATGATATTAGTGAAATCGGGTTGCGATTGGTGACAATCAGGTTACTGGACCCTCTCAAAGTGATGATACTAATAGGGGAAACGGCTCTTTGTTCTGTTTTTCTTCAGAATATTCGTTATTCATCCCTCACATTCACGCTCATCTTTCAGATGGTGAGCGCGTGTAAGACATACATCCTCCAAGATGTGAGCAAGATCTGGGAGCTACCCCGAGATGTGGCACTCCAGCGAATTCACGACTGTCTCCACCTGAACCAAGAGTACCAGGCGTGCTTCAGAAGAACCAAGGACAAGCTCAAGGAGAGTCCCAGTGACCGACAGTTTGACTTCAGTGAGAAGTACATCTTCGGAAAGTTCGAGATTTTCGCCCGTCGGTTGGAAAAAGTTCAAGACATGCTTCAGACCATGGATCGGTTCAGTATCTTGTCTAGTTCACGAGTAGAGGGACTGGAGACGTACAACAAGCAGTGGCAGGCGGTCGTTGGTATGGCAAAAAAGAAAAATTACGACATCCTGGACCACAGAAAGCAAGAGTTTGAAGCGGACTACGACGATTTTCTTAGGGCGGTCGATCTCCTGCAAACGAAGCTACAGAAGCACATGGAGGGATGCGTTGAGAAACAGTCCACTGTGAGTTAACCTACAAAATTCAAGTTTAAAATCTCATATCAATCATGCCACTATCGGTGAATTTCTCTTTTGTTATCGTACCACTGTTTCACATTTAATACGATATAACTTTTTCATGAATAGACTTGGAAGTCGATCACCGTTCTCAAGAAGTTCGAGGATATGCCCCAACTACAACTCGACATGGATGACAAGTGGTACAAGTGTCTCCTGTCCTATGGAAAGTGAGCAAGAACGTCAGAAATATTGCAATTTTGTGACACTTTACATAATCGTGTTCTGACTTGATAATCCTGATGCGACTCAATTTCCTCACCTCCTGCAGGGACCTGGAAGTGATAAGGAAGCAGTATCAAAAACAGAAGGAGAACCCGCCTATTCCCCGGAATATGCCACCGATCTCCGGACGAATAGCTTGGGCTCGGCAGCTTTACGAAGTCATAGATAAACCCATGCAGGCTCTCGGGGAAAAGAAGCAGATTCTCATCACAGCTGAGGGGAAGAAGACGGTGAAGAATTTTAATCGAATGGCTGCAGTTCTTGTCGAGTTCGAGGTTTGGACCATTGATCAAATGTCAGTGTGGCCTGAGCTCCAAATGAGGGAATATAGAGTGTTTGAATAAGCACCATATCGGTCTAAAGTTGTAATTTTCAGGTATTGTACCACCAAGGATGGACGCTTGCTGTTGAGAAAGCCATCACTGGTCTGAAGTCATCGCTCCTAGTGGAGCATCCTGAAAGCAAGAAGTTGTACGTGAACATGGACCCTCAAGTCTGGGAGCTACTTCGTGAAACACGTATTATGCTACTCATGGACCTAGAGGTGAATGTCTAGTGTGTTAATTCTGCTGATCGTTATCTTGATTCTAAAGAGCACTGATTCTGGAATGAATTATTACAAACCAATATTTTGTCAGGTACCCGAATCAGCTAAGTCGCTCAGGATTAACCTCTACACCATGAAACACAACTGGACCCGCCTTGAGACCATTCTCAGCGACTATGATGCGTTGATTGAGAAAATTCCAAAGATTTTCTCCAAAGCTATGGGTCCCATCATTGCTCGTGTTGACGATGCCATCAAACCCGGGAAATCTATCATGTCCTGGACCTCCATGAATCTGGACAGCTACACAAAGAACATCTACAATGAGATGGATAACTTGGAGAAAGTGATGAAGCGAGTGAAGGACATGCATGATGTCCAACTAGAGAGTGTCCTATCCAACATTGCCTCTTCTCCTCTTGTTGAGATACCCTGTGATAACGTTTACACTGTCGATGAGTTCCTTGATATCTTTGAAAAGGACACCAAGCAGTGTGGTGTGAAACTCGCCAGACAGATGGAGCTCATAGAACTATCAGTGCACCAAATTGTGAAGTTCCTCAAGCAAAACTATAGGGAACAAGATCTTGTTGGTCTGGAAGGGCAGTACAAATGCCTCAGACCGGAAGGGAAAAATCAAGCTCGGTGCACTGAGTGTCTACCGTGTTGTATTTTCAATGTTGTTCAGTACTTCCACAGTAGGAGTACTGAGGCTCTGGTGAAATCAACCAGAAATTCACTGGACGCGATCAAAAAACGGTTTGTAATATCCACTGCTAACCAGTTCAGATCCTCAAAGGAGAGTCAAGATCCTAAACCTCCTCTGTTTTGTGCAGATATTGCACTGGCTATACCTCAAACAGTTATGAGACCGAGTCTGGATGACATTCAGGGCTGTCTGAACAAAGCGGTTCAGATGTTACTTCAAGCTTGTCAAGGTCTCAAGGACTGGGGTAAGCCCGATCCTGAAGATGGGAGAAACAAGATCTTCTGGAAAGCCATCAGTGAGCACAAAGATATCCAGAAAGTTGTGATCATCCTGAACACCATTGTCAACAGCACCATTGTAGAAGTCAATGCTGCGATGCAGAGTTTTGCTCACTACAATTACCTGTGGAAGGATGACAAGGAAGAATCGCTCAACGCATTCTTGGAAATTGATCCAACTCTTTCTGAGTTTGAAGCAAAAATCACATTTTACGAGAAGGAAGCCCTCCAAATTGTTGAGTTATCAGCTGACAAACAAGTTGGTGCCATACTCCTCAAGAGTGAGCCCCTCAGAGTAGCTCTGAAGGAAGAGTGTGACAACTGGAAGAACGTTTACGCAACTCATCTGAATAAGAAAGCAAAGAAGGATATGAAGGAACTTGTTGAGTTCATCAGTGATATGTCGAAGAAATTGAATCGCAAAGTCAATGATTTGGACGATGTTCGAAGCGCCATGGCTGCTCTTGCCAAGATGAGGGAAGCAGAGATCAAAGTGGACATGACAATTGGGCCAGTGGAGGAGGCATACGCCATGTTGTCACGTCATGAATGTGAGGTCTTAAGAGAGGAGGCTGAAGAAGTTGATACACTACAGTATCAATGGTCCAAAGTTCTGTCTCAATCTCACAAGGTGCAAAATCATCTGCTCACCATCCAACCGACCTTCCGAAAAGATCTTGTGACCAACATTGAGGTTTATAGAGACACCGTGGACAACTTCATTGAAGATTATGGATCTAAGGGACCAATGGAACTTGGCATTCCACCACAAGAAGCGTCTGAAAGACTCAGCATATTCCAAGTCAAGTTCGAAGACATGTGGCACAAATTTGAAACTTATTCAGGTGGTGAGGAGCTGTTTGGACTTCCAGTCACCGACTATCCAGAAATTCATAAAGTTAAACGTGAACTCTCCCTTCTTCAAAAGTTGTATGGTCTTTACAATGATGTGATAAGAACTGTGAATGGATACTACGACATTCTCTGGGTTGAAGTTGACATTGAACAGATCATGGGAGAGCTCTCTGACTTCCAGAATAAATGCAGAAAGTTACCGAAAGGATTGAAAGAGTGGGAGGCTTTCTTGGATCTGAAACAAAAAATCGACGATTTTAGTGAATCTTGTCCATTGCTAGAAATGATGTCCAACAAGTCGATGGAAAAGCGCCACTGGACCAGAATTGAAGATCTGACAACGTACAAGTTTGATATCGAGAATGAAGGTTTTCAGCTTCGGAATATCATGGAAGCGCCACTTCTGAAATTCAAAGATGACATTGAAGACATCTGTGTAGCAGCAGTGAAAGAGCGTGACATTGAAGGAAAACTGAGGCAAGTTACAGCTGATTGGAATAATCAGGAGTTCTCTTTCTCTGAATTCAAAAATCGAGGGGAGATGCTCCTGAAGGGTGCTGAAACTGCAGAAATTGTGTCACTAATGGAGGATTCCCTCATGATCCTTGCTTCTCTCTTGAGTAACCGATACAATGCTCCCTTCAAGAAGAACATCCAGAAATGGGTCGCTAACTTGACTGGAAGTACCGAGATCATTGAACAATGGCTAATCGTGCAGAACTTGTGGGTTTATCTCGAGGCTGTGTTTGTTGGTGGTGACATTGCCAAGCAGCTACCTCAGGAGGCTAAGAGGTTCCAGAACATTGACAAGAGCTGGGCTAAGATTATGGCCTACGCTCATGAAAACCCCAATGTGGTCCAATGCTGTGTTGGCGACGAAATGTTGGCTCAGTTGTTGCCCCATCTTTTGGAACAGCTAGAGATCTGCCAGAAGTCTCTTACAGGATACCTGGAGAAGAAGAGACTTCTTTTCCCCCGGTTCTTCTTCGTATCAGATCCTGCATTGCTCGAGATCCTTGGACAAGCGAGTGACTCGCATACCATTCAGAGTCATCTGTTGTCAGTGTTTGATAACGTGAAGAATGTGACATTCGATGAGAAAGTGTATGATAAGATCTTAGAGATTATATCACAGGAGGGTGAAACAGTTGATCTTGTCAGCTCGGTGATGGCACAGGGCAACGTCGAACACTGGCTTAGCAGCCTCCTAAAATCAGTGCAAGAATCTGTTCACTTTGTTATCCGCACCGCAAGTATGACATTGAACGACCCCAACTTCAAGTTGATCGAGTTTCTCTTCAGTTACCAGGCTCAAATTGGTCTTCTAGGCCTCCAGATGTTATGGACCAAGGAGGCAGAAGTTGCTATGAGCCAAGCAAGAAGTGACAAGAAAATAATGTCAGTTACTGATCAGAGGTTTGTAGACATACTCAACATGCTCATTGAAGTTACCACGAGGGAGCTCACCAAGATGGAACGAACAAAGTTCGAAACTTACATCACCATCCACGTGCATCAACGTGACATTTTCCATGATTTGGTGAACCTTCACGTCAAATCAGTCAATGACTTTGAATGGACAAAACAGAGTCGATTCTACTTTGATGAAGACAATGATGCTTGTCTGATCTCCATCACAAATGTGAACGCATCCTACCAGAATGAATACTTGGGCTGCACCGATCGTCTTGTCATCACACCACTTACTGACAGATGTTACATCTCCATTGCTCAGGCTCTAGACATGAGTTTGGGAGCAGCCCCTGCTGGACCTGCAGGTACAGGCAAGACAGAGTCCACAAAAGATATGGGTCGTTGTCTGGGAAAGTTTGTCGTTGTATTTAACTGCTCTGATCAGATGGATTTCCGTGGTCTGGGTCGAATCTACAAGGGTCTTGCTCAATCTGGATGCTGGGGATGCTTCGACGAGTTCAATCGTGTTGAGCTGCCTGTACTTTCTGTAGCTGCACAACAGATTGCCATTGTTCTGGGCTGCAAGAAGGAACGCAAGAAGGAGTTTATCTTCACTGATGGTGATGTTGTAAGCATGGATCCCGAGTTTGGTCTCTTCTTAACCATGAACCCCGGCTATGCTGGTCGTCAGGAGTTGCCAGAGAATCTAAAGGTGAACTTCAGAACCGTGGCCATGATGGTGCCTGATCGTCAGATCATCATGAGAGTGAAACTAGCTTCAGTCGGTTTCGTCACCAACATTGTCCTCTCTGGGAAATTCTTCACTCTTTACAAACTTTGTGAGGAACAGCTGTCGAAACAGGTTCACTACGATTTCGGGTTGAGGAACATTCTTTCTGTCCTGAGAACTATGGGTGCCTTCATGAGAGCGAACAAGGATATGTCAGAAGACTCAATCATGATGAAAGTCATGAGAGACATGAACTTGTCGAAACTTGTTGATGAAGATGAGCCGCTCTTCCTGTCTCTAATAGACGATTTGTTCCCTTCACTTGTTCTACCGACTGTTGGCTATCCCGAGCTAGAGAGAATCATTGCAGAGAAGGTGAATGAGCTCGGATTGGTTAACCATCCTCCGTGGATACTGAAGGTAATCCAGCTTTATGAAACCCAGAATGTGCGTCACGGTATGATGACTCTGGGTCCCTCTGGTGCTGGTAAGACGAAATGTATCAACACCCTCCACAAGGCTTTGACTGAGATGGCTCTACCTCACAGAGAGATGAGAATGAACCCGAAGGCCATCACGGCTCCTCAGATGTTTGGTCGTTTGGATGTTGCAACCAATGACTGGACTGATGGAATTTTCTCAACCCTGTGGAGGAAAACGCTGAAGATAAAGAAGACCGACTATGTGTGGCTTGTTCTCGATGGTCCTGTTGACGCTATTTGGATTGAGAATCTAAACTCCGTCCTTGATGACAACAAAACTCTCACTCTTGCCAATGGTGATCGTATCCCTATGTCACCCAACTGCAAGATTTGCTTCGAAGTGCATAATATCGACAATGCGTCACCTGCCACTGTCTCACGGAACGGTATGGTGTTCATGTCTGCATCTATCCTTGATTGTGGACCTCTAACTGAAGCTTGGCTCAATAAACTCCCACCAATGCAGGCAGATGCTCTTCGACCCCTGATAACAAACTATTTCCCTGCCACTTACCATCTCTACCTGACAGTCTTGAAACCCAAGATGGAGATAATGGAGTCGATGCTTGTTGCACAGTTCATTGAGATTATAAACGGTTTACTCCCACCTGTTGATGCCGCCAAACAACCAACAACAACTCATATGGAGAGATTCTTCGTCTTTGCCCTCATGTGGAGTCTTGGTGCTATCCTTGAGTTGGAAGACAGGGCCAGGATGCAAGCATTCCTTGAAGAAAAAGGTGGCCTCAATTTGCCTAAGTACAAGCCAGGAGAGACTATATTTGAGTACTATGTGAATGATAATGGAGAATGGGCTCACTGGATTAGTAGGGTCGTGAAGTATGAATATCCTACTGACAGTATCCCGAAATACGATTCAATTCTTGTTCCTAATGTTGACAACACATGCACTGAATTCCTCGTTGAAACCATTGCAAAGCAGTGTAAAAAGGGCGTTCTTTTGATAGGAGAAAGCGGGACAGCCAAAACGGTGATTGTGAAGTCATACTGCTCCAAATATGACCGTGAACGACATCTCTACAAAGCTCTGAATTTCTCATCTGCGACAACTCCTGGTCTTTTCCAGGCTGCTGTAGAGAGTTATGTTGACAAGAGAATGGGTAGCACTTATGGACCTCCTGCAGGAAAAAAGATGACAGTTTTCATCGATGATGTGAACATGCCAATCATCAATGAATGGGGTGATCAGATCACAAATGAGATTGTGAGACAGTTGATGGAGAATCAAGGATTCTACAATCTGGACAAGCCTGGTGATTATACCAACATTGCTGATGTTCAAATTATGGCTGCAATGATTCACCCCGGAGGAGGTAGAAATGACATTCCTCAACGCCTCAAGCGACAATTCTGTACCTTCAACTGTACCCTCCCTTCGGATTCTAGTATGGATCTCATTTTCAACACTCTTGGCGGAGGTTACTTCGTTGCTGAAAGAAATTTTACTCCTGAGGTGTGTGAAGCAGTCTTGAAACTTGTTCCGATCACTCGTCTACTTTGGCAAAATGTCAAAAAGAAACTCCTCCCAACACCCGCTAAGTTCCATTACATATTCAACTTGAGAGATCTCAGCAGAATCTGGAAGGGAATATTGAAGGTCCAAGGAGATGTAGTCACCACTGCTGATGACGTTGTTGCACTGTGGTATTGTGAAGTTCAGAGGGTCATATCAGACAGATTCACCAATATGAAGGACTGTGACTGGCTTCATAATGCGTGTGTTGAGATCATTGCTGAAACTTCAACTTTCGGGGCTCAGTACGCTGAAAAGATTCATAGGGACATGTTCTTTGCTGATTTTATGAGAGATGCTCCTGAACCTACAGGAGAAGAGCCTGATGATGCTGATTTTGATGCACCGAAAATTTATGAGGCCATTGATGTTAGAGAGCAACTCCCTGACAGACTTAGACAGTTCCAAGAGATGTACAATGAAGCTGTGAGAGGGGCACCAATGGATCTTGTCTTCTTTAAGGATGCTGCCGTTCATCTTGTTCGTATTTCCAGGATCTTGTCCTTGCCCATCGGTCATGCCATGTTGGTTGGTGTTGGTGGCTCAGGAAAACAGTCTTTGACCAGGCTGGCGTCTTACATTGCAGGTTATGATATTTTCCAAGTAATCCTGTCGAGAACTTATAATGCTCAGAATCTTCTTGATGACTTGAAACAACTTTATCGAACTGCTGGAGTGAAAGGGAAAGGAGTGACATTTATCTTCACTGATAATGAAATCAAGGATGAGAACTTCCTCGAGTCCATGAACAATGTCATAGCGTCTGGTGAGGTTTCTGGTATGTTCCAGCGTGATGAAATTGATGAAATCCTTGGTGAACTTGGACCGATCATGAAAAAACTCTTGCCCAAACACCCGCCTACAAATGAGAATTTGTATGAATTCTTCATCAATCGTGTGAAGGAAAACTTGCACGTCGTGCTGTGCTTCTCACCTGTTGGTGAGAAGTTCAGGACCAGATCTCTCAAGTTCCCTGGACTATTCTCTGGATGTACCATGGATTGGTTTATGAGATGGCCCAAAGAAGCCCTGGTTGAGGTATCGAACCACTTCCTGAGTAATTACACTATGGATACACCAGATGATGTCAAGCAGAGCATCATACAAAGTATGGCCGTGATTCAAGACGGTGTTGCTGAGACTTGTGTTGAATACTTCAACAGATTCAGGAGACAAACTCACGTGACACCAAAATCGTACTTATCATACTTGGCGGAATTCAAAGGTTTTTATTCGGTGAAATATGCTGAGATCAAGATGTTGGCATCTAGGATGGAAACTGGTCTTGCAAAGCTGTTGGAAGCAAGTCAGAGTGTAGCTGAGTTGAGTGAAGAATTGGTTGTTAAAGAAAAAGATTTGGAGGTTGCTAGTAAGGAGGCAGATGTTGTGCTTCAGGAAGTGACCATCTCGGCCACAGCTGCTGAGAAAGTCAAAGCATCCGTCCAGAAGGTGAAAGACAAAGCACAGGCTATTGTTGATGAAATTCAGAAGGACAAAGCTGTTGCCAGTACGAAACTGGCTGCGGCCGAACCTGCTCTACTCGAAGCAGAAAGAGCTCTGAGTACCATCAAAGCTGCTGATATTGCCACAGTTCGAAAACTGGGTAAACCTCCACATCTCATTATGCGTATCATGGACTGTGTGATAATACTCTTTCAGAAAAGTGTGAATAAGGTGACTATGGATCCTGACAGACCAGGATTCATCGGTACGAGTTGGGGTGAAGCTCTCAAACTGATGGGTGACACAAAGTTCCTCTTCAATCTCCTAAACTTCCCGAAGGACACAATCAATGATGAAGTTGTGGAGCTTCTGGAGCCATACCTTGCAGCAGACGACTTTAACTTAGAAAGAGCCAAAGCTGTATCAGGGAATGTTGCTGGCTTGCTCAGCTGGACTATTGCTATGTCTTTCTTCTTTGGAATCAATAAAGAGGTGTTGCCCTTGAAGGCGAATCTTGCTGTTCAAGAGGGAAGGCTAACTATTGCCAATAACGACTTGGCAGAAGCTCAAGGTCAGTTAGATGAAAAGCAGAGGGAGCTTGATCTCGTCCAGGCCAAATTTGATGGTGCTGTGGCGCACAAACAAGCTCTCCTTGATGACGCAGAAGCAACAAGGAGAAAAATGTCAAATGCGACTGCACTAATTGAAGGTCTTGCCGGTGAAAAGACTCGTTGGACAGAGGCTGGTTTGAGATTCAGTGATCAAATCAGGCGATTAGTAGGGGATGCACTGATGTGCACTGGTTTCTTATCTTACTCTGGACCGTTCAATCAGGAGTTCAGAGATCTTTTGATCAAAAACTGGAAGACGATGTGTATGAGAAAGAAGATTCCGTTCTCAGAAGATCTGGATCTGATAAAAATGTTGGTTGATAACGCAACTGCTGGTGAATGGGTCCTTCAAGGTTTACCCACCGACAACTTATCCATACAGAATGGTATCATTGTTACAAAGTCAACTAGATTCCCACTTCTGATTGATCCACAGGGTCAGGCCACAATATGGATAAAGAAAAAAGAGGGGGACAACGAACTGATGGTATCTCAACTCAATAACAGGTACTTTAGAACTCACCTCGAAGATGCTTTGTCTCTCGGACGACCATTCTTGCTGGAGGACGTTGGGGAAGAACTAGATCCTGCTCTGGATAATGTCCTTGAGAAGAACTTTATAAAACAAGGTTCTTCATACAAAGTGAAGGTCGGTGATAAGGAGTGTGATGTCATGGATGGTTTCCGTATGTACATCACAACCAAGCTACCAAATCCAGTCTACACTCCTGAGATCTCGGCCAGAACCAGTATTATTGACTTCACTGTAACACAGAGAGGTCTTGAAGATCAGCTTCTTGGTCGTGTTATATTGACTGAGAAAGCTGAACTTGAGAGTGAACGTACCAAACTGATGGAAGAGGTTAATGCAAACAAGAAGCGTATGCAGGATCTGGAAGATAACCTGCTGAAGAGGTTGACTGAGACTGAGGGCTCATTGGTAGAAGACGAGGATCTCATTGTTGTGCTCCAAGTTACCAAGGTAACTGCCCAGGAAGTCAGTGAGAAACTATCAATCGCTGCTGAAACCGAAATAAAGATCAACACTGCTCGAGAAGAATACCGTCCTGTTGCTACTCGAGGAAGCATCCTCTACTTCTTGATCGTCAGTATAAGTATGGTGAACTCCATGTACCAAACATCTCTGAACCAGTTCCTCATGGAATTCGATATCAGTTTGGCTCGATCTGATAAGTCTCCGATCACTGCAAAGCGTATTACATCAATCAACAGCTATCTTACGTTCCACATTTTCAAATACACAATGAGGGGCCTGTACGAGGAAGATAGGTTCCTTTTCACTATGCTTCTCGCTCTCAACATCGACTTGAATAGTGGCAGACTCCGAAAAGAAGATTTCCAGACCTTCTTCAAGGGTGGAGCTGCACTTGACTTGAACTCCGTGGAACCTAAGCCCAAAAAGTGGATCACTGACATGACATGGCTGAACCTAGTGCAGCTCAGCAAGCTAACAAGGTTCTCTCAAATCCTTGGCCAGGTTGCTAGGAATGAGAAAGCCTGGAAGGCCTGGTTTGATACCGAAGCTCCTGAAGAGAACGATATTCCTGATTACAAGTTCAGCCCTGAAGAGTCGTTCAGCAAGCTGCTGCTGATCCGATCCTGGTGTCCTGACCGTATCATTCCTCAGTCGAGACAATATGTTAACAACAGTGCTGGTAAGAAATTCACTGAGGCTGTGATTTTGAACTATCCATCCATGCATGAAGAGAGTACCAACAGAACTCCACTTGTCTGCTTCCTCAGTATGGGTTCTGACCCCACTGAAGCAATCAAAGGTTTTGCCAAGAAAATGAAAACCGAATGTAGAGATATATCAATGGGACAAGGTCAAGAAATCCCGTCCAGGAGGATTCTGGCTCAAAGTTTCCAAGATGGTGGATGGGTCCTTCTGCAGAACTGCCATTTGGGTTTGAGTTTCATGGATGAAGTGCTGGAGACAATCCTCACAACGGAGGCTATAAGTCCCAACTTCAGACTGTGGATCACTACAGAACCTCATCCCAAGTTCCCTATCAACTTCCTGCAAAACAGCATCAAGTTCACCAATGAGCCTCCTCAGGGTATCAAAGCTGGACTTTCAAGGACTTACAACAACACAACTCAAGAACAGCTGGATATCTCAAGCACATTCCAATGGAAGCCTATGCTGTACAATCTTGCATTCTTGCACACAACTGTCCAAGAGAGAAGGAAGTTTGGTCCACTTGGGTGGAATATACCCTATGAGTTCAATCAGTCTGATCTCAATGCTAGTCTTACGTTTGTCCAGACTCATCTTGATGACATGGACCTAAAGAAGGGCGTGTCGTGGGTCTGTGTGAGGTACATGATTGCTGAAGTGCAGTATGGAGGTCGTGTTACTGATGACTTCGACAAGATTCTGCTCAACACTTACTGCAGAGCTTGGATGAGTGATAACATGTTCTCAAATACATTCTGCTTCTACAAGGGCTACAAGATTCCACAGCTTAACAAAGTAGAGGAATACCTTGAGTTTATCAACAATGAACTACCTGATGTCGACACACCAGAAGCCTTTGGACTCCATCCAAATGCTGACATCACCTACCAGACCAATACAGCTAACACCATGCTGGAGAAGATCATCAACATCCAACCGAAGGATGCTGGAGGTGGCGGCGGAGAGACAAGGGAGGAAGTTGTGTACCGTCTCTCTGGTGAAATGTTGGAGAAGGTACCCGATGACTTCATCAGTCATGAAGTCAAGGCACGACTACAGAAGTACGGTATCTTCCAGCCCATGAACATTTTCCTGAGGCAAGAACTGGATCGTATCCAGAAAGTGATCCGTCTTGTCAAGCAGACGCTGAAGGATCTGAAACTCGCAATAGATGGTACGATCATTATGAGTGACTCTCTGAAAGACGCTCTGGATAACATATTCGACGCTCGAGTACCCAACAACTGGGCTAAGATATCATGGGAGAGTTCCACTCTTGGTTTCTGGTTCACTGAGTTCCTGGAACGAGATAACCAGTTCAGAACATGGATCTTCGAGTCGAAACCAAAATGTTTCTGGCTGACTGGTTTCTTCAATCCACAGGTAGGATTGCTAGCAGAACTTAAAGTTGAGTTCGACCAATTGATGAGTTATAATCCTTTTTTCTTCAACGAATGTTTATCTCCGAAATTTCCTCATCTTAGGGTTTCCTGACTGCGATGAGACAGGAGATTACTCGTGCTCACAAGGGTTGGGCTCTGGACACTGTCCAACTTTTCAATGAAATGACCAAAATGAACAAAGAGGATGTTACCAGGTACCCACCACTGTCACTCCTAATGTTATCATCTCGTATGATCACAATTTTAACTTCACGGTTCACGACTATGTATGTCACACATATGCATGTGGATCGTGCGATTGTAATAATCATTTCATCCTCTAACACTGCTGTGTACTTCAGCTCCCCACAAGACGGTGTCTATATCCACGGCCTGTCCCTGGACGGAGCTAGCTGGGACAGGAGAGGGATGAGACTCATGGAACCAGCCCCCAAAGTCCTGTTCGCAGCTCTCCCTGTCGTCCATATGTTCGCTATCAACGAGATGTCCAAAGAACAGAAAGCACAGAGGGTTAGTTTTTAGTGATACAGTAAACTTCACTATTACACAAGTCGACGTTTCAGTGAATTTGGTTACTTATGTCTAAGTAAAATCGAAAGTTGCTTGGTTGAATTCAATTATTGTTATCCTCCGTAGGTATACGAGTGCCCTGTCTACAAGAAGCCTAAACGAACAGATCTGACGTACATCACCAAAATCAGGCTCAAGACTAATCAGTCTCCTGACTATTGGACACTTCGTGGAGCTGCCCTTCTGTGTGACATCAAGTAAATCCGCTGTAGAGGATTGATCACTCTGCACTTGTATCTTACTCTTAGCAGTGCTCTACTGCTCTGGCTCCTTTTGATGGTTACTCAACCTAGAGGCTATTCTCAGCCTGATATGGGATTGGAAACGTCTCCAAACTTTTTCAAACACTCCGAATCTGATTGTATTTGTATAACTCGCTTTCACTTTTAGATGACAGTTATGTTTATGAATATGAATATTGATCACCTATATGTCCGTGCTCGAACAATATAGCACGGCAAATCTATTAAATTTTGCAATTGATTGAAAATGTGACATTCACTCTCCATTTTGTGAATACAGTGATCATAGATCATACTCATAGTGATAGTTTCAGTGATACTGGATTGTAGGAATAGGATACTGCTTGATTCAGTGCAGATGTCGTATGAACATTAACATATTGTAAAAAAATATTGTATAAACATTAACATTTGGAAAATTCATTAATTTTAGACCTTAAAACATCTTGAAAAGCCAGTTTTGACTTCCAAATAACGGTTGCCGGATGTGATCTGTCCTGTTTTTCGCCGGCGTCCTAAGGTTCAATTGCCGAATGCTATTTTATATCTGTCCACTGCGCGGCGCGAAAGAAACATTGCAGTGCAGACAAATAACATCCGGGTTGTAGGATTTTACCCTACCGTCCGACCGTCGGTGCGCGCGATTTTCAATCCGCCCCGATAAAATCCCGCCAGCAAGGGTAGGGTGAAATCCTACAAACATCCGGGCGGCAAAGGTTAAATTTTGTGAAGTGTGCTGATGTAGTGTGTAGTGATGTTGCGCGCTTTTATTTTACTCGGTGATCTGAATAAAGTCCTAAAATTAAAAAAGAGCCGCGCATCGCGTGATCGTGAAATATTTGGGTCACGCAGCGCGGGAATCGAACAAATGTGCCACGTTGCGCGCTCGCCGCTCCTGTTCTACTCAGTGAACTGAAAAGTCGCAGCGCGCGCGGAGTAATTGGGTCACGCAGCGCGAGAACATGGAACAGGCCTCTTGCCTGCCGATGCTAGGCCCAGCTGACGCGAGAATAACTTGCGGCGCGCGCCAGACAGGCCTCCTGTTGTCTGGCGATGCTAGACCGCTGATGCAAGCCGCGCGCGCAAAACGAAATTCTCGACAGGGTCTATCATCGATCGACAAGCCTCCTGACGAAATTTCAATTGTGCGGCGCCGGGCGCCGACGGTATGAAAAAACTCTATAAGCGCTAAGCTTGAAAATAAGTTTGTGCACGGCCGCGCCTAACGAAGTAACGAAATTCTCGCAACAGTGAACAAAGTTTTGCCGAATGTTTCATCTATTTGCTGTCTTTTAGTTTTCTATCTCTCGGCAAAAATTCTCTGCTGTTGCCAGAATGCCAGATGTTATCTGTCAGATGTTATCTGTCAACAGCATTTAGATTTGCTGCTGCATCCATGATACATGGTATATGCTGCATTGGAATTCTTCAACCACATATCCTTGACTCTTTGATGTAATGGAAACCAGTGTATGCAATAAGCATTCAAATATATCAACATTTTTCTCTCAGGCAGCTGGTCATGAAGATTGACTTATCTGTTGTTAGATATGTTGGCTTGGGTTTTTTGATAGGTCAGATACTTGCACTTTGCAATACTGGAACTGGCATCACTAGCCAGCTCTTGGCTGATAAATACAAAGTAAGGTTGATGATCATAAATGGAACTGATGATTATTCTAGTAACATTTTCTAACATTAGATCATTATCTTTATGATTGAGAGCTTTTCACATAAAAATCTGTCAGGTAGCGATTCCTGCAACACAATCTTTCTTGACATATGGGGTTGTTTCTGCTAGTTATGGAGTATATCACTTATGGCATCACGGATTTCAATATCTCAAATCAAGAATTGGTTTTTGGTGCTTATTCTTAGCATGCACTGATTTCATAGCTACGTTTCTTACAGTAAAGGCATACCAATATACATCCCTGGTAAGTATTCAGTTACTGGACTGTATGGCTATTCCAACAATCATGATTCTTTCCTGCATGGTGTTTGGAATCAAATACAAGTGGTTACATTATATTGCTGTTGTAACATGTCTGTCAGGAGTGGGAATAATGATTTTTGTTGACTCCCATGAGAAACAATCCATCAAAGGTGATCTGTTTGTTATTTTTGGGGCTATTCTGTATGGTATAAACAACACTTGTCTTGAATGGCTGGCAAAAGACATAGGTTGCTTTGCTTATTTAGGTACATACTGTTGGTTTGGGATGACCATTTCCGGGATACAGGTAGCCATCACAGAGAGAAGTGCTCTAGGCAACTTACCAGTTCAAGACCTATATTTTTGGCTCACTTTGATGGGATTTGTTCTCTTCCTCTTCATTTTTCTGTCTCTGATGCCACATTTGATGGTAAAATATAATGCAACTATAGCCAATCTAAATCTATTAGCAGCAGATGTTTACTCGGCAATTGCTGGTTCTTTGATATTTTCCCTTAAATTTAGTGTGCTTTACATCATATCTATAGTGGTGATTATGTCTGGTGTATTACTGTATATACAGCAGAGTCATGATTCTGCCAGCTCAGTTTCAAATAGTGCGGAACTTCTGCATGGTTCAGTAGGTGATTATAATGGGAATGGTGATGATGAAAACTTGTCACAATGACAATGGCTCACATTGTCAAGGTTTATATATTGTTATCATTGCTTTGGGACTTCGTATAATATCTGTTCGAAACAACACTGCCCTTGGCCTTTCAGGTCTCGGGCAGTGCTTCCGAGCCGGGACCCCGCCCATTTTTTCTGTGGCTGCAGGTGCTTGCCAGCGCCCTGATTAAGCTTCGTGATCAGCCTATTTTGTTTCTGTATTCAGTCAATTGAATTAAGTTTTACATAAATCTCATCTGTATTTGTTTGTAAAGACTGTTGATTGTTAAATGATTACCTTGATGATAAGTAATACCTAACATTTTGATGAACTAATGGTTTTAATAAGTTAGCTTAAAAGCATTGCTTCATAGTTAACTCAATGTAGCCTGTGAGACTTACAATGGGCACTTTGAGGAGGTCAGTCAAGCAACTTTACAAGGAATTGCAGTTCATGGGCAGGGATTATCCAGCTGGGAGTGAGTACTTCAACACTAAATGTAAAGCAGCATTTCTCAAGAATAAGGATGAAACTGATCCAGAAAAAATACAGTTGCTGCTAGACAGGGGACGTTTCGTCCAGAAAGAAATAGAAGCATTGTATAGTCTGAAGAAGTATAGGACCATGAAGCAGCGTTATTATGATAAAGATGAATTGGATATTCAGGCTAAGTTGATTGAAAAATACATAAAGGAGTTATGAACTGACTTGTGATAAGATAATATCATTACCACATTTGCCTATTGCGATAATACTGGAAAAAACTTCAACACCATGAGTGTCATGTAATATTGCCTAAGCGTCATCACAGAGTTATAGTATAATCCGATAACAAAAGAGCGTTTAAAGGCTTCTGTTTGTCACCATTATTCCAATATCAATCAAAATTTAGGTATCCTTCATGGACCATGGTGAAACGTTCCCAACGTTGGCGAGAAACTCAATAATTTCTGTGGCAGGACACACAAACATGTCAAATTTCTGATCTGCCACCTCACACTCGTATAATGTGTATTCTCATTATCTTGTTATCAAAGTTGAAGCCCTTGAAAATGTCAGACATTGTTTGCAAACTTGCCATGTTTGTGGTGCAAGATTCATATCGGTTATCTGTCTTCAGCTGTAATTCTACTGATTCCTCGGCGTTACTTGAGGTATTGTGTAATGAACGACTGGAGACGAAACTGTTAAACTCTCTTGTTAATAATTGTGTTTGTATATTACTGCAATTTGTATAATTTATTTCTGTGCTTTGTAATAGACTTCGTCGATGATTTTAGCTTGCGTCTAGTCACTGATTTTTTAGACGTATCAACCAGATTATGTACCAATCGAGTTCAGATTAGGCTGATAAAACATTCTATCAGTCTCTGCAATCAGNGTGTGTGTGGTTGTGTGTGTGTGTGTGTGGTTGTGTATGTGTGAGTGTATCATGATAAGAATCGTGTGCATTTTGTGTGATGTGCTTTTTACACCTTTGTGTGTGTGTGTGAGTGTGCTCAATAAGCACATACCAACATTGTGAAGTGTTTGACTACTACTACTACTTCTACTCACGGTACACCACTCAACACTGCACGACTATTTCTATTTTAAATCACGATACACCTTCTTTGTTCCGTTCTACTTTAAATGCGGCTATATTTTACCTAATGTTGACCTTACATTGGACTCGCTCTTGGGACTTAGAATTGTAAGAGCTTGTTCAAAAGTTAGGAGTTTCATCTCTAACATAAGAATATGAACTTGTCACACCTTGGTAACCTCTGATCCTTGTGTTCAGCTAGTATGCAGAATATAAAATGTGTAGTTGTCGGTGATGGTGCTGTTGGCAAGACGTGTCTGCTTATTTCGTACACTTCCAACGCATTTCCCGGTGAATATGTACCAACTGTGTTCGACAACTACTCCACAAATGTCATGACCAACGGTAAACCGATCAACCTCGGGCTATGGGATACTGCTGGTCAGGTAAGTCCTATGTATCTTCTTCCCCTCCGTCAGAGTTTCTATCTAACCCGTACACCAAATAGGCAACCACTTATTCCATCTCATCACAATTACCCTCACTTCCCAGGAGGATTATGATAGACTGCGACCGCTCTCTTATCCTCAAACTGACGTTTTTCTCGTGTGCTTCTCGATTGTCAATCCTCACTCCTATGGGAATGTTAGACAGAAGTGGCACCCTGAGGTGAGGAAGTGGCATTGTTCTCAATGCCACATTTTGAATAAATGACAATTGACTTGACAGATGTTCAACTCGAAATTCATTTCGTCACCTATCAATTATTTATCTTAAGGTTCGTCACCACTGCCCAAACACACCGATAGTGCTGGTTGGGACTAAGCTCGATCTCAGGGAGGATAAGAACACTCTCGACAAACTGAAGACGAGCAAACAAACTCCGGTGACACCTGCTCAGGGATACTCTCTCGAGGTGTGTGTGTGTGTGGTTGTGTGGTTGTGTGGTTGTGTGGTTGTGTGTGTTTGACTAGACTAATTTAACTAACGCACTGCGTATCTAGATAGACTCTGTTAATTACACAGTAATCACGCTCACTATAGGCTTTGTCTAGCGACTATAGCAGTGTTCCATTTGTTATGAAAGCACAAAGAAGAAGTAAGAGATTTCGTGTGTCTTTACAAAACAGCTACAAATGGATATAATCTACGAAGCGGTTGCATTCTTTAGATCTCCGATCCTCATCCCCTCTTTACCACCTCATTTCCTTACTTCCCCCTCTATCATAACGCCTTACACCTAATTCCCCTCTTCACCTCGTTCTCCCCCCTCACCTCGTTCCATCACGTCTTGCTCAGGTGCGGATAGCGCAGCTCAATCTGGAGGGTGAAATGGACGGACTCTCGGCGAAGTTGGAGGTAACTCGTCCGAACACTGGGAGTACGACCACTAGCNCAGCAATTGATCGCTCTAACAGCATTCAATGTTGATAACAGAGATGATTTCAGAAAGAGATAAACGCGGTGAAGTACGTTGAGTGCTCAGCTCTGACACAGAAAGGCTTGAAACAGGTGTTTGACGAGGCGATCAAAGCTGTACTCGAGCCCAAGACCAAGAAGCAGAGGAAAGAGAAGTGCTTGCTCTTATAAAGCTGTACAGGAGAGAAGGAAATCATTGTCGTCCTTGTATCATGTGCTTATCTTATAACAATACTGTGTGTGTGTGCGTGGAGACATTTTATATCTTGTTATACTTAGCTCCTCCTTGTATGTGTGTGTGAGTGTACATCGTGTGTACAGAGGTGCAATGTATAGTGTATACATTGTGCCTGTGTACAATGTATACATTGGCCCATTGGACCTGTGTACGTTATACAATGTATACATCGCAAGTGTGTTCCTGATGTACAATGTATACCTACACAGCGTGAGTGTATAGTGTACACTTTGTGAATGCCATTGTCATACTCACACACTTTTTCTCTTTTTCTTGGTCGATGCGTTGGTGCATCGCGTGATATAACCATGATATATCGTTTATTCACAGCCAACTCGTCAACATGATATGTTGATTTGGACAACAACGATTGTGAGTCAGTACCTAACTCAGCCTCGTGTGTTTGTTAATTATGTTTGTCTGTTGAGTGTTTGTGAGGATAATCATACTGACCTATATATATTATGAATGTGTGTGTGTTTTATGAGATTGCTGAGTCAAGACTATTTGCAGCAGATTTCAAAATACAAGTTTATTATTAATCAGAAACCATTTCCAATGTTGAGTCCTGACTCTTAGCTTGGGTGATACTGTTAAAATGACAAAATTTTTGTTTAAAACACTTTCATATTTGTGTGTTCGAAAGGGGAACTGTTAAAAACACAACAAGTTGACGTTGTATTTTGTATTCGTTATATTTAATGGAATTTTCGCCAATTTTTACATAATAAATAGGTTAGTAATGTTGACAATGGCATGCCTAATATTTATTTCGCTTTCAGATTCCTAGACAAATACCTTTCTTCAATCCTATCTACCTTATGCCTTATTTTCACCAGTTCAATAGTCTTTTAGAGTTATGAACCATTCAATGAGTGACTATAGTGAGAGCAATGAGTATCCACTTGCAGCGCCTCCTTGCAGCGTCCGTTACCGTTTGAGTATTTATCTGAGTGGTTAACGGAACAGAGCTAGGAAATAGTTTCGCAGCATTGATATTATTATAATTGATTATTTTGTTATCCGTGTATGATTTTTACAAATCTAAATTTTTATGTTAGCTTTCAAATGATTGTAATTAAAGCTGTTCACGATTTTCGTTTTATACAAATCGTCAATGATGATATGTGATTTTGTATTGACAGCTACTAAGGGAGGGAGTAGTCGACAATTATAATTGGATTGACCTCACTTGAAGGAGGAGAAAAATTAGCGCCCACTCGCCACTCTCAGCTAGAACAACATGATATGAAAATATGCACTTTTAGTATGATATAACGATTGTTTTCCATTGTAATTTGGTATTTTGATGTATCTAAATCTTACTTAAACAGTATGTATCCCTTTTCCAATCATGAGTATCCAAGCCAGTTCCAAGTTGAAGACGTAACTCGGCCCCAGAGAAGCGCACGTGGATCAGGAGGGTCACATAAGGTGAACTCTGTGATCCACGTGTGTCGTGTATGGATCAGAAGGGTCAAATTATATTTTTCAGAGATAAAATTCTGTGTGACCCTCCTGATCCACCACAGTGGACTGTGGGTGTGTGAATACGGAAACTGTAAGATGAGATTCACCAATATAAGAGTTGTACAGTGAGGTCACAACCCATATCCAATTACAAGGGGAATGTAACAATGTTACACACATGTAACATAAAGCAGTGTAACAAGAGTAACAGGTATTTTCTATGGCTGTTGATCATCCGCATGAATTAAAGGATAGTAATAGCTCACAAAAGTTAATATATTCGACTCAATAGAACATTCATCCTATTCATGGTAGGCTGACACATGACAGTCACATGATAATTAAATCACACATCTCCACATAGGTCTGTGTACCATGGCAAACCCCTGGGTTACAGAATGCCCCGAAAGCACTCTCCTCAGTATCTTATCATCACAAGGTTGTCATAGTGACGTCACTCCTGATGACGTGGCTGACAACTCCTCACTCAAGATAATATCTGCTCTGAACGAGATATCAGCTCTCTCTTCACAAATACACTCGGGAGAACTGGAAGTACTGCAGAGAAACCTACACAAGGATAACAAGGAGTTGGTGGGGATTGACAGTTTGACACAGATAGCCGCCCTCACGGAGGAAGTATCACAGACAGTTACTCTCATCCTTGACAACAGAGACACTTTACTGGACCGGATCAGGACACCTCATGACCCTGGCAGACTGGTCATCGAGGCAAGGTACCAGTCTTATGCCGTGAACACGTTCGAGAAGCTGGGTCGAGTTTGTACCCAGCTAGCAGCTCACATTGCAGATGTGGAGAAGTTTAAACAGAGTCGTGTGTCGGAGGAGAATCTGACCCACTCAGTACAACTGATATCTGATCTAGCTCATAGTGTCCAAACTTTGTATGATAACCTGATCGCACAACACAGGGCATTGGTTAAGGTACGCGAACCAATGGCAAATCATACCACACTGGAAATATGAAATGATAGTTATGGAATTTTCCTTGTTTCGTTGGTACGAAATTCCCGTTATCATTTTTAATCAATTTCTACACTGAATTTTATTAGGTATTTGACACAGATCATATTGTATTGTACATAAATTATTTTAAAGTTATGTTACATGGAATGCATTAATAGACTGACTATTTTCAATAATATACAAACAGCCTAACTCGAACCGTGATTGGTTCTTAATTGCTCTTATCAGATGCCGTTTTGCCATCCCTGTGCCCTGAACTGTGCTTGGAAAACATACCTGAATGATGACGTAAGATATGACATAAACTTGCCAACAGATAACCTCTGTGCAACTGGGTGAGGGAGAGAATTTACTCACGTGTGGCTAAAAATAGGAATGACACAACCATTCAATTACGAAGATCTTCTCCCATCTTTCCCTTTTTAATGATGACTATTAATAGTAACGTGTCATAGTCAATGATTTTATATGGGCAACAATATCTCATGGGCGACGTTGTCCTGTTAGATTTTAATGAAGCGTAATATTTCACGATCTTCTAACCACACTTTTAACCACGCCTAAATTGTCTGGAGGTAGAATTTTCTATGAATCAGGGATCTAGCAGTAGTTTACTGGTATTTCCAGACATTTAGCCATATGCTAAGTGGTCAAAGTAGACTGCATTTATAACTCCAGCTCATAGCTGGAGTTCAGCACACGCTAAACATTGAAACTACCAGATTAGCTCTATATTATGAGCCGCGTACTATTGAAAAGTGCTCGCTTGCTATTGGCTGGTGGCCGTGTCCTCTCATCCAATCACACTCCTTGTTTTAGAACCATGTCAAGTGACACTCCCCCAAGGGGTGGGGACACGATATTTGGAAAGATCATACGCAAGGAAATCCCAGCTAAAATACTGTATGAGGATGATTCCTGTATGGCATTTGATGATGTCAACCCCCAGGCACCAGTTCATTTCTTGGTCATTCCCATCAAGTTTATCAGTGGTATCAGCAAATCAAGTGATGAAGATGCTCCATTGCTGGGGCACTTGTTGAGCGTTGCTCGGCGCGTTGCTGCGGAGAAAGGTCTGGCGGATGACGGGTATCGAGTTGTGATCAATGATGGTGCAAATGGGTGCCAGAGTGTGCACCATCTGCACGTCCACGTCATTGGAGGTCGACAGATGTCATGGCCGCCTGGATAACTCGGGGTGGTTATTTTAGTTATACTTTGGTGGTACAAACAGTGTGTGTTTTTAACTCACGTTTTCTTATATAGTTTACATTTTAACTTATTAATAATGATATTATGATAGAGATAATGCGATGTAAAACTCGTGTTTTACGCTTATTGTTAGTGATCTAAAGATTTCATAACTTTATTATATGAGTGTTCAGTGTGGGATGTATGCTGTATCACAGTCCAACCCGATACCTCTAAATCTGCCATATAGTAGACGGTATTGTGGTATATCAGTTTCATTCATTTCGGAGGATCGGATAAAATGTGTATATTTCTCGGAAATGTTGTATATTATGAGTTTTACTCGCATGCTCTACTATGGAGAAATTACATGGCAAACTGATACTCAATAGTCGAAACTATTGTATCATCCTTTCGATTTTCGTCTTATCCTTCAATTGAGATTATCATTGCTAGATATATTGCTTGACGCTTGTAACCCTTATCAAGAAATTTTTAATGTCAATGATGCTTCATCCAATGGAGAAATAACCCCCATCTGTTCAGGATATGGCAAGTTTACGACTGTCAGGAGCAGTACGGGAGGTCAGGCTAATCCTGTGTCAGAATTCCGCTGCCAGTGCCGGGGCGCGCGACTTTATCACATCTCACTACGTGGAGTTGAAACAACACAACCCGACCACGCCCATTCTGATCAGAGAGTGCAGTGGTGTGCAGCCTGTCATGACTGCACGGTTCTCACACGGCAGGGAGAAGCGCGCTGTTTTGGAGAATCTGTCCAGTTCGGAGATACTGGACGAGTTGAAGAGGCTGGACGATACTGCTGTCCAGAATGTGGCAGCAGCTGCTGCTTCCCAGGTTGTGTGAAATGGATGTGTTTTCACATACTGTAGCATCAGGAGAGATACATTCACTGTTATATCGGGGTAAATTTGTCAATATGTGAACTGGTACATGTCAACCAATCTCCCTCCATTTCCAGTGCTACTAACTGTTCATATTTGCTACTGTACTAGGAAGTGCGAACTCCTTTTCTTAGGATTGACACTCGCTCGAGTTATGGCATGTCACACGTGGTAGTGCACGTGTTTGTTTCCGCTCCTTCTCAATGCAAACATACCTCAACCAGTTGTCTAGCGCTGCGAATATTCGCATTACAATATCCGTTTCTGAGAATGCTCTATCCCATGACTAGAGCTGTAGCAGGATAACATTTTGAAGTGTCAAAATGCAGGATGTCGGAAGTCATCTAGATTTTATTGGTGGCATTACAGAAGTGTTAGACTTAGAGTGTTTTCAGAATGCTTGTTTGGAATGTTCTAGTTCATGGCTCCCCAATAGTTGTTAGATCACTGAGGATGATCACTGAGCAGTCATAATATTCATGTTGATAGATGTGAAGTTTTGGTTAATTTCGAATGTACATGTCCCGTTTTCAAATTAAATTATTGATACGATGTTTCCATTGGCTGTTTTCGATCACACCATTGATAAATGTCCCATCAATGGAAAATAACTGTATCTCTTGCACATGATCTTTCATATGTTCACGCTATCAGGATGAAGTCTTGAGACGGAGCTCTGGTCCATACCGCTCTGATCCATGTCTGACGGTGTGCACCGAGCAGATGATTCCCTCTCGACTGTGACATGTGTTCACTACGTTACCCGCAAGAAGAGACGATGTAAACTGAGGCCACTCAAACACAGCGATTACTGTGCTGAGCACGTGTCACATCACGTTACTGATCAGGTGACAAGCGGTGAGGGTCACGTGACCGATCAGCACGTGCCGTGTCCCTTGGATCGGGCCCATTTTATCCAACAGTCCAAACTAGCTAAACACTTGAAAGTGTGCAATGCAAACAAGTTTGTTTACACCGATGAACCGTATTACAGTGAGAATATCAACATGCCTGAGTGTAATGGGTGCAGTGTTCAGAGACAGCCTCTCTCTTCACTCCCTCTAGAGGACCTGATAGACGTGTGCGGTGCGTTACTGAGGTATGGCGCAGAAAGTAGAGTTTGTGAAATGGTGACGGCTGAGGGTGTGTCAGAACAAGATATGAACCGGTTTCAGCCCCTCTTCAGGACACAAAACAGAGAAATGGGCGCGGCCGCACACAAACATGCCGTACAACAAGTTTCTCTTGTCAATACATTTCGGACATTCTACTCCAAGCATTCCTCACAGAATTCTATCTCTGACAATTGTTTCGTCGAGTTAGGGGCGGGGAAGGGAAATCTAAGTCAATGGTTTGATTTCAGTGAACCGGGGAATTTCTTTGTTCTGATAGATAGACAAATGTGTCGCAGAAAAGCCGATGTTTATTTTAAGAAAGAGAGGAAGAACTATGTTCGGCTGAAGATGGATATAAAGGATGCTAATCTATGTGGCTTATCACAAGTATCGGAATGTAGGAATGTGTGCATCACGTGTAAACATTTGTGTGGCGGTGCGACTGACCTAGCCTTGGTTGCCGCGAGCAACGTTGCTCAGCTCAAAGCAACATCGGTCCTCATAGCTCTGTGTTGCCATCATCTCTGTACTTGGGAAACGTTCACCGGGAAATCTCATTTTTTAGAACATTTCAAACCGCCACAGTTTTATACCCTCAGCTCGATGAGTGCTTGGGCAACGTGTTTTAACATTGATACAATATTGACGAACCATAAAACGCACCTCGATGCTGAGATACAGAAATTTGTGGAAAAACCCCTTCAGTACGTACAGAATGATCACCTTGTTTTGGATAAGACCCTACAATGGCATTTAGGTAGATGTGCCAAGATGGTTCTGAATGACAGTAGAGCCCAATTCATGAAGGACCGGGGATTTTTCGTACAGTTCGCTTCTTATGTCGATGTTTCAATATCACCCGAAAATACCGCACTTTTGTGTTTCATGGAAAGGTCAGAATCTTGATAATGTAACTATTTTAACTTGTTGATCTAATCTAAAATCAAATTTCAGCAGTTCAAGATTAGTCGTTGTAATTTGTCCACACAAATTCAAGGAGAAATCGTACTTTTCACGACGCGCGAGTGCTATTTTGTTGTGTTGAGTGTATCTTTTCGGCATATATAAGAGGAGCGCGCACGCGTATTCGTATATACAGAGTTGTAGAATTCGCGAGCACGGAAGAAAAATGGATACTTAGATAATCAATGATAGCAGATGGCAAAAGTATCTCGCGGGGGTAAATACTGGAGGTACTGTGGTCAAAAATTTCATCCCGCTGACATAATCAAAAGGAAGATACGCTGCTGCCCGGCGATTGTCATCACCAATCATATGTTTCCTATTGACAAGGAGAGCTCCCCTCTCTAAACAGCTAATTCAATGGTAGAATAAAACGCCTTAACAATTAACAGACGGAAGGAAAGGAATCTCGGAAAATTCGAAGTCCCCGAACTTTAAATCCACAGTATTATGAGAGTTACGTACGTGGCGTTGTCAAGGGGGTTCCTGCGCGCAGATCATCACCTAACAAAGACTCGCGCAATCCAGTATACGATTTTCAGTTTGGTACATTGGCAATTTTCAAAACATGCCAAATTCCGCGTTAGTGGGCATTTTTCGACGCTTTCTCCAATATAAATTGGATTTGAAATAACCAATTATTGAAATCTTGACAATGATAAATTACTATAAACATATCATGACATATTTCACATAAGTTCATAACGAATGGTCGTCTCGAGTCTAAACCATGGCAGTTGGCAAACGCGGATTGTATTTAAAATGTAAAATTTCCCAACACATGCGTGTCAACATGCCAAACAAATTGTCTATCATTTCAACATCAATTCTCCTTGTCAGCTATTCGACACAGTTACTCAATCTGTTTCCCCTGTGGAGGGCTCCAGGAGTGAATTTTCGGTTTGGTAGTGGTTGAAGGAGTGTACCTCTCGTCAAATGTACGTGTCATATTGCTCCTGTGCTCCATGTGAAATTTCTGCTCAGTTGGTGGTTTGGATACAGGAGTATCGTCGGTCATGTAGTGCATCCAATTGTGCCATTCGGGAGGGATTTCACTCGCGTCACTGTTCTGGATAATCCAGTTAGGATCCGCAAACTGTACCCATCTGTTCCTGTAGAAAGAGTTTGTCTGTGTGTGTGTGTGTGTGTGTGTGTGTGTGTGTGCGCCCGTAAAACTGTGTTAACGTGAATACACGGTACTATAAGATGCATACAGTGCGTGTTCAACATGATCTGTAGATACATGAAGAATAGTTAAACAGATCAAGTGTAGTGTTATCTGCTATAGTATTTGTTGAAGTTGCATGTTGTGCATCGCAATCTTCATACAAAGTGTCAATATGTCTCAATGATCAGAACTATACGTGTGCTACACCACTCGCAACACTTTGAAAACGTATCAATATAATGGACTGAAAATCTGCATGTATTCACCTTGTATAGATCAATGATACAAACAGGGGGTAGACTAAAACGGTATAATAATTTGATAACGATATCATATGTACAAGTTTTAATATTACATGATACAAAATAACATCCAAATTTGTAATAAATAATGTTTGATCATTGATAATGATAGTATCTACATCTGATTCATTTTCTCATCAAATCCCTGTTTTTACCATTTCAGTGTGATAGATATTGGACAATGTGTGATTAACTGAGTGACTCATTGCGTGAATGCGTGATGACTTGAGTTGAACTTTTGCGAAGATGTTTTGGTAGAAAACGCGTGATCGAAATCTGGGGAATGAAATCGTTAAAACATCGCTTCATACTCAAGCCCCCACACTATCTTGTTAACAAACCAAACGATTGAACGGTGAAATATTCGCTGGTAAAATCTATAAATGCATATCAGCAGGTAAAATCAATAATAATCAAAGGATATGTTAGGAATTAGGAAATATGAATGTAAATATGAGTATATATCATGAAAGGATTAAGGAATAGTAATAGGTCAGTAGATAAATGGTCCTAAGTAAAGTAAGTTAGGAAATATATAGAAAGTATGACAAATTCATCCAACTATCAAAATTGATGGTCATGTTATGTTAGGTTCTACTTCATTCCAATTGTCCTAAGTTATAAGTTAACCTTCGAAAGTTCGTGTATCAATCGATCAGTATTGCTTAATTAAATGTAAAATCTCGATGAAGTTCAAGATAATGCTACAAATTCCAAACGATTCTGTACAATCATCATTACCTATTGTTTCCGTTCATAACTAGTGTAATTGTTACAAGGAAAACTTAGAAATTTACCTTTTTGTAAGGAATAGCAGTGTCACAAGATTTATTGATTTCTATCTCATACGTTGTTCTCTCTTGTTCAGCTGAGTGAGTGAGTGAGTGAGTGAGTGAGTGAGTGAGTGAGTGAGTGAATGAGTGAGTGAGTGA
>CAMPET010000013.1:334781-358230 GCA_946803715.1 Beroe ovata | reverse complement strand
GTGAGTGAGTGAGTGTGTGAGTGAGTCAGTGAGTCAGTGAGTGAGTCAGTGAGTGAGTGAGTCAGTCAGTGATTCAGTGAGTCAGTGAATGAGTGAGTGAATGAGTGAGTGAATGAGTGAGTGAGTAAGTGAGCAGTAATATGCAAGATGAGTCAGTTGATGACTGAGCTATTGAAATTAGACATTGAGTGAATAAATATCTAGTTATGGAAGCTGGCTTTCCAGCATAGGCCACAATATATCATTTCCCATATGCTCATACGATTGCACCTTTGCAAGATACAGTCCACAGTGGAATCAAATTCATATTGTTAAACAGCACTGATGTTCAATGTTTATTTCTGCATAACGTGAGATAGACTTTATGTTTATGTTCTACAAAAAACAATATTATTGATGGAATTGTGCTTCGCATGGAACACAAATTGTCGAAGGTGTCACAGAAATTGCGATATCACGTGAATGTTATATATGAACATAAGCCTTGTGCAATGTGTTATGAAGCTGAATAATATGTACGCATAACTGAACAAGGAGAAGTATGAGTGTTTTTCCTGCGCCAATCCATAATTGAGATCCCGGAAACAAGAATTTGGAACCCGAGAACAAGAATTTGGAACCTGATCATACATTTTCTCGTGGTCCAGCCTCCTTCAAAACTATGAATATCTGCCGTATTTCATCACTAACATGACAACTCTCTCTCTCTCTCGTGTTGGATAGATGCTACAGATCGATAAAAAGACGGGGTGTCATTATTACGGGGACTTGGCGTCACTCTGTCTACCTGTTTCCTGGATAATTTCCGTCAAGTCTTGGATGTAAATCTGTATCTTCTGGAGCTGTTGCTCGGTGGTTTCAGACGTCTGGGGGAATGAAGCATTCGTTACTGGATAGTTTTGACGCCGCTCTTCGCGACACCGACAATTTAGAATTTTTGCAGACGCGGATCTGTAATTGCCACCAGTACGTGACGTATCACTGACACCACTCACCTCAGCTTTTGTTCTCATTTGCTTGTGGATGAGCATGAAGAGGTTGTGAGTTGCCATCTTGATTCGTCCCAGCAGGAGAGTTTGCCTGGCAGCGGTGTTCTTGATGTGTGTCCATACACTCTCCCATTTGACCGCTGCACTTTGGGCAGTTTCCAACTGCATCTATAATCGGGCAAATATTTAGTTGCTAAACATCTGGGGGGTTTTAAGGTACTAAGTTGCAGACACAGGGCTGGTGGATGGGTCCATTTTTCTCAAAAAAAGTATTTCAGTCCCATCATTTCCTGTTATTTTGAGCTCAGATTCCATTTTTCGAGGTCCAATTGATCTGTGATCACGCCCTATGCCAGTTGTTGTCAGATAAGGGTCAGATAAGGGTCTCAGGAGTTTGCTTGCTCAATTTTTCCCCTTTATCAGTGTATATCACTGTTTCCTATGTAATTTTGAGCGCTAATTCCATTTTTCGAGAACTCACTGATCAGTGACCGCGCCCTGCGCCAGTATTCGTCAAATAACGGGTCGGATACGGGTCTCAGGCGGTTGCTAGCTAAATTTTACCCCTTTATCAGTGTACAGATGGTTTCTTATGTAAGTTCGAGCACCGAATCTGGTTTAAAATACTTTTCAAGGGTACGAAAACTCCTTGACCACGTCCTACTTCAGTTCTGTCAAATAAGGGGTCAGATAAGGGCCTCAGGTGTTTCTCAGGCTCAATTTCTATGTCCTGTTCACCGTTTTCTATGTTTATAGGTAAAAATGTAACATGTTACCTATTTTGTATTGTTGGTTACGATAACCTTACAAAAAAATGAAGTTCCCCTCGCGAAAACAGAAGAAAGAGCTCACTCTTACGGCTTTTCTGCCCTGTGTCTGCAACTTAGTACCCGAGTATCTCCCGAAACATCATGATCGATGGCAAACAAACGAGTACAACGAAATATCCGCTAGGTAGAGATTGAATGTACATGATATGCAAAATATGTAGTCCATGTTACAAAACGTGTGCAGTTGCAACTTGCAAGACACGTGGAACGTGTTCTGGACTCTGGAGTGTTATTATCGAGATGGTGTAATCACTAATCAGGGAGGAGAATGGCATTCTGTGCGGAACAAACGTGTGTTCATNCACGCTGAATGACTTCACCACTACTTTGGAAGTTCATATCACTTCGAACATGCACTGCCCTCGGCCCTTCGGGCCTCGGGCAGTGCTCCCGGCCCTACGGTCCGGGACCACGCCCATTTTCTTTCCGTGGCTGCGGGCGCTTGCCAGCGCCCTGATTCATATCGAACCCAAGACCGTACTTTCGGAAGACTGAATTGCACTGAGTACTGACAAACCAGCCTCTCGCTTACCTGTAGATTGGCAAGTTGATTATTGTAACTCATGATATCGTTATTTTTCTCTTCCACGAATTTCATCAAATTCGCCTTTTCCTTCTCCAGTCTATCCTGATTATCCGTTTCACGGTTAAGAAGGTGTTGGTGAGTTGTTACTAACGTGTCGTACCTGAAATAGACAGTCTCAATAGTTCAATAGTTCGAGATAACAGTGGAACAAGTTAGACTGAGTTTAACTTGACACGACCAAGAAGGACCATGATACCTGAGGATTGCATCTTTGTTTTCCGAAAACTCATCTGCCTTCTCCAGAACACTGTCCATATATTTCTGATAAACCATGTGAAGAGTAAGCTTGATCTTCTGAGCTTCAAGATCGTGCTGCAGTTGCTCTGAAATGGGAAATATGAGATCTCTCATCCCTCAAAAAAAATCACACTTTACAATAGATACCGTTATCTATCATCAAAACTCACTAGCTTCAGCTGACAGAGCCTCGATCTCATGCATTCTCTGTAGCTTAGCGTCCCTTTCTGCATTTGCTTTCTTGACAGCACGATTCTTCTTGGCATCATTTTCCTTTAAGAACTTGTCAAACTTCAGCAGGGACTCTTTCAGAGTGTACTCCTTCCTTTCCAACTCTTCTCTCCTCTGCTGAATGGACTCCATCTTCATCTGGAACTCCTCTTTTTGTGCGTTCAGAGCCTAAAAGGGGGAGGGGGGCTAGTGAGATCAAATCAAGTATGGAATATACTTCTGTCTATATTATATTTAGATACTCACACAAAATTCTATTAATCAAATTAGAGATTAAGTATATCATACAAAGTATGAGAATTGAGAAGTTGATAAATTGCTGATGATTTAAGAAATTAAGTTACTAATTCATTGCTAAACCCTGTTTCTCATTGCTCGAGAGCTTCTCTTATCCATCAATCTAAATTCTAATTCTTACCTGTTCAACTTCTGTCATCTCTCGTCTCTTTTCCAAGAGTCTCGTCGCTGGCGTGAGATGTTCATCCTCTCGCTCTGGTAACTTTACCAGTAACTTGTCCTCGAATGTGGTTCGGAAATACTCTTCCAATGACACTGGCATGGTTGCTAATAGGGGGGTGATATGTTATATGTAACTGTAACAACTTGGCCGAATGGACTGTTTTATTTAAGTAGGGAAAGGTGGGGATCGAATTCAGAAAACTATTACACATTTACACGTTTGTACGTTACTTAACTTATACCTAAGTACTCAGACAATATCAGAATTGAATAAAGAATTGTCTATGATAAAAACCTAAACATAGTTGGGTAAAATTCTCGCTAAAACATCATCAAAATGAAATCAATTATTAATCTTATCAAATAAAAGTCATACGAATGAATCTGATATTTATGAGAAATCAGTGACCATAATTAAAAGAGGAGTAGGGTTCATTAGGCAATGATGAGAAATGATATGAAGGTCATGTTAATAAAGAGTTAGAAACAATTATAGTCAATAGGAATGGCCCTTTGGTTTCCCTCGAAACACTATCTCCAATGAGATGATGTGTTCCAAAAAGAACCTATTTCTGGGTAGTCCTTGTTGCCACAGAAACTGAACCTGACAAGAAGTCTCGGAAGATTTGCTCGTAATCTCTGACATCGGAGAAGCTGAGAGAAGGTTTTGTGGAGGAAATAGCATCAAGGATATGTTGCTGTTTTAGAACAGGTTTAGTCCAATCCTTTTTAGAATTAACTATACTTTTGATCAGACTTAGTTGTGCGTTGTATATGATGGCCTTGATGTCTGCTCCAGAATAACCGCTTGTTTTGCTTGCTAGAACATTATATTTAACATTTGGATTGTGGGTGACATTCTCTAATTGGCACCTCCAAATTTCGGCACGTTCCTCCAGGTTTGGCATAGGACATTCTTTATATCGCCCAATGCGACCAGGTCGTAACAATGCTGGGTCTATAGCATCAGGTCGTGAGGATGCTGCTATGATAAATATCCCCTCCTTCTTGGAAACACCATCAAGTTCAGTCAACAGCTGATTTACTACCCGGTCCATAACACCAGTGGTGTCATTGCCTCTCCTTGGAGCAAGAGAGTCAAACTCATCAAAGAAGATCAACGTGGGCCTTAGATCTTCGGCCTTCCTAAAAAGACTCCTCACAGCTTCTTCACTGGCACCAATATACTTGTTTAATAGTTCTGGTCCTTTGACACAAAGGAATGACATGTCAATACTCGAGGATATTGAGTTGACAATATGAGTTTTCCCCACACCAGGAGGTCCATACAGCAGAAGTCCTCTGTTCAGTTGGAAAGGTATCTGGGAGATTAAGTCAGGACACTTAGAAGGGAGGACAAGCATCTTGTTAAGTTCCAACTTTACATCAGCTAACCCACCACAGTCAACTACTTGGAGCCCATTCTTCCGTCTATCATCTTTTCTGAGATTAAAAACTTCAGTCATCTGATTCAGTTCTGATGAAAGCGAACCGCAGTTTTTCGGTGAAATGCGGGATATGGCAAGACCTAATTTTGAGACCTCACCTGCTGTCAAAGTTGACCTCAATGACAAATCTTTGACCATGTCTTTGATTGTTTTTTCATCATGACTTGGTACAATTGTCTTCAAAAACAAGGTTTGCTCAGCAGTTGTTAGCAGAGGAATTTCGAATAAGTTATCCAAACCCTCAAGGAGGGTAGGGTGAAATGATGTCACACATTGAGATGATACAACTATTTCTACATTAAAATTTTGGAACTCATGGAATATCTCTTTTAATCTATGAGCCAGTCTTGTTCCGAAAATTTCATCTCCACTTGGATCTTCGTTTTTGGATTTACTAGGTAATACTGCATCCAGATTATCAAGCAGAAGTATCGAGGGCTGATTAAAACTGCAAATATTCAGCATGTTGGAAACTTCCTTTAGAACATTGTCAAATCGCTTTCCTCTCATGGATGTTGCATCTGCATATGTGATGAAGTGGGCTGAAAAGCGACTGTCATTCAACAGCTTGGTCATAATGAAAGTCTTACCTGCCCCATAGCATTCAACTGGGGATGTAAGCAACGAAAAACTTTTCCTTGGGAAAAGCAATGATTGAAGAATACTCTCCACTATTGATTCATATAATGAATGTTGACAAAGGTGGGTATTTTGATTTATTGCTTGGAGAGATAGCATATCCTTTCTTCTCACTATTTCAGCCTCATTTGATTTACATTTTAGATCAAATTTTACTGGTTTTTCACTATACCAGATATATGCTGAATACTTAGAATTCTTCTCCCCAAGATATGGCATAGAAAGTTTGCATTCTGTGTCTTGAAACTTAAAATTGATAACAGAGTGTTCCATATTTTCATGATCAATAATTTCCACAAGAATGGCTTCATTATTTAGAAAGTAAGGGAACAATGACTTATCTGATAACAAAATTAGTGATTTTGGTGACTCCAAAATGCAGCCAGGACAATAAGTAAGATAACTGATAACTTTACTTTTGTCAACTTCTGAAGAATGAAGTTTGGAAAGAAGAGAGTACTTTCTTTTTGATTTGCTGGAGGCACAGAAACACTTCAGACTAACTTCAGGTAGCTTGAGGTTACCAGTTGTGTCACTTATACAAGACAATTTACATATAATGCCATCTTGATGACTGTTCAAGCCATTCATGGATGTCAAATTGTCTTTTAAAACTTCTTCCATGACTTTAAGTTTCGAGTATGTATTCAGCAAACTTGAAGTAGATGGTTCCAGATGATGTATAGAAAACTTTATACTTAGTGAGGCACTCAACCAAATAATGATTTTCATACCTTCACTAACAACTTTAATTTGATTCAATAATTCTTGTTCTATCAATTCATACTGTAATTGAACTATGCTATAGTCTTCTGGTGAACAGGTTAAAGATAGACTGTTAATGACAGCCACATCTTTTTTGTCCTCAATGAAAATTTGTCCCTCAGTAAATGATAGCATTGAGGCAAAATATTTATTAAGATACACAGAGGCACTGCTTAAGGTGTCATCAGTGTGTACTGCTAAGCAGATTTTTCGGATATCTGCATTCTGATAAGCAACAACAACAACTGGTTGATTATGACTCCCACTTGAAAATGATTTTAATGTAGATGAAGAACAGTGAAGGAAGCAGTCTTTGATCTTCGAAAATTTCAGTTGAGTATATGTCATAACAGCTCTCTGTTTAGGGAAGATCACAATTATTGGAACTTATTTTGCACTAATGTATTGAATGCATTGCTTCAAATATTTCAGTGAGTCTCAGGGTCTTGCAAATGCAAGAAATATGTTTTGTGAAGTACACTGCACACTACAACAATAACTGAATTAAATTGATAAAAATTTCACATTAATAGATAAATAAGTAAAATTTTTTGCCCTCTATTCTCACTCTTCATAAATTTGATACAGTGAATTATTTACCCACACCGGGTACTCCTATGAACAAAAGTAATTACTATTGTCTAGATTACAAAACGTATGCAATAAATAGCTCTACCTAACACCAACGTAGCTTGTCAGATGTTACCTGACCTGCTTCTCGCGCGCGCGAGAAACAAAGGTCAGATAAAATCTGACAAAACGTGTACGCGCCGCGCGCAAGAAACAGTGGACAGATAACATCCGCGGCAAGCTCGATGAAGCTAGGCGCCTGTGCACACGTTGCGCGCCCCTGTTCCACTCAGCGCGCGCGGAGTATTTGGGTCACGCAGCGCGGGAACACTAGGCGCCGCGCAGATAACATGCGGCCGCTTTTCAGATATTATCAGACCGGGGACTTCTGATTTTAATTCCGAAGGCCGCGGCTCGGGCGGAATAGATGTCTAGGTCCGGTCGACCGGATTAAACCTGACAAACATTCTGATTCAGCAACGCGATCCGAGCGATCGCCGAGATCGCGAGGGTAGGGATAAGAGAGCATAAGCAATAAGCATATTAATCCTACGAATGCTGACGCTGCAACGAGATAATGACTAAGCCGCGCAGTGCTTGCGGAGTATTTTGGTCATGCAGGGCGGAAGCCGGAAACAGAGAAAGAGACATCATATTCATTGACAGGTGATGTCATAATCCTGCAAATACAACTATAATTACAAAATCAAAATTGAACGTGAGGTTCAAAACATTTATAAAAATATTGATATTTGGAGTTTAACTTGAAGTTAATCTTATCATTATCAATATCATCGATTCCAAAATGAAAAAAGTATGTATACAATCAAATATCTGACCCACACTCCAGAATAAGTAGCATCAAAAGTCATTATTGATTATCAATTATACACAACTATACGATTTATTATAGTAGTACTAAAGCTTCATTTCCTCAGCACAGTTTGAGTTCTGTCTGCAGTCATACTTCGCTCAGTGAGTCCAAGTTATAACTTGGGCGATTCAAGCGATGTGACGGATTGCTTGCGCTGAGCTTGCGGAGGATCCTTCATATCGAACTTGGAAACCACTCTCTTCGTACTCAAGTAGTAAATCAGGATGATCAAAAACATAGCAACAACTGAAAAGAATGGTTGTTAAAATCAGATTTTTCAAGTCTTCCACGAATTTTGAATGAATGTTAGGAAAGGGAGGAAATTATGATTCGTGTTGAGTCATGTGGGACATACCAACGTAAGTAGCGATGGTGTTGTGCAGAGTCTTAGAAAGTGGGACATTCACCACATAGAGCAGAAACTCCGTCTGATAGGAACAAATCGTATCCGAGATAACTGTCACCCGAAAATGGAACAACTCTGGAATAAGTCAAAGTAAATCAAGTAGAAAAGTAAAGAGGATATCTCGACATTGAGACAAAGATGTCATGTCCAAATCAATCAATTATGGGTGGTCATCATGTACCTGAGCCGAGGAATCCAATCGCACAGTTCGTTGCGTTGCAGGTATTGGATGATGTCGGCACGTTATCCTTGAATATCTCAAACTCCTCTCTTCCATTTACCTCAGTTAACACGTACGAATTGCTGTAAGAGAGTAGGGGAGAGTTATAACAAGTCAGTATAATTTCCCAGCGTTTTATTGTCGCCGAATGCCGTCAATCCGTAACGCGGGGTTTTGGGTCACGGATCACGTTTGCAATTATTGATGGGAGTACTGTTGGAGTATCGCAACTTACTTGAGACGTTCATCCGGTTTCCCATAGCGGACAAAATAGAGGTCAGGAGTGAATAGCGTGGTATAGGATACTGTGTAAACGTTCTGTTTACAGTCACTATGTAGAGGCGAATCTGTAGAATAGATGGGTCACAAAATATTATGAAACACTGTGATGAGAGGCTCAGTGAGTGTTTTCAGACCTCGAAAACTTGAATCAGCGCTTAAAATTACAAAGGAACAGATACGTTGAGGAAACATTATACACTGTCTTTAATAATACTCACCAGATATCCTCATATCATCAGTGCAGCCACAAGCTGCTACATTGGCCGCATTCAGACACTGCTTGTATACCGGGCTATCAGCCGATATCTCCTTCAGATTTCTCGGCATGGGCAGTTGGGGGTCGGCGTTGTAAACATTGGACGAGGACGGGATATCCCGCCCGTGGATGGACGGGGGACGGTAGTTTGCCGGTAGCTCGGTTAAAAGCTTGTCTCCTGAAAGCGAGGCGTCTCGGTTCACTGCTAATTACTAAGGCGTGAGAGATAAGGAGGGAGATAAGGAGAGTGAGAGTGGCTCAATGACGGCGGTAATTTGTAACGGAGTTACCATGTGAGAAATCTCAGAGACATTTTGTTTCATATTTTTCCATATGCACATAATCTAATTGAAATTTGAAGGGTGTTTTTATAAACTCATTTTCTACCAGGCATCGGGCCCCGTTTCATTAACTGGCAATTATACGACTGTGTTTCACCGACTGTTGTTCCCTGCGCAGCGCAGCGGCAGTCCGTGTCTATTGAAACGGAGACACCGTCATTACTTATCTCAACATGAGGTCGGGGCATAATTTACCTCCTCCCCTTTTCCAGGAAGAGGAGAAATAACGTACCGGAATCAGAGTTCAGTATGTCTGGATTGAGGAAGTCTGCCTTGTCCGATATGCCAGGGTATCTGAGGAAGATGCGGGTCTGCGGTCCACAGTCCTGCACCACGGAATAGAGGAGTCCGGGGACCTCGCATCGTAAACTGGCGGCGTGATCGGCAGGTGTGATGAGCACGGGAGTGTACGCGCTGACACTCGACTGGTTGTGTGTCAAGTGGAGCTGAGGAGTGAGGGGTGGGGATTATGCGAGGGGGGAGAGAATGGGAATTGGGGAGAGGACAATGTGAAAATTCAAGCAAGATCAAATGAAACATCAATGATTGATGATCTCACATGCATCTCAGTGAAGCTCGCACTGTTGTTGATGGTCGTGTAGAAGTGAAACATATCCCTATTCTCAAAGTGCACCTCAAAGCGAGGTGGCGACACGGCCAGGGACCGGTAATCGAGTACTCGTACAGCCACATTGCCGTCCTTCCACGTGTCAATGAACTTGTTAACGCCACTCACTGAAATGGTAATAACTAATAACCGTGTTTTGATGAATTTGAAATGGATTTCATGGTACTACTGCAATCCCCGTGTGTCTATGTATGAACAGCACTGTTTCCCAGTCACCTGGATGCGAAATAGGGGATAGATTCTCCTCTACAAATACAATATCACAGGTCGGTTCACTGAGCTGGGTGCTAGATTTGCGCGGGTAGGTCGATCCATCCACCAGTAGTGCAGATCCCAGATCTGAAAACGTGACTTCCCAGCTATCAAAACCTGGAAATGGTGGAATATTTAGATAAGAGTAAGAGCGAAACAGTCATGAGTCATGATTCATGACTCATTATGGGATTCGCACTAAAACTGCTGAAAACTTAAATAGTTCACGAGAACAATACGACTCACTTTCGCTGTTAGTGAAGGAGTCGTCAGTGGTAAACTCAATAGTGTTACCACTCGTTAGGGAAGTCACGAGACCCCGTCTGTAAGAGGGGAGTGTGACCACAGTTCCAACCACACCGGAATCCAGGGTACCAGTGGTTGTCATGGTAACTGACGGACTGGTACTCGTCACGGTGAACTGGTCGGATATTGGAACTGTGTACAGGGACTTGTAGGGGTCGACATTCACACTAAACCACTGGTTTCCGGTTATAGTTCCCACGCAATTAGCAGCTGAAAGAGGGGGAGATCAAATTAGTGATGCATCCTACTTCAATAGCACACTGTGAACAAACAATCACAACAACACATACCTTTGGCAGCGTCTAGCGGTACAGTAACGGCTCTTGTCGGTGAGGAGAAGTCAGTGATGAGGAATGATGTGCAGTACAGCACAACAACACTCGATCTGATGTCACCAGTGGACCAGGTCCCCACTGTGAAATTGAGATTAGCTGGCAATCAACCTTACAGACAGACACACAGACTGACAGACAGACAGACAGACAGACAGACAGACAGACAGACAGACAGACAGACAGACACACACATACACACACACACACACTTACATACACACACTTACATACTCACCCGTAATGTCAATATCGACATTGCCAGCCCCATATGCTGCACCGATACTGATTGTTGACTGGTTTGGAATCGACTTGACGAATGGCACTGACGTGTCCAGTATAGCCGAGGCGATGCCCGATTCTGTCGTTACCTCCACAATCTGACCAGCACCCCGACCATCACTTAGTTCGTATATTCGACCGATATCTTCACCCAGGAAGTTATCACTCTGAAACAGGGTGGAAGAAGGGGTGTAATTTGACTACCCATGGACTTATCTTCCCCCTAACTCCCCTATATCTTGTACCCCACATCTTCCTCATGAGACAGCAGCTGATATTATAGCCCCCCTCCCGCGCGGCTGACAGGCTCCTCTCACTCCACAGTATCGTCATCTGATACAGTGCATCGCGCATATATTAGCCGCCATTATTCTCATCCTAAATGTTTCAATTAAAAAATGTCACGTCTGTAACACATTTCCGCCAGCTGGACAATTATTGCAGACTACATTTTATGTGCGGATAAAACGCACACACACGTCAACTACCGATATGTCAGGGGAAGCCGGCGTGACCCCCTCATTTACTCTCAAACAGAAAGGGATCACTTAACGGACATAATGAAATATGTCAAGAGTAATTTAGAAGAAAAATAAATTCAGAATCATATCACTGCATATCTTAATGAAGGGTTCTGATATTGCAGAGAAGCGGGTCAACGTTGGAAGTAAGAAGAAGATGAAGTTTTTGAGCGGTAAGACTAACCTGTTGTGTAGGAGTCAGTTTCACTCTGTTCTGCCCCACCAGTTCCAGATGGAATGGCCCCGAACTCCGGACATCAGATGAGAGGAGAGACTTGACTGGAATATTGTATCTGAAAATGATGAGATCAAACCTATTGTTTAGACATGTGAAATAATATGGTGGGCAAGAAATGGGGTGGTCAAATCGTGACAAAATTCGCCACATGCTCTTGCTACTAGGGGGTGTGGGGAGTGGGGAAGATGTCTATATGGCCGCACTGAGATAGTGAGATAGGGGGCCAAATCTAAGGAGAGCGCGACGGGGAACGAGCCCCACGCAGATGATAATATTTGCACTCCCTGTGAAATGTGCACATACCTCACGACACTGTTCCCAGCCACGAGTACGTTGTAGTGAGTGTGAGTGGATAGTGAGTAGAAGGTGAGGGGTGAGGGTGAGGAGGTGGCTGTGTGGATCTCCGTAAACCGGTGAACACCGACATGACTTGTGAAAACTCTGCCAGTATCCGTCACCTGAGTGCAGATTATAGACACCGTGAGGAGACACTCTCTCTGTCAGCTGTACATAGCGTGGCTTCCTCCTCCCATCATCATTACATATCACGACTCTGTCTGATATACCACATGATGTGCACACGACAAAGTGGTCTGCGGCTACCATCTTAGCATAATATCGACTATTGATGCGTGAATATAAGGCATTTTCGCCGCTTTCTGTTAACGACAAAGCAGAATTTTTGGAACGAAAGGCTTCCTTCATTTACAAATCGATTAGAAAATTGTCTCACGAACTTAACGCTTATCATAAGGTGTATGCTCATAGAACTACTTTGCAAAATATTTGAGACTCGTTATATGAAAGGTCAACAGCTGAATAAGAACCCTTGGTAACTCATGGTTAGTTTAGGAGCCCATATATACAGCACGGCTATTAATACGGGTCAAAACCGATCTCCTATGAAAAAAGACTCATTTGAAAAAGAGGGTTAGATTTAGAGATCCGTCTAAGCTAGTATCGCTCCTAGACAGATCGCTCTGCGATAACAGAAGACGTCTCACCGCAAGAATGTCTCCTCTGTATCCGGAAGACACCATCTCAATGATGAGATGACCACTGCCCAGAGTAAGCACTGTCGTGAATGTCTTGCCACGGGTCGAGGAGTGGAGAATGTGAGAACCAAACAGGAAGAGGTCAGATGTGAGACTCTCCCAGTGAACTCCATTCAGACTCGTTACACCGCTCTGAGAAGTGATAATACGAGGTCAGTATAATACCGCATTATGGGAATAATTCAGCAATCCACTACGCGGGAACATGGGATTACTCGTCTGCACTCTACACTCATCACTCATCACTCTGCACTCATCACTCTGCACTCATCAGACCGTGGTTCATTCACATTGGCTGATCTATGACCATTACCAGCACTCCGAGTGATCCATGAATCACATTGCTGAGTGCACAGCATGAGCGAGTACTAACCACAGAGTACCGAGTACTATTACCATCCACTGCACTGTTAACAAAGATGTTAGCACCACAATCCTCAATGATGATGTCATCGTTGTTTATGACGTCATGGACTGTGTCCAGGATGTCACATGAGATAGACGAGACATCCAGACTCTCCCAGTCGGTATACGGACATCTGAGTAGTGTGGAAAATATAGTTAAACCAATGAAATACTCGACTACCCAATTCTATAATTATTAAAATACTCTTCAACCGAATTTTACGATTCTTCTCCGATTCCATTACTACTAACGTTGACTGGAGGACAGTGTCCTTATTGACTGTTATCATGACTTCATCTTCACACACTACTGGGCACTGCACTCTCCCCCTAATCACGCCATGTGTAGCGCTGATGGCGTGTTCAGACACCCCACTCTCTGTGATGGTGACCACGCCCCCTGATGTGACAAATATCACGCCGGTGGGAAGTAGCAGTGCGTCTAGGAGTGCGGTGGAGGAGCCAGCTACTTTGGGACTGGAGTACCACGTGGTCGATCCATCATGGACCAGGGCAAAGGAGGAAGATCCACTCTGGAACACAAGCTGGGGAGAAGGAGGGGTGGATCAGGGAATGTGGAGCTATAGAAGTAGAGTAACTTGTCAACTTGAGACGCGATGAGGAATCTATAATCTGGGGGAGATCTATGTTAGGTTTACCTCTATATTGCTCGAGCAAGGCGAAGTTCTGGACAGCAGTCTGTCGCTGGGAGCTAGGGTCGGAGTAACTGCACTGCCAAAGTAAGATGTCGGGTCGGTGAACACATCACTCAACAGTGCCACTGTGACACGCGAGGTACGGATGATACAAGCATGCATGTATAGAGGCGGGAACGTGATGGCTACATCCCAATCCATCTGTGGAGCTAGCTTGCCATCGTGTACTTGTGCCAGTAGGGTATTCTCATCGAGTACCAGATGCCAGTTGCCGCTGGTGTAGTTTCTAGCAAGTTCCACACTAAAATCTGTGGTAGTGTTCTTGAACACCACTCTTGGGTTCATTGCACCGCTCAGGAAGTAATCTGTCGTTATATCCTGATCCTGCCCGTCGAATATGTTAACTGTCAAGTCAACCCGCTCCTGCAGGAACGTTACTCCCTCCGCGTAGTCATTACCGACCGACATCTTGACATAGTTACACTCTGCGTCCTTTGACACGTGCAGGGGGAATGTGAAAACAGTGGGAATGTCACCGCTCGAGGTCTGACCGTACGGCAGTCCAGCATCGTTGTTAGTGTCACTGAACCGCACTGTTATCGTCACCTGCACGTTGTTATTAACATCATACAAATTGTTACTATCATACTGATTGTTACTATCATACTGATTGTTACTATCATACTGATTGTTACTATCATACTGATTGTTACTATCATACTGGGTGTTACTATCATACTGATTGTTACTATCATACTGATTGTTACTATCATACTGATTGTTACTATCATACTTGGTGTTACTATCATACTGGGTGTTACTATCATACAGGTTGTTACTATCATATTACATTATCACAGGGTGTTACTATCATTAGCTCTAGGTCTTCGTATCACGTAATTACACCTCTCCAGACTGTTACTCCATGAAGATATCAATAAAGGTATCATACTATGCTAACATCCACAGTCCACACTAACCTCTCCGGGTGTTAGCACCTGCACCTGCACTAACCTCTCCGGGTGATAGCACCTGCACCTGCACTAACCTCTCCAGGTGTTAGCACCTGCACCGGTACACTCTTCACACTGTTCTCATAAACACCGGCAGCGTGGACCGTACCGTTCAGCAGTATTTTGTAGCGACATGTAGGTGTGTACGGGCAATCGCTACCCTCCATCACAATGTCGAATTGTTGTCGAGTTGTCACGTGACACGTGTCTAGAGTAGACGGAAACACGTGCAGTGAAGAGCAGGATTGCGGGTGAAGGACGAGGATAACCAGAGTCCAAGTCCAGCCTGGGGGAGGGTGGGGCGTTAATGATGAACGTTCATTTCGGGTATACATGACCTTGTTATTCTTTATCATTATAAGCCAAAGTCTCCGAGGAAATATCCATGGTTTCGCACGGATTAACCGCCCTAATAATTACAATGGATTCTCCAATTTTACCGCCCTAATTTGTGACAATTAACTCGTCTAAAAGTTGAGTATCTGCGAAGTCAACACATCCCATGGTTATTATGGGCAAAAATCCGATAATATATCACATTTTAAAGTGAGCGTGTGTGTGTGTGAAAGGTGTTAATGTCTCGCATTTGGTGGAACGGATTAATAAGACAGAAATTCACTGGGCAGACTCGGGATAAACGTCACTGACACAGTCTAAATCTGTTGCTGCACAGTGGACACGGATAATTATTCAAGGAGGAAAATAATAATTACAAGAAAAGTTGGATAAAAAACTAAATTATTCACGATGTTGATTTAGCACACGGACTTTATATGTAATCAGCACTCTAGCCGACCTCTAATTAGTTAGAGTAATTTCGTGCTTGCAATCAATATTTAGACAACTTAATTGGAAACATTGCTATTTTTCGAGGGGAAATCCCTCCCTCAGAGTAGGTATCTACTCAACTGTGTAAGGTTTCGTTTGAAATCCACAGATATTTTCCCAATAAGTGCGGGAGACTTGCAGATGTGAAATGGCCCATTTCGAGTCCTTCTGAAGTCTCTTTCTTTCAAATCCAACACTTACCTCCCCAAGTTAACATGAAATGTAAGCATGATTTGGCTCAATACATGTCAACTGTCAAACTGTCTCAGCACTCACTCATATAGGGATTAAGCTTTTTCCCCATTTCAAGTGAGCAAAAACTCAACCCGTGTGAAAATATTCAGATAAAGAAGAAGGGATAATATATTCAGTTAAAAATGGAGGGATCGATTAGTATCGTCAATGACAGTGTCATTAATTCCTCATTAAATCCTTATAACGACTGCTGCACATCATGTCTCGGAGTTACCATATCCCCGACATACACGTGCCGGAATACTTACAGCTACTTCACCCCACACACACACACACACACAAACAAACACACGTGCATACAACCACACACACAGACACACACATACACAGACACACACACAACACACAACACACAAACACACACACAGACACACACACACACACATACACACATAGTCTGAGCATCTGATAAGAGGTGATATTGGTCAGAAACTGGAAGTGTCTAGGATGGTATATTTATAGCTCAAGTAGGTGTCAAGAGTCTTGACTCAAGAAGAGTAGTTGTCATCCAAAATAATAATAAGTATCTGGATGTGGGGGGCGCCCATCTGGCTATCATGATCTCAGTACTGCAATGAGTGCGAGCATGACAGATAATCTTTCGAGTCTCTCGTGACACAAACAGNCCACACACACACACACACACACAAACAAACACACGTGCATACAACCACACATACAACCGCACAAACACAGACACACAAACACACACACACACATAGTCTGAGCATCTGATAAGAGGTGATATTGATCAGAAACTGGAAGTGTCTAGGATGGTATATTTATAGCTCAAGTAGGTGTCAAGAAGAGTAGATGTCATCCAAAATAATAATAAGTATCTGGATGTGGGGGGCGCCCATCTGGCTATCATGATCTAAGTACTGCAATGAGTGCGAACAAGACAGATAATCTTTCGAGTCTCTCGTGACACAAACAGTCAGGAGCTTGATCCAGAATTTCAACAGGTGATAGAGGTGAAGAGAAAAGTGCTCGCGAGTTGAGATCATACTATGATTGGTTCCGATAGTTTATTATCCAATCAACAGCCCATTAATTATCTACCGCACAGTTTTGACTAAAGTGCTTAACTACAATCAATGCTGCTACTACAACCCTTATTAGATCAAAATCACTCCTGAAACACCTATCGGGACCTCTTTGTGCAGCTGGAAGTCTATTTTAATGGATCTGATCGCATGAGGGTGTGTGTACACTCTAGGGTATCAACTCTTCTCCTACTCACCTATAATTGTAGTACTAGGCGATGTCACACCGAAAAGAAGACGATCAGATAGTAATTATTCGGGTACCACGATCCCATTATCGCACAGTCTGTCGAATAGAAAGATGTTATAGTTACCAATGCAGCTTGTAGTGACGATTAAATTGTTACAAAGGAATTGCCGAACTATAGTATTATATCCTTCCAAATAGTCCAGCTCAAATTCTTTGACACTTCGGGTATTTGAAGTCTTTAAGATCATGCTAAAGTCTTCAAAAGGAACATGACTAGTGCGTTCACTGTTCATAATAGGAATGTTCGTGACGCGAGCTGACAAACATTATCCCAAGTACTACTCTGGATTTATTACAAGATTATTAGCTTTCACCACACACTTGAAGATGATTCATTTCATGAGATAATGAAGGAGGGGAGCAACATTTTGGTGGTTTTGACACCTCAAACCAGCGAATTGACAGGAATCATAGTCTAGATTAAGTAGCTAATTGTACCCGTGGGAACACTCATTCGCTCGCTCATACATATGCGGAGTAGTGTGATGATTACTGATCCACTGTAACAGTCGGACGATCGTTGCAGAACGAACAGCTCGACTCGCAGGAACCAGCTCTGATCGCTACTATTTCAACAGTTTGCCTATTATTACTCTACTATAGAGTGGGTAATTGCATTAAAACAGAGATAAGTGGGAGATGGCGAGTGGAACAATTTCATGGGCTTCGTCTCGAGATTGATGCAACCGAGAACAAGATCGTTTCTCTAACTCCACAAGTATCATCGAGATTTCGCTGACAGCTGTGCCAGCTGTTGTCCATCAAATTATGCTATTAATGAAAATATTTCCTTGCCCTCTACTAGAAATCCAAGTCTGGGAAGTCTGTGGAATGTGTAAAGTATTTGAATTTCACGAGACTGGGAATTTAGGGGTGTAATAATACAGTCAAGGTGAAACCTGGAGAAATGTTGCCACGCGACGGCCATTTGTAAAAATACTGTTTTGGGCAGTTGGTACCAGGCTTTCGACTAACCGATGATAGGTCAACGAACTGTTTTAAAAACAACACTCCTATGCTGTTGCTGTGTTATTGTTGCTGTACAATGGACACAGCTCGAGATTGCTGCATTGCTGTTCAACATGACGCAGAAACTCGAGGAGCAGTCACGTTTCGTGGACACTCTAATATGAGCCTCTAGGATGGGCAAAATTCGAGGAATTGATGGTTAAAATATGTAGCCTGCTGCTTCTCTTTATATTCCAAGTTCAGTCATATATATATCGATTATCATATGTATCATAATATCATCATGGTATGGTAACATAGTGAATATGACCACACACGCTGTTGTAGCTGTTATAGTAGTTGACAACATCAACGGGTTTCTCTCACGAAAACACAACATACGACGGCCATCCGCGACGCGCGCGTGCTGATATATTGAGATGTCAGAATTGTATCTGTTAAAAAGTGGGAATCTACCCACGACTACATGTTGTGAGATAGAGGGTGTCTAGTATGAGAGGGAGACATTGAACCAGACATTCTCAAAGGACATTTAACCACTCCCCCTCTCATGGAGTTAAAATGTCTTGGGAAAAGAAACGAGCTACGACCCGTGCTGTAAAAATGTTAATAAAACGTGTACTGGACATGACAAGAGTTCTTACTTTTCTGTTAGCATCAGATTAAAGTGGGAAGTAAAAAGAGTTGGTGAGATAGATCAACAGTATGTGTCTTCGACCCAAAACAAACGGAAGTAAAGAAAGAATCATGAGAGTCTAATTTATATATCATGATGTTGGCGAGATGACCCCCAAAAGTTGGCGAATTTGTAGATATTCTCCTATTATCTATAGCAACATGACGTAATAACATTCAGGGCTGCGAGTTAGCTCATCTATCTCATGATCTCACGGTGTGAATACTGTAAAGTAAAATAACACCTACTTGAATGAACCCTTTTCAATCAATATGTTATACTTCAATTAGGTAGTGCTTCGAAATCGCAGATTCAGGCTTTTTCTTAGGTCTAAAGTTTGAGCAATACTGTGAAAAAACATTAACATTGGAATAACTTGTTCACTTCAATAGGTAATCGAGAAATGGAAAGCTGGCACCTTGGTTGATCATATCTGAACCCATCTAACATAAAGAAGAGAAGAAGTGGAAGTGTGAAGTTTCCACAATAGACGTATCTTGATAGGTATCCTTTGTATTAAAATGTGTATATATACTACGTTCTACGGCCACGAGTGAAACCTTTCTGTCACACTTATCTTCCGAAATTTGTGAAACATTTTTAGGTGAGAAGTGTGCCAGATTCAGGCTACATGTAAAGAACCCGAAAATATGCAGTAGTATGAAAAGGAAACCCGCTGTGATCCTCAGCCCTTCTCCACTCCTCAAAAAACTTAATTTTGGCAGGAGCACATTGCGATCACTTTCTGCAAATAACCCGGGATGAATTAGCATCATGCATGCCTCCTGTGATAATGGGAACACCAAAGGCGGTCAGGGTGTTTGAGGCATATCAGGGAAAAATACGACCACTTCCCAGGAAATTATTCTAACACTAACACACCAATACGCATGTCGCACGTACACACACACACACCTACACACACCTACACACACACGGACCTTGCAAACCACACACATGTGCGCGTGTGNCACACACACACACACACACACATCATGACGCCGCCGCCACGCTGACTACGATCATACCCTCCTCGAAAATTAGAATTCTAACAGGACGTTATTACAGATCTTGTCAAAACCCTTTGGGGAGAGGCTTGTCTGTCACACCCACTATAGATTTAACGAAACCACCCACCAGAGCCCACAGACTGAGTGGCAGCTCGCCACCATTGAGTGGCAGCTCATCATCGAGATAGAGAGTTCGGATCGAGGGGTAGAGATAGCGAAGTGTGATAGTTCTATAGGACCTGGATAGGGATCTGTATGATGTCTAGATGAGTACAAGTGGCACATCACTTCCACTCTCTCTCGCTATCAGGGTCTAGTGATAGTTGCACGGGAATTGAGAGGGCATGGGCCATGGGAAGAGTGATTATAGAGGGTAATGGTTACCAAACACACACACACACAAACAAACAACCACCTCGTGGCGTTGGGGGGATTGTTTGATTTGAGAGTGTCAGTTAATTGACCGAAAGTGAAGTATAATGTAAGCAGATATTATATACGTATACACGTATATTGACCACCCTACCATATTATAGGTAACTTTATCTAATTTGGTTTAGTCAATGCCACGTTTAGCCTTTATAGAAAGCTATTAGGTTACCAAGGATTTTCTAGGTGTGGCACGCGGATTTCAGGTAGATAAAATTGACAAGTCATTCCAAATATATCATAGTTTTTGTACCTGATATTTTTGGTTCATCCTTCGTTAGGGATACTTATCTTTGCCCCAATTTCCTCAGAACAAAACGCCTCGCGCTAATTAGTGATTATTGTTTTTGACACCTCAAATTAACAGCATTGGATCATCAAAACAGCCAGCACATGATGCTGCTAAAATGTTCGTCATCCTAACACTGCCAGCCAGCATTAATGTCAGTAATAATATGCCTATCCGAACCCAAAATAAGATGATAATATGCACAGTACTAAATGAGTTATAACAGCATACCTATGAGGTTGTACTGGATTGATCACATATCCCTCTTGAAATGAAGATGGGCAGGATACGGTACTTGATCAAAACGCACTCGATATAAGGTGAGATTAGGGATCAGGGATTCTTGGCCAAGTCTACCACGATGTGTTATCAGTGTGACAGATGGTGTTAATAGTCAGGGTACAACTACTATTACTGTATATCATGATAAGTTGCAATTTGGTGCTTCGCACACAAGGAAGCCCCAGAGCACGATCTGTTAATGGGCAGCAGCATCAGTTGCTGTAGTAGTAGTAGTAGGGGAGAGTGAGTGAGTAGGTGCGATAAGAGAGTTGCGGCGCGCGCGCACTCCAATACCCGCCTAGCTGAGAGTGCACCTTGTAACATGGGGGAGGCACAGAGTCTCTGTGAGACATGAGAAGCTAACTCGTAACACCTCCATTTAGACAAGTAACTGGACAGAATAGTTTTGGATGGGCCCCACTAGACAGTGGTCAAGCTGTTGTTCCACACACCAACTCGCACAACAAACAGACTATATTGTCAACACTTCCCAACTGACATGACTCGTCTATCCCGGTCAGGAGAGCCAATCAGATGCCCGGAAATGCGGCACGTGCGAGGGACGGTCCAATAGCAGCGCTCGCATAGAGGTCAGCAGATGGGGGAACTTTCTCCTCTGTGGATGAACCTTGTCTACCTTTAAAACAACATGAACCACGTGATCATTGAGTCATAATCACGTGTCGTCATGACGACAGCACGTGACAAGATATCGATATATACTTGAGTTGGTCGCGCGAGTTCGCACAAAACCGTCATATTATGCCCGCGTTTGGTTCTTGATTCCAATTGTCACCCATAACACGAAGTGAGGAGTGAGCGAGAGAGGGAGAAACAGTGACTACTCTGTTGCTCTTTGCAGCGCATGTTCTGCTCACTTTGCTTCATGATGACATTAGTGACTTGCTATACTCATGCGCCCTGCCCACTCACACACGCACACAAACACACACTTTCCACACCTGTATACTCCCGCTATACTGATGAAATATCCAAAATATACCGATATAACCGAACAAGGCCAGAACTGTCAAGTGTTGTAGTATACCACGGTATGTGACACTCTAGTAAACTCTTGAGAAGTGCAATGAGCTCACATTTTGTTGTACTTGCTGCTGCCATGAAATGGCATTCAGTTAGATTTTGCTAGCCGTTTCGAAGGATGCTTTCGTTTTTGATCATGCCTGCTGTCTTGATTAACAACTGTATGCGGTGGATAAAAAAACGTGTTTGCTCCGAGAGGCTAGGTTGATTAGAATTTCAAGATGACACCTGCTGATAATAAATCGGTGGTGGAATCAGGTAGATTCAGAATCTTAGTTGGTGGCCCCCCATTGACAAGTGAATAATTGTTTCTAGTTAACCGTCAGGGGCCGTTTCAAGGAGACCAAGAAAGCGTGACGAGCGGAAATACGGGCACCCCTTACCTAACCAGTTCCCTAGTCGCCAAATATAGTTGTCCTTACTCCTTGTCATGCTGCGTTCAAATTCGAACCAAACACATCACGTCGATTTATCAATTATGCCCCGCTATGTAATACGATTTGAACTATACCGGGTATGTAAACAGAGGAGCGCCGGTTCACCCGGCCTCTTCTCCGGTATATTCTGGAACCACGTATTTTGTTCACCTAACACCCGCGTACTATACGCGACGTTCTAACTTATATACATATCAACACTATAGTTTGTGTGTGTGTGTATGTGTGTGTGTGTGTGTGCAGCGTATAACCCAGCGCTGGACCACTGCCTTATTCTGTACAACTTGTTATATCGGGTGTGTTTGAGTGTAAGTATGTGAGTGTGGGTGTTTGTGGGTGAGTGTAAGTATGTGAGTGTGGGTGAGTGTGGGTGAGTGTAAGTATTTGAGTGTCGGTTTGTGGGTGAGTGTGAGTATGTTGATTGTTGGTGAGTGTATGTAGGTGAGTTTTAGCCAAATGCCGGCAAGTTTGATGCACACGCATTTTTGCTACTCTCCGTAATATGTTTTCCTTTTTTGACAAGCCCTTCATGTGGCTCAATTGTACGTAAGCCTATCATACTCCCAATTGCTTTGCCCATGTCATGACCATAATCTTATAGCCACCGATTAACCTAAATACCCACTAATACCACCACGGACTGTACTCTTTATTTTTGGTGACACTTTCGATTAGTTAGACGAGTTTATGGTTGCGAAAGTAGCTATACATTGTTGTAGTGTTGTCTCAACGAAATCAGCGTTTCATTCCTTTATTATGAAGTATTTGAGATACGATGTAGATTATTGGGTTCAATTAACACACACTCCAAACAACCCCCGAAGTGGTGTGAAAACAGTCCGCGTCAGTGATTGGCTACTTTGCATCACATGACCTGACACTTCCTTTTCATTGGTTGCTGTCACCTCTAATCGCGGAGTAGAAAGATTTTCACGAAATTTCAGTGTTTGGTATCATGTTTTGTAGATTGTATCGAACTTTTTGTGGAGATATTATCAGCATCGATTATAGCTATCGAGAATTGAGCAGGCCAGAAAACCGGTTATTCTTCATCTCTACCAACTCATCTCTTGGAGTCATCCCAGATAAACACACACACACACACACACACAC
>CAMPET010000013.1:286303-334746 GCA_946803715.1 Beroe ovata | reverse complement strand
CACACACACACACACACAGTACACACACACGTCACACACACACACACACACACACACAAACTCACCTGGATGCACCGTGGTAAGGGCAGTAGTGATGACACTATCAATGAAATAATGGTGCTGATGGGTATCTTTCATCTCCCCCCTCACTCTCACATCCTGTCAAGAGGTAAACCACGATAGCTAGTGTTCCCACCAGACGTGTGTGTGTCACATGACCCAGTTTGAGTGTCCCATTCCTCCATCTCATCACCATGTCATGTTCCATTTCCTGATGAGGATAGCCCCTCCACACACTCTCTCTTCCCACCATCTCATTAGTTCCACACGCTCCAAATATCCGGGAGAAGGCATCATGTGGCGAATTGTCGGCCAATAAATAATGCCGAAACACCCATCAGTCATTTTCGATGTTTCATCTCTTGCCGGTGAATTTGCTTCTCTCTTTGTGTATCGTCTTCTGGATTCACCAGGAGAGTCCTGCAAGGTCCCATGGACTATGAATCCATTTCAAAACCTCCACACCCATGGGGCACTTATTCTGATTCTGCTATAATTCCCAGGGTTCAATCACATTTACCAAGAAGCATTCCCTGCGTCATTGCAGATCTACTTCTAACAAGCACGCACTTCACCGGCTTTCAGCCCAATACGTCCATTCTCCAACCAGTTCAAAATATTCCCAAACAAACCAATTCAATTAGACTTCAGCAAGGTGTCAGTTTTGATAAAGTTGCAATAGTTTTGGAGACGAAACCAATAGAGTTATACGCCTAGTCGACCTATACAGCAGATTGATTGCTTAATCAAGGCACGTATTTAATTAAAAGCATGGGAGAAATAGTGGATACAAACTCCTGAGAAGTGCCTTAAATCAGGACCAGTGGTTAGTCGTGTTGCTATTCGTACTCTGTTGACTGCTTGATTATTGAAGCTTTTTCAGTGACCAACATAGCAGGGAGGGGTTTCGCGAACTTGGCCTTGTGTTTGCTATAGAGTTGTTGATCTTATCAAAGTTTGTAAAGTTCGATGTCAAAATTGTAGCGACTTCTCCACAAACGATCAGACAAAAAATATTAGCTAGTATCCGAACACTAGTAAACTGACCAACGTTCAACACGCCCAAAGATAGGAAAGACAATACTGCGCACTGTACCACTGTAACACAAACGACCCCTGAAACACAATGGTGAAGCATTAAAACCGTGCAGTATGAAGCCGCGAATCTAGGTAGGTACAATTTCACCTCCTCATGTTGCTGATATAACGAAGCCAATTGATTCCGGGTATTCCAGTAAGTTCTGATACCTTTCCCTATAATACTCAAGGTAAAGATAGAGGTGCACCATGACCGGCCACTACCTTCATTCAGACAACGCGCTACATATTGAGATAGCATGCACCACATTGGCTAATATCTGATAGTTGCGTGAACAGTTACTACTATATTATAATCTGTGTAGAACCAGCTGATCCTAGAGCCCCTAGAACTGTTATCTAGTATCATAGGGTGGGAAGACTGCTAAGTTTCATTTCCATAGTTCTATGCCCGTTCCATGTTACCCCCTTATATATTTTACCCGCTATATATTTTGGAATTTCCTATTGTTTCAACCTTGTCGAGAATATAAGAGTTCACATGACAATTTGAGGATAATGTATCCAATGTGCTAGCTCTGAACGAGACGAAATGGGCCACGCGTTTGTGAAGCTTTACACAGTACAATGAAAGGGTGAATCCCAAAAGTGAGATATTATTTAGGGCTGATAAGCGGTCACGGCGTATCTGCACTTGATTAGCAATTCATTTCAATTATTTTATACGGAAAATAACACATAGGTATTATCGGGGGAGAATAGGAGTCAATTTAACGCGTATATTATGGATTCTTGAATTCCACGACGCTAAGTAGGTCCTAGCAACGCCTACCCTATCCCTGCCTCCCCCGTTTCGATAACATAATATATCCACTATCTCCTACATTTTCCTACTAGTAATATGCCCTCACCCCATTCACTAGTATCACAAAGTCACGTGATATGGGGTTCACGGATAATCGGATTATAACCGCTACTTACCGCGCGCACGTAACCCTGATACTTCCTAGCACGGTGGACGGACGGGCAATATAATATGACGTTATTATTATTGTAACGACTCGTCCGCAGGTATAATAATATGTAGGTAGACGCTCAATAGACGAAGTATGTACCCTGGTTACGAAGGTGAAGGGTGGTGCAATGGAACCCCCTACTGTCTACTGTAACACGAACCTCTCTCCCTTCCTACTTCAATCTCTCACGCAGACTTCTTTCGTAATCTGGGCCATTCTGCTGACATCTTTTCCACAAACACATGCGAACAAACGCACACACGAGCACACATGCATGCGCACAGACACACGGACAAACACTTTTGCTAAATTTGCAGGGCACTTGTCAGTAAAATGTTAAGACTTTCTCATATTTGCGTGTTTGATACTAATTCTCAAGTTGATGATTTTGAAGAAAAATTTTGGTTGCTAAATTTTATGCTACGGTTTTTCCTCGATGTTTTGTGCAACATATTTCGGCTAATGCTATTCGAGTACTGATCAGCGCTTCCGTGGACGAATCATCAAATCGCAACACTTGTGTCGACGAACTCCGATCACGTGACCTAAATCCAAACAAATAAACAAAATCAAATTACTGCAACCCGACAATAATATAAACTTTTGTTACAATCCCACAAGTACTGACAATTTGATGAAACATCGCGATTACGATTAATCTTGATATCATCATTCTCTTCAATTTATTTCCATTCCCCTCTTGAGCGTGTCTAGTATAAAATCGTGAAGCCCTCCAAGACACTTGCGTACGAGTTAGTAGTTCTGCTACATGAGCTACTGCACAGTATAGTTTTAACGCCAGCACCGTGGGAGAAAGATAAGCTATATGAGAGAGAGAGCTAAACCTTGATCAGACGTGATTCTAAAACGCAATGTACGCTGTTCTATCTTTCAGTGTGATGATAAACTACGTTCACACATTTCGCAGACCATCCAGTTACACAATATGTATCACAGAGGATGACTATACTGAAGTTTAGTTAGTCAGTTATGGAATCGATATTTCGTAAGGATAATGAGATTGGAATCACGTTGCTGGGAACATGTTTTGGAACCGTATTCAGACTTGAGATAATCTAATTCACGATGTGTCTAAAATACCAGACTCGTATCCTAGAAGTGGGTATGGATTTGTAGAAACACTGTGGGACCATTGTGACCTGATGACGGATTAGCCAAATGTTTACTGACAGGGCATATTAACAAAGCTTGAATGATCTAAGGACTTAATTGGACGAATGTCCAGTGTCCATTGTTAATTTTTCGCAATGGAATTCATAATTGTAATGGTCGCAATCCTTATTTCTCACCGAAAAACTTGCATCTATAATATCCGTATTACACACCCCAAAACTTTAACCACTGTTCACTATAATAACAATAAGTGTTTGCTGTAGCAATGATAGCGATGGAGAGTGCGTTTTCGCCCTGTTTCTCGGCGTACGTGAGTTCCTACTCCAACCCTGTGCACAACAACTACACTCTACCTCCCGTGAACCACCAGCCTCCACACCAGGTTAGTACCAGTATCCATCAGCTGTTAGAGTCTATCTATGAGCTGCTTTAGTCTATCCGTGAATTGTCTGTCTTTAGGCTATTCATTCATCAGTTGTTACTTTATCACAAACCACCATCCATCAGGATTCAGGAAGTCACCAAAACAGTCATTTTACCCAAAATGTCATCCTCCTGTCAAGTAACCATTACACTCAAGCACTATAACACACCAACATTCAACATCCATCAGGTCTTCGACTTACTTGTCAAACATTTTTCACCTAACAATATGATCACTAAACATCTTTTAAGGTCAATCTCAAGTAATTTTCAATGGTGAACATAAACGTAACATAATGCAGTTCCTAAATCAAATAATATGAATTGAATACAGTCTGTCATTCTCACTTTGGCCAGCGTCAAAAGTTCGTATAGAAATATGCAGTGACTTGTATAGCTTCACGGTCATACTATAAGCTGAGGAATAACCACAAGCACTCCAATCATTGTTTGTATAGACACTTCTCATTTGTGAGTTAAGTTTAGAAAAACTATTCACTTATTCACTCTGAATCACCACATATTTAGATTCACATTTTCCGATTACACTTCATTATGCAACCTAATATAATGTACCTCATAAATGTACTGAAAGGTTTCTTTTAATCAAATGTTGGGATTTGTACGATTTCTAAACTCCTCTCCACAATATTTTGTCTGACTGCCGATAATTTCCTGTAAATTTCGCGCACTTATTCCCACTGTCAGCAGGAATTCCCTGCATTCTAGTAATCAGTTTATTATCATTCACCACTGAGTGGCAGTGTAGGTGAGTTATCGCCAATTTTTTGCTCCATACCACCGTGTAACATTATTGTGCTCTTTTCAGCCGTTTTCGCCGTGTGGCCTCCGCCAGTCGTTCGAGAAGCTGACAAGTCCGGATGTTCTGAGCAAGTACGTGGGTACTCGAACAACCCACCCCACATCTGCGGGAGGGGGTTCAACCCCCTCAGTGGGTACTCCCGCGGGGGCAGTTGGGGGCACGGCAACCCCACAACCCCCAGTGATCGCAGAGATGGAGCAACCGGGAGTGTGGTTATCTGATTCAAGCTGGTATTCTCGGGTTATGAGCACTGAGAACCCAGCAACAAGGTATGTTTTGATCTCCATCTGCTGGAATAATTGGCTGATAGCCAAAACATTTTTGGATCCTCAAGCTCGAACACTCCTAGCTCAGTGATTTCAACCCCACAGGTATTACAGACAGTCTATGGAAGTGCCCCCATCAGTAACTCATCCATCTGGCTGTATGGACCAGTTAGACCTCTATCGTAGAGGTAAGTTGCCATCTGGGCTGCGACCGCAATAAAATAGTGATCTGTATAGTGACCACAATCATTCCATTGTCATTGGATTCATAACAATATGTGTTGCCAGGGATCAGTGAAGGTCACCTCCCCTCTGCCCCAACACCCGCTGTAACGACACAACACCATGGCACACCTCCCCACTCCTGTATAACAGCACAGTCTCTACCACCCATCCCAGAGGCACTACCACAGTTCTCAGTCAGCCAGGACACAAAGTGAGTACACCACTGGCTGACACCATTGCCGGGCAGTATGTGGCATATGTCATACGAAATAGGGGAATTCTCACGGAACCCATGACCACCACGACTGGTCATCATCATGGCATATATCCGTGCTGGAATATTATAATTCCCGGCAAATGCTGCAGTGCATCATGGTGCCGTCTGGTCTGTGGTCATTGACCAGAGATTACATGATACCGTGGAGATATTGCCGAAATTGAAATACCATCACGACACACACACACTTGTCAACACGTATAGTGCGCTGTAACCACGGTTACATGTTGTTATAGAAACGTAGCAACAATCGGTATAAGTGAGTGCCAAGCTTTTCTCGTCTTTACCGTTCAAAAGGACCATTAAATGAGCTGAAAATACCATTCACTTGCCCACGCTCGTCACATGAAAGAGGCGGCACGGCCTGTTCCGGTCACAAGTTAGCGAGAGAGGAGAGAGAGACTAGAGAGGAGAGAAGAAGGGGATGACAGAGGGGGGTGCCTTACTGTCGTGTCATCATCTCTCCAACTGATAAGAGGGAGAGATCTCCTCCACTCTTTCTCATGCAGAGATGATTATTGGGAAGGAGGGGAGGGAGCTATCTGAGCCCTAATCACCTCCCTCTTCATGGAATTAGCACACATGACTCGTACACATTAAATTAGACTGCCATGCGCCCCTCTTATCTGCCAAAAATAGACCTGTCATAACATCACCATTTTTACGAGAATACGTCAGCACATCCCGATGGGGGGAATAAACATCCGTCAACAATTGATAACACCTCATGATCGATAGCAGGGGTTATAGCTCGAATCATATAGCTCGAATCATATAGCTAGGAGAATAGCTAGGAGAATATCATGTCGATATCCAATATTTCATCAGCGAATTCCTGATCCATAAGGTCCTGCCGTTGGCTATTATACAGACTGAACCTCAAAAACAGCAGTTGAACCATACTCAATACCGCGCCTCCGGCATTTCAGTCTGCTACACCTATGATTAACCACACCTACCACCGCTTGGAACGTGACAAGTTTCGCAGCCCAGTGAGTATCATGGTCAGCAGGGTAGCGTTCTTGACACATCTCACTATAGGTAGTAGGCACACCAGTGTTGCCGCGAGCATACATAACTGCGGACAGGAATATGATTTATTCAAGTGCCATAACCCGTGTGTACATTATAATACTGCAGCTGTGCTTGTGTGTAAAGCCATGCACTAAGGTTTGACAGTCACTATAAAATTAAAGATTTCTCTTTGAAAACATCTCTGTTGTGGCCGATTTCGGCAAAGGCAAACTGTTATAGTGTGGTTATAATTCCACGTCGTGTCAGTCGAACAAAGCAAACAAGGTGCCAAAACCATCAGTCCAGTACAAAGGCAGGTCTGCACTCAGGGAACTAATAAAGATTCAGCAATTGGAGCCAATTACCCAGCCTACCGAACCTATATAATGGTGTGAAATGAGCCTTGATGCGCCCACACAAGGTCCACTGACATCACATTTATGCATTGCTATAAACATAACAGTCTGTTACCGCTTATAGCAACAGTTAGAACCCTGCTAAGTGGCATCTGCTAGGCTACCGGAAGACCTTTAGACCTAACCCTATTAATCTGGTTTTAATTGGAGTCTAGATAGGTTTCCGTTAGGCTTTCTCGGTTTTCTCCTATTTTTGTAGTTCCACAAAGGCAAACTGCAGACTGACAAAGACCCACCTTTGGAAATACTATAATCAATGGCTGTTATTGATGGAATTAACGGAGGGAGAACCAAACAGTGGATGACCAACCATTGTGACGTATTCTCAACCCCATATTGGTACTTGAGTTAGTTTAGCATTTCCTATTCTAGCCAACGAATCATACTTCTGGCGGCAATATACTACCCTAAATTTAAAAGTGGAAAACAATGTAAAACCTTTTTATAGGTATGTTGAAAAGAGAAGTTAAGTTTAAACTGTACTCTTGCGACGGAAGGACCATTCGTTCAACTTGTTTAGCTGATAATGTTAAATATCGGTTCCGGTCTTTTAAACACCGGTTAAATATAGAAAACAGAGCATCTCTATACATCTGAATAGTTTAACCATTTTTCAAGATCTACCTACTACAAATCTGGGTAGTTTTTAAATTGAACTCCGTACATAACCAACTATTCATAGAACAGACTTGTTGTTTGACAGAAAACCGAGTATAACTCCAAAGTAGAATACTTTGTTTGTACTACTGGCAACTACTACAGGATCGAAATCGCAAGTATTCAGGACTTACTCTAATCTCAAAGTTTTTCTTACTCTGATCTCGAAAATGGCTAATGGAGCATCCTGTTGCATTTCCTGTCTCCCTCGTCTCACTGGGAGGTTGGCATTGTGTCACAGCCGCACACTCCGATATAACCAGACCCCAGTCTAATGGGAAACCTCATATGCCACACACGCCTCGTATATCATGAGCCAAGTAGCTGCTATATGTCACAATGCTGTATGTCTGATTATTTAGCTCACTCAAGAACTTTTCATGCTTCACGAAAATGAGATAATTTGGTCAAAAAGTATGTGATAATAGGCCGCAAACCCTACAATGCTCACAGCTACTCAGCCCAGCTCATTATAGGAACACGTTTCTACTCAGCATTCTGCCATCACAGGCTATATTGTATGGTTTTTCAGCGCAACACACGCTTGCAGAACATTATCCCTCAGAATATAATGCCAGCCGCACTACGTTCTATGTATTCGCTCACTGAGAGTATGAATGTATGTGTGTATGTATGTGTGCGTGCGTTACTTGAGAGCTCACAGCCCAGACTGAATGTTAAAAAGTTTCAACGTCTCGTAATCTCAGAATAGACATCCATCAACACCAGCTCTCAACATTATACACACACATCAGCTAGTCACATGACCCACAAATTGGACTTGTTAATGCTAGAGGAGTCGCAGAGCAACCTTCGACATCTGCCATCGGAAACCAACCCAAGTATCAGAGAGCTTGAGGTCCGATCTCCCATTGGCATGTGAATATTTACCTGTGATATGATTGGCTAACGACACAACACATGACCACGTGTCCAAGGGTTTGAGCATTTGATCTGGGTCACGTGCTCTAAGAGGTATGAAGGTGAGACATAGAACAATTCGAAGTCTGAGCGATTGAGTCATTTCGCCGAAGTTCATTCCACGTATTTTGACAGTTGACACGTGCCATGCTGCCACATTTGGGGAAAATCCTTGGTATCCTGGTACCCAATTTAGCGTGTTACGTTTATTTAACAACCGGTGGGAAAGTTGAATATAGGTATCACCCCAAATTAACACACGCTAATCACGCTAGGGATAGCTGTACCACTCTGAAACATGTTCCGATTAGTATATTACGAGTTGTGTAATAAACCAGTGACAATATACTAACACTTTGTTAACAACCAATATATCAATACAACACACATTGTGACTGACACATCACTGTAACCTAAATAACCTGGATTATAACCTAGTTTTCCACACAGGTCCGCGTTCAAGAGCACTGGTAGTACAGACATGAAGATGAACCTGTGTTACCTGTGCGGTAAAACGTACGCCCGGCCCAGTACCCTTAAAACCCACATGAGGACCCACTCAGGGGAAAAACCGTACAAATGTGACACGTGCAACAAGGGGTTCTCCCAGGCAGCTAACCTGACGGCTCACGTCAGGACACACACCGGCGATAAACCATTCAGGTTAGTTGCACAATATAGTGGTGACTGGTAGTGTCATATAAGGTACTGACATGTTTGATTTGGTTTCATAACGAAAATTCTGCCGAAAAATGGCATTTTCTCAACGTTATAACAGCATTGAATGAGGATACCAACTTTGCGAAGGTCACTACTATTTCTTGGAAAAGAGAAAATATTACAGAAAAGTTAAACATAGCTATAATAAGTCACGTGACATCAGTTAAACGGATCAAGGATGCTAGAGCTATGTGCACTATAGGAAATACCCAGCATCATGAAATCAGTTTTTAACTAAAAACTATGTAGGAATTTATCCATCTCATGTCGCAAGGACCAGTCTGGGTTTTACTAGACAGCATTTAATTATGGGCACCAATCAACGAATAGTTGTCAGTTTAAGCTTCAGGGAAGGAGGGTTTAAAACAATTCCAACTAACTGGTAGATTGGGTAACACATTTGGGCTCCCAGAACTATAGGGTGTTTAACAGCCATAGTACTCTTGTCATATTATGTGTAGTGTGTGTGTGTTGATCCAGAAAATTCTGGAAATTGAAGAAACACCTCGTTCTGTTGATTTTGGTAAAATCAGATCTCGAAACAGAGGGGGAGCATGGTTGATTGGGTGCTAATCTCCATTAGGATGTATACTTCACAACAATTGCCAATTATCACCTGCTGGTACTATTAGGTTCTCAATTCACTGGTCAATTGATTTGGATTCAAATTCTCGTTGAGATGGAGAGATTACAAATTCCAGATGACAATTTGAGGAATTCAAATCAGGATATTAGGCGTTCGGGACGATCGCATTGCGGGGGATTGAGAACCCAATTAATTAACCCTAAATGTGAGACATTCCTCTTTCCACCTGCAGAATCTCCGCCGTTGTTCACAATGAAGCGTATAACATCCACATAGACTGCACATTAACAAGCCCTTAAGCAATATACTTGAAAGTGAAGCCGTATCTTGGGCGCTGTGGAAACCTTGTAAATATCGTCTATTGTTAAGCAGCAACTAGGTAAGTATGTGTGTGTGGAAAATATCTCAAATCACGTTGGAATGCTCCTGAGCTTGAGGTACTTGTGACAATCGCCAACCCCTCATGTAGAATAGAAATCGAGAGGTGCACTCACACACAGTGAGCACTGAACAGTTTCTGTCCTAGTTTTGCAAACATCATAAAACACAAGTCACACGCTTCTCTCTCTCGACGGGAAAGCCATAGGACATCGCCTGACTTAAGGTTTAGAAGCGCCTCACGTAACCCGATAATGGCTCTGAAGTCCTGGTAAAGCAGCTATCCCATTCCCCTGAGTATTAGACTTGATGAGGTCTCTACCTCTCTATATAATATCAATACAGAGCTCTAACTTATGCTTGGGGCATCATATCATGAATAACATAAGAAAACATCTGGGCCCTTCTTAAATTCTGTTGAGATTTTAAACACCATCTATGGATTCATATTGTTGTTTAGATAATACATCTCTGATGTGGCCTACGTCGTTTCCAAAAAGCTATGCCCTGATTATCGTCATTTCAATTATCGTCAAAAACTTATATTCTGGAAAGTAATACCATTTTCTATCGAATAAAAAGAGGGTTTTTGCTTTCCAGCAGACATTTCATCGGTAAAGCTGAGGAGAGAGTGAGAGAAAGCAGGGAGATAATTATTTGTGTCGATGTTGTCGATGACATACCAGTCTGAAACCTAAAAAACAGTCATGATCTAACTGAGTTAAAACATTATCACTTACGAGATACGATCTACTTTTTAATGAAATAGCGCCAGGTTTGAACATGGATACCGAAAATCTATCCCAAGTTAGACGGGTCCTTTGTAGCATTTAGACGATGTGATATCAGTCATGGTCAGTAGTAACTCTGAGGTGTGGTAATGAGGAATTGGCGTGTTTTTGGTGTGGTTCAATTTCATCAGTTACCCTGTTCCAATGGATTCTTATCCACAAAAAAGACATCTATGAACTATGACCTCCTAGGCTTGTGTAATGTGTTCTGTGTGGGTGCTCAAATATGATTCCAAGTCTTCATACAGAATCGTAATTTCTTCACAAATAACATACACACACACACACACACACACATACATGTCTCCCGAGACATAAACACCGATAATGAAAATTTCCACCACACACGCGCAAACACACACATTCACACACGTATGTCGTATATATGTGGTGCAGTCTTGTTTTATTGTTTCATAATTAAGGTAAGTTTGGAGTGTTAGGGCTGGTACCAGTCGCACCACTGAACCACTATCGGGTGAAGGGCACACAGAAGCCGTACCCTGTCTAGAACAGCTACTCAATGGACTAATCGGATTATCGCTTATCAGCCCTTCTTCCATTGTTTTGTAGACGGGCTAAATTAACAGCTTAACTCCGTGTATAACATTGGGATATTATTCCCTCACAGTGGTTTTCCTGTGGCAATAATAAACAAGATCATGTCAAGATCATTCTCCTCGGTTATTTTGACAGAGAAGGAATAGCTGGCGAAGAAAAGTTTGGGAGGTTTTGAAGTTCATTCCTATTCCTAGGACACATTGCACAGGACAATTGTTATGCAATGCTCATGGTCACATGTACAGTGGAACCAGACTTGTATGATGTACCGTTTCAGAATTTTCGAAATTTGATTTTATAAGTTAAAATTGGCTTCACGATTATTCATAATATAATTCGATGACAAATTATTCAATTTATGGCTACGATGAGCCCTATTTATGACTAGACTACCTGATAATACGAATTTAATGAGTCAAAATACAGTCGGGCATGGAGCCAATTTTCTAAGCGCCAAGCGGGTCAAAGATAAAGGTTTAGATCAGGCGCTGTGATTTTCAAATACATGACTTAGTGTCTTGAGATAAAGTTTAACCGGTGTTGCATATTTCAGGTGTCCAGTTTGCGACAGACGTTTCTCCCAATCCTCATCAGTCACAACTCACATGAGAACTCACTCAGGGGAACGTCCCTACAAGTGCAAGGTGAGATAGATGTGGTACACAGACACAGACACTTACACACTTACACACAGACACACACACACAGACACACACAGACACACAGACACAAACACACACACACACGTATATACANAACCTCAATCTCTGGCTCAGGTTTGTCACAAAGCGTTCAGCGACACGTCTACACTGACGAAACATATACGAGTACACAGTGGCGAAAAACCTTACCGATGCACTGTCTGCCACTTACGGTAAGTTCTCATATCACAATATGTCTGCCACTTACGGTAAGTTCTCATGGAGTATCACAATATCAGTCAAATTACCATGTCGCTCAATATGGCTCTACTTAAATGCACAATTTCATTACCACGTCGCTCAATTTGGCTCTTCTAAAATGTGGTTTAGTTCGATTGTCTTTGTGCCATGTGCGTTTTTGCGCTATCCAGCTTCACCATATTGCTGCCTTCAGTTTCTACTGGAGTATACTTATTTAAGTCAAACTAGGACCCTTGTTCAGCATTACAAGAAGTGCCCCGAGCTATTTCCGTATTCCGTAGTTCAGTAACACTATAGCCCAAGAAAAACCGGAACCGTCATTTTCGAAATTACAGTGTTGAGGCATCAGAGCACACACTCATATACACAAACGTGTGCTTTATTTTTGGTTGTGATATATTTTCGACGCAAAAGAAGAGCTCTCCCGCATTGTACGCATCCCGAACGGTAAAAACTATTTGAATGACAATTATAAGCGTACATTTCTGTCATCGAGTCTCGGCTTATTTATCAAGGTGTTTTCAGAAAATTGAACTCAATTTAATGGCAAATTGCGACAACGAAAACTTTTCTCTCTCTGCTCAATTTCGGCACGTCCCGTGAAAGGTATAGCAACTAAAATGCGGCAAGTGATTCGAGGTCCATGTTAATTTTCATACTGGAACATTATAAATTTGCTGTCAGCCCTGTGCGATATCCTTCAGCTTATGGCTTAGACATGGAGTATTGTAACGTTCTTGAATCTATCAAAATTCGAAGACAGCATCACCGAATTCCCGATATACCTCAGATTTAGTCAGAGCGGTAACCTGAACAGACACATGCGGACACACAAAGAACAGAATGGTGGCAATGCGGCGGGGGCTTATGTGGCAGCCACCAAGGACCTGTCCAGATCAACAAGCCCCTACCTTCCCGACCACACGCGTCTCAGGGACTGGACTAAAGAGGCTCCTAAAATCTACTGAGGGAGTGAGTCCCGCTGATAGCGGATGCAAACTTCCAACTAGTTGATCTGTGACAGTGTAGAGGATTAGCAGAATAGAAGGCAGACTAGAGACAACTCTGTGATGAAGAATGAGTTCATGGACTTGCAATTGTTAGGAACAATAGTAAACATGGTAACTTTTTAAACTTAGGCTGCCGTTATAATATGAACATAGTGCCGCGTCAACCCATCCCATACTGCAATATAGTCTCGTATTAGAGCTCTGTACGGGGCACAGAACGTGCTCACTTTAAACTTCTTGTAATAATACCTTTGTAACTATAAGATATTTGTTTTTATTCTATTTTATGATTAATTAAAGTCATTAGTTAATTATAAACTTTTGTTTCTTATAATCCGGATAATATCATAAATATATCAAATTGAATATGAAATCGTGATTTCATTTTGTGTGCTTGTTCACAGAAAGAGGGTAAAATCTCTTCCTATGAAACAGGAAATCCATAGATTATAACAGTACTGAATCCACTTAAAACCAATATGAAGAAGATGACCGACACATGAACGAAAGTCAGAGGCTCTTGGTCATCGTGCTTGGAATACTTCTACTTCTCGAATTTCACGATATTATGATTGGATATGAATATGATTCACCATCATTGTGATCCTAAAAAAGGTTCTGGGTAAACCCTTATCTCAACTTAGCTATGAAACACGTGCTAAAACACGCGCGGAGACAGAGTATTTTGAGTAATACAAATTACCGGTGCACGTGAGTGTCAATATATAATGCGAAACATCGACTACCTCAGAAAAGAATGTGTCACCAGATAAGAATATGAAACAATGTGACAGCACATTCTTTGATAACACGATGATAACAATATGACAACATTGTTTCGTTATTCGGTGCTGTCATATTATGTACAACGAGCTCACATATTATCATGACACTCCATTGTATTATAGAAATTACAATATGAGGGGGGTGGGTGACATACTGACATACGTCATATCGTAAGTATGATAATCACAACTATCATAAAGAGACTCACGTGATAGGGCGAGCGAGTGGAGAGTACGTTCTGGATCAGCCATCCTACAAGAGGTGTAATTATGTGATTAGTGTAAAAGTTCAATCCGGGATCGTGAAATTGAACTCGGCCATCATTATAATTCATTCAAAATAAGCTTCTTTTGAATGGCTCTACATTGTATGCAGCATTCAGAACAAATTTGTTGGAATTATAACCTTATTTAGGCTGAGTCTAAGCCTAAGCCAGGATATGGGAGTCAGCAGTAATCGAAACAATTGGTTAAAGTCTTACGTAAAAGCAATAAATTACAAAGAACTCCAATCTAAGTTATGGACGAAAAGCATCTCGGAAACGGACATATAGTATCCAATATCCATTTCTTGTTTCAAAATAGGGGTTATCTAGTAAACGTAGCGTCTTAAAAACGCATATTCATATTGATATGATAATAACTAAAGAGAAATAATCAAAGATAAATGAAAACTAAAAACGGGCAGTCTAATTTGTATTAACATCTCTTCAAGCATTGAGCACATCATGTTCACAAGCCCAATGCCCTTTCTGTCCCTATTATAATCTTTCCACCCAGCTGCTGGGGACACGCGGTGTGAGCACAATTAGCCTCATGTTAGGGTCATCACTCATGCACTTGCCATAGTTCCAAGCATGCAATAAATCTTCCCAATCTAGTATATCGTTGCGAGTCATATATAAAAAAGAAAAAAATGTCATGGGATTTAATTTCTAGGTATTTTCCTTTGTTTCGCCCACCCCCATATCAAGTCCCTTGCTCCTAGGTATCCTGAATATGATATGGTCCTTGGTTGTTAGCAAGACTTCCCCTTGAGTCAAGATGTGGTTCTTCGAGATCAAACTGACACTCTTCACCTGCTTCCGGGGACTGGTATCAGAGCTAGGAGACCGTTTTGTTGCTACATTGACACCACTACTGCTACAACTGCTATTGACACCACTGTTATTGGCACCACTCACGGGAATGAGCCTGACAGTGGGAATACTATCCCTTGACACCGCCGCTATTGTCCCATATGACATGTCAATTGCCGGTTCCTGTACCAAGCTCGCTTTTGACCTGAATGTCGGTGTCACTGACGAGTGGCAAATCATCTTGCCGGTGGCAGCCACTCTCCTGTGTGGCCCTCGTATTGGAGTAACTCGTGCATTACTTAATACCACTGGTCTCACTGTCATTCTGTCACTCCCGGTGGGGTTAACTCGGGTGTATGTCGTGAGTGGCTTCGTCTCGTCCCGTATCTTGCAGATGACTCTACGCTGTATAACCTTTCTCACGGGACTGCTCTTCACTGTGGCACCTACTACAGTGGGCACATTCTCTCTAATACCCTGCTCTCTAACACCCTGCTCTCGGATAGGTTGGCCAGCCTGTTCCCGGGAAGCCTGCTCTCGGGAAGCCTGCTCCCGGACAAACTGATCCCGGCTTGCATGCTGCAGAATATGCTGCTTCAAGTCACCCTGCTTCTGAATAGGCTGATCCTGGCCAGCCTGTTCCCGGGAAGCCTGCTCCCGAATTGCTTGCTCTCGGACAAGCTGATCCCGGCTTGGCTGCTCTCTGATAGGTTGTTCCTGGATAGGCTGCTCACGGATAGGCTTGAGGGGTGAACTCTTCTTCTGAGGGCTGGGTGTGAACGTGTTTTGGGATCCAGGGTCTTTGTTAGCATAGTATCGGTAAGGTATGCGACCCTTTTCAGTACAAATGGCAGGACTCTCCTCCTCTCTTACCGCCTGTTTACCCCCTCCAGTGCTACTGCTGTCACCGAGTTCAGAAGCGGGAATGTCGTTGCTGATTTTCGGTATCTCTGTTACGGGGGTAAAGTGGTAATCTTCAGACACTTCGCCATCAGTTCTCGGGTACTCGAAACACGAATTTGGACGGACAACCCTTGTTGGAATGGGAGTTGATTTGCTCTCTGCTCCAGCTTTCTCGGACAGAACGGCATTTGAAGCAGCTCCACCCGGTGTATCGGCATTTTCCTGCTTCTTCATGGGACGGTACTTGTTGATGTACCGGTACCGCCTATTCCACTGACTACCGAACGCTCCGAGCATCTTGCGAGGAATGAAGTAGTAGAGCCCCCTCTCGTCCCGTATCATAGACACGTGTTTGTTACGATACTTCTTACTCTCGTACGAGAGGTAGCCGTCTTCACCAAATATTGAGAAACTCACAGACGCCTTCTCCTCGAGGGTGGCTATGGTATCTGTCTCCTCAATTCCGTGCTTCTCCATGAACTGCCACTTCAGCCGCGATCCAATGCCACGATCGAGTCGCTGCATATTTGTAAACTTGTTATACATCACTTTCCGTGTTTCCTTGTCCATTGCTTGCTCCTACAACGATTGAGATTATTAGCATGCCCGTAAGCTTTCTCCGGTTCAAGATTCTCTGATGGTACAACATTACTTACCTCGAAGTCAAACTTCTCCCGAACTTCAGAAACAGCCAGTGTCCTCAAGATGTCGCCTCCCTTGATGACAGATCTCTTGGCTGAGACATTGCACATTTTGAACACATCAACAGATGCATCATTCTGCATCCTGAGTATCCGCAGGAAGGTTCCGGGGGGAAGACTGTCGACGGTGTCCTGGAGCATTTCTCTGTCGATGCAAACCATCGGTATCGTACGGTTGAGATGTGATTGCCTGATAATTGATCTATGAAGGGGATACAATTCATAGAGAACTGACATATCAATCAAATCAAAACATGATCGGCAACAATTACCGAAAAACACCAGATGTGTCTCTGACACGAATGACGCACGCGTCTGTACAGTGCATGCCCCTCCTAAACACGGATATCAAGTTGTCGTCTATTTCGGGAGACGATATCTCAAGCATACTCCTGCGGTGACTGCCTTTCTGGGCGGCTTTAACCAGGGCATTCTGTTCTCTGGTCAACTTTGAACCACCCTTCAGTTTCACAGTGGAAGACACTGATGATTGCACTGGAATACCTGAGTGATGTGTGGGTGCTCAACTGAGACTATGTTTTCATTGGATGGAAGCTAACTTCAAGAGTGGAATCGATAATTTCGTTACACTGGCTTATAAAATGCGTAGTATTTAGCTGGCCGTGCCGCGCGTAACGCGCGCGCATTTTTCGACGCATTGCAATTTGCTTTTTATACGAAAGCCCGGAATTTTTCACGAAGCCAATCGTAGTAGGCATTTGCTTTGCGCGCATTAGTGCGGTATGTGGACAGTCTATTGGTGAGTAGCCGTGACTTGGCGGGAATGGTCCATGATGCAGCATGCTCCAACAAAGTAGACTATGCTGATTCAAATTGATTGGGAAAGTCTCTAAATTGGGAGATGAAGATTTCGTGTCAATCATTGCTCTACTCACGGCTTTCTGAGGCTGAGGACGATGGAATGTCCTTGTCCATGCTGTTCAACAGTTCTTCCACGTGATCTGAAATGATAAGTATATTATATTATTTGGGATTATTATCATTTAATAGATAATAGGGGACACTGATTGGATTGCGATGTCATGACACAAGATCGACGGTGGATTGCACACGATGAACTCAGTTCGTTGATTCAGAGCAGGCCTCTGTGGCGCAGAGGCCACTCATTCGTCACATCTGATTGACGCTACTGCATTGCTGTGATAGTCGACGATAAAACAGGACTATTCATCATTATTAGTAAGTAGGGTAGATACGATCATCTGCCCAATCTGAAGAAAATGACTTACTATTAATCTTGCTCCAGAAAACTTCATTGATAGTACTCTTCAAATCTTCAATAGGACTGTCACCATTATTCTCGATTGGAGATCTTGCTTCATTGGGAACATTATCAGCTTTGGCTTCATCATTACTGTCAGCCGTTACAGTTGTGCCCCTCTTGGTGGTTTTGTTCTTGTTGTGAATCACCACTTTATCACGCCCATTGCTGTTACCACCTTTCACTTCTTCAGTTACAGATGCTACCTTGGATTCTGACAATGTTTTCTTTGTGCTGGAACGAGTTCTTATGGATGTTGCCATACATCAACTGGACCTAAATGCATTGATTGTATCAGTACTGATCTCTAGCAGTGTGAGTTAAATATCACGGGAACGTGTCAGTGGGATAATGTTCAAGAGTTGCAAAGCATCAAACTTAAAAACACTTTACTAATTATTCCAAATTTGGGTAAATTACTTCTTGCAATCAAATATGAGAAGCAAGGTCTGTCGATGACGGACCATGCTTTTGCTTGTCAGATGTTATCTGACCTACGTTTCGTGCGCACGAGGAAATTAAAAGAGCATTAAACTCATATCAATCCTATAATTGATCTCTGTTTGGTACGCTTTTCAATTTCGGACAGAATGCATTTTGTTTGTAAAAGAGTGAAAGTAAAATACTTCATTAACAATAAAATACTTCATCAACAAAATAGGTTAGTAAAATATTATAAAACTAAAAAAGTCCCGGTCACGGTCGGTTGAATTGGCGAAATGTAATAGAAGAGGGTCACTCATCAAAACTTGCCCAACTTGGTTACATAAAAACTGCTTTAAACAAGGCGAAATTGCGCAAACAGATCTGATAAGAAATTCCTATCGCGTAGGAAATTTAATAAATCATCAACTGATATGAGAGGAAATTCAAATTAATAAAACAACGAGACGAAAATTCTTCGATCCCCAACGGCTATAGCTCCTCATCGCAGGAATCCATGGCAACAATGAGACCGCACGAACACTTCTGCACCTTCTCGCCTGTCACCTTGTCTTTGCCGCGAGGAACAAACTTGTGAATATGCCCAGAGGCTGTGCCAGGCTTCCCACCCTTGCCGGACAAACTGCTGTACTTCTTGTCTATCTTCTGCTTGATCAACAGAGACCGGATTAGAAGTTTCCAATTGTCGTATATCTTCTTCACGCGCTTATCCTGAAATTAAGCTTGTCAAAAACCCGATGTAATTAGTGAGTAGATGATACATATTAAGAGAACATGTGAAAATGACAGGAAAGGATACGATGGAGTTTTACTGCACATACCTCTGCCCTCTGGACTTGGAGAGCACTGTATTCGACCCATGCATTCTCTAGAGCCTGTGCATGCTCTTCACACACAACCACACCCCTCATCAGAGGGACAGCCCTGCAACGGGGAAACTCAAAACCGACAACAGCATGTGCTGCGTCTATGTTGAGACGACGAGCCAAGGCATAAGATCCTGCCAAATCGACATGTTTTGTCCCTTTGGGGAGCATCCACGGTTGAAAAAGTTCGACATTGCCAAACTCATTACGTGGTACTACACCAGCTTCAGCAGCTGGTGCTTTATACCACTCAGTTTGCCAGTCACCGTACAAGGGGATATCCTTCCAACGATCATCACCAGGCCATCGATCATAAAATATTTTGTTTTTCACTATCTTATACGGGACCTCACCTTCAATAACAGCTCTTCCCTCTTTTTTGATAACAATGATTTGTTTGAGTGTTTTGACATTGTCTCTGCTATAAATGTTGTGTGATTTAAAAGTACCCAAAACAGGGGCATCTCTGGGATAGATTGCCTCGATTTTCAGATTGTCTTTTTCTAATGCAAAAACAAGGTTGTGTTTAAAACCTGTCAAACTCTTTGGGAAACCTCTGTCTATCATCATCTTTTTCATTGTGGCGTCATGAGCTTTCAAAGTTGGGTAATGCAATGGCTGGTCGGCTATGAAGGAGTCCCAAAACTCGAAAGTATTCAAACGTGCCTTCCTGTGGATTTCAGACCACCTTGTTGAGTACCTGGGAGTCGAGTCCAGAATTGCGAGTTGAGGAGTAACTGAAACCACATAGCAAGGTGGCTTGCTGTGCCAGTTGTCCTCAAATAAATCCTCTGATACGACCCCGTTGACAACATCAACTACTAAAAACTCTCCACGGAGTTCAACTTCTATCCAAAATATTGGACTGTGTTTTGGAGTCTTATTGTTATTACCTGCAACTTTTTCAACTGATGGAACGTAAAGTGAGCCAACATATCTCGCATCAACATCAAAAATTCTCAAAATAGTAAAGAAAGATGCAACATAAATAGCTTCATAGCTTGTGTTTCCTGAAGTTATCAAGTTCATCAAAAGAAATCGCGTATGTAATGATGATTCACTGGCTGATTTTTCTATGACAAGTGAATACGTGTCACGATACCAGTCCAGCAATGATCTGATATGGTGTGCAGAACACTCAGTATCAATGTCCAATTTTTTAGGTATCACTGATAATAGGATGGCTGATATTATTTCAGGAGTGGAGCATTGCACCATATACCGAAGAAAGGCTACACCCATAACCAAGGAACATTGTTCCAAACAGCTCTCCCGATCTTTCAAACACCTTCTTGTGAATCGCTGAATTTCTTTTTCAGCTTCACTCAGCTCAATCTTTGGCGATTTTTCAACTTTTTTCTTCTTTGGTTGCTTGCCATCCGATTTAATTTTCCTTTTCTTAGTCATTATTTTGACGTCGAAATCAGAATCTTCTGACTTTAGCCGGTTTCTGTTCCCTGACATTTTCCGAGGTGAAGATTTTGTTTGATGCTCTTTCTTCACATTTGCGGTTTTTGCCATTCTTTTACTTGGTGACGGAACTTTTTCCCACTCATCTTCGCAGTTGGAGTCTGATTCAATTTCACCGGCAATGTGTGTATCTTCATTGTCCATAAGCATCTTAAGAATGTCATTATCTTCACTCTTTATAACTTCCTTCTCAGTTTTGTCATCAACTACAGTTGGTTTCTCGTCATAAGTCTTTTGAGAGTGAGATATTGCCCCAATAAATTCACTTGCTGTTTCCTCAACAAAGTTATCACTATCTGAATCCTCATCAATCAATTCATGATGGGTGTCTTTATCAGAACGATTCACCTGTACAGCATCACTCGGATCTAATTTAATAAGCTTCAATGATGACTCGTTTTCTTCATTATCAGGGCTTCTTCTTGCCTTTTTGACCAAATTTTCATTCCCATCAAAAGTATTGCTATAATTTACAGGCTTTCGTTTTCTAAGTGATCTCGTGCTATCATTCCCATCCTGTAGAATGTTTTTTGTATCAATTGAATGATAGTAATCCGAAGATGCTATGGTTGACTTCGATGATGATTTTGATGTAATTTGGACAACAGATCGAGAGTCATCACTTTTGTCCACTTTCAAATTGTCATTTCCTTGAGTGATTCTTCCACGTTTTCTTCTGGTCATCGCTCATGCTCTTTTCCTGTTCGTACATTTTGAAAAAAATACGGGAAATACAATAAACATGCAAAGTAAAGTAGATTTCAGAATCTAGAGAAAGCAGGTTCAATTAATCAGTGAAACAAGTTAACTTAAAATTCGATCTAAATATAAGTAATATAATCATAAAAAATAGAAATAATCATGGGATCCAATAGAGGATAGTGAAAATGATAATAAGTAACCTTTGATATGCCAAATTCTATCCTGCCCTAATACATCATTTAGCTTAATCTTTTCTACTTATTAACTATCAGCCACTAGAAAAACTCCTCTTTGGCAAAACGTTTTGATATATTCTACATTACTGTATAGGTACATCAACGAAAATCATTACAAAACAGCAATAATGTGATTTAGAAATCCATCTACATTATAAACTCGAGAATTCTGTTTGTATCATGTAACATCTATCTTTGTCACGGCATGCATTTTGCCTGGGGTTGCTCCTTAGGGAGAGGTTTAGAAGGCTGCACGTGCAAAAAGTAGTAGTATGTAGGCTGGAAAGAGCTCATTCTTATTTTGCTGTTTGATTATGCTGCTCTCTGTTGATAGGGAAGAGAGGGGTGGCATGTGCAGTTAAGTTTAATGCACATTGCACTCGCCATGAAGGTCAAATTTTGCATAATATGTTCTGTTTTGCACTGTGTGAGGTGTTGCTTGCTGTGATTAGGAATCTGGATTCGACATTTTTTGTAATAGATTCGTCATTAATGTATCTGATACATTGATGCTCAATGCTCATCAGTTATCATTACTTCTTGACGGGCTCCCTAGTCTATAATATAAAGGAATAAGGCAGTTCAAGCCTGTCTCTGGGATTTTTTGCAAGTTGGTAGAAAGCCGATTCCACTGCCAAACATCATTTCGGATTTTAGAATAAGGCCCTTCAATTTTTGAATAAGGCCTTATATTTTTTGTAATCTGCGTCGAAAGTTTGAAAAATTGCCTTCAAAAACATAACTGAGTTCAACGTTGACTGCACGAGTGTGCCGTTGCTATGAGACCCAAGAGTTGCGAGTGCAATTTGATTAGAAAATACGCACGTGTCACTTCCATTATCATTTCGTTGTCTCTTAGTTTTGGGACGTTTAGATATCAATGATCAGTTCATCTATGCACAGATCTGCATAATTTCCCTTGGACGGGTTTTCTAGTATTATATAAAACAACAAATAGATCACAATTTCAACTCTTCAGCAGCACCTTATTCTTGATAGTGCTATTAACATTTGTTTTACTTGGAGCCCGCTTTATACTAGAAGAGTATCCTCCAGCATTTATTTGACAATGTTGAAGCATCTGACTGAAACACTGTTCAATGTCATCCTTGTGCAAGGACTTCAAATTGAAGTCACAGTTTGTATCAGCCTGGGAATAATAGATTATTGATGGTTACACATTGAATATCCTTCATTAATAGGTATCAATAGTGTAAAGCAAGATTTGTGCAGGAGAAGAAACTGCTCATCCACAACCTTATTGATATTTTCCTCATTGCTGGGCAAACTGCTCTGCACAACAAAAATTGGCGGTTTTCTCCCAGTAAGTTCAGAAACTTCACTTTTCAGCAGATCGATTTTCTCTACAGATTCTTCCTTGTCAGCATTGAACACAATCATGATTGCATCTGCAAACTGAGGAAAATCCTTCTACGAATTTTATAAGTGGAATCAAAGAGTTAGAATTGGCAGTAGTAACATGCATATCATCTGGTAATTCAAAACTCTTAATCAAGAATGAGGTGACTGCAAAAAAGGGCCCTGGGATAAATCGGGGGGAAAATTTGTCAGATGACTTATGAAATTGATCATTTTGAAATACAAAGGCATTTTCTCATTCATTTTTTTGGCTTACCAAATAATAACGTTGCCTTTTTTTCAATTCATCTAGTGCACATATTTTTCCTGAAGTGTCCCAGAAATGAAGAAATACTGTTCCTTTGCCTTTAGATGTAGGACCCTGTTCAACAATGATTAAGTTAGTATGAAATAACTTCACCAATAATAGAGGAATAAATGTTGACTGTAACCTCCTACACGAAAAATATGCATTTCTAAAAAGAAAGATTCTTTGAGAGGTCAATCTGCAACTTACCTCGATTGTCTTAGTGTAAACATCCTCAGATGTAGGGTTATATTTCACTGGAGCTCTGCCATATACATATGACATTGCCAATGCAGTTTTTCCTACACGCACATCTCCAAGGATGACAATTTTGTAGTATGGCATATTTCAAATGGAGACTTCGATTATGTGCAATACTGAATTGAATTGCATAATGGACATCACTCCTTCTCCACCATTCCTTGAACCATTTGCCCTAAACAGTAAACAGTGAACACAAAGAGCTGATATTTTTAAGCAAATAACATCAGTGATAATGTAAGCTGAATAATAAATAGAATAAATTACATATCCACTGTTACATATACCAACTAACAAAATTAAAGCATCAACATAAACAAGTAATGATAATGTCAACTATCCCAAATAAGTCATCAATAATATTTTTTTCTTGTTTAAAATCAAAGTATCATACAAGCGTGACACAAACATTTACATAATGGTATTCAATATGGTATTGACATAATATAGTTAATGATAAGATATATATCTTGAAAAGTTATATTTCAGGAAAGAAAGATTCTTTTGAGACATAGAATAGAATAGGCCACAGATGCAAGAGTATATCTAAACTTCACAAGTTATCACACAAAACAAACATTTCCCTTCATCCTTTATTCACAAGGTTTAAAATATAGGAGTATTATCAATGATGTTTCTTAAGATTGGGTTATCCTGAGAAGATGATATCCAATGTCTTTGAGGATGTTGTGAAAAGACCAAGAAGCCTCGTACAGAAGGTCAAAGATGGTTCTCCACCCAATGAAGTGATGTGGAAGCAAATGTATGGTCCAGGTACTTAATAACACATCAACAGAATTGTGGGGGAAGCCAACTATATGCTGAGGACATGCCCAATTACTGTTTTTCATTGCATTTCAGAGCCTTTATTTTGGGTGGGATTTTGACTTTGTATTTGTTTTAATTCTTAATGTCTCAGGGGTTTGATTGTCATTAGATTATTTAAAATTAATTAGAGTATTTCAAATTTACATGTTCCTAGTTCAACTTTTTATCTCATCATTTTCATCTCATATCATCTCAGAACAAGGTCCACATTTTGTGGAGATCCTGAAGAATGTCTGGAAACTGTAAGTAGATTTGTGGTGAAAAATTGTGTGGGTTTGATTCAATTGATTCTGTATCACTGTCTACAATGTTCAATCATCTGAAGCATAATGGTATTAAACCATCACAATTATGGAAGACATCAATCTGCAAGACATTTCTCCAACTCTGTACTTGAACACCAACAAGATCACTTTAGGCAAACATTGTGGTGAGCAGGAAGATCAAAATAATCACACCACAATGAGTGCTGTGCAGGCATCATGACATCATCAGTCCAATACCTTCCTCAGCTTTCGGGGTGCTTCAATTGCATGAATTTTTCATGAGTAAGGTCCCCCAAGCAGTCACCCCCTGGTGTCTGAGTATAGCACTGTTAAGTGCAGTGAACACCTGCCTGAAATAGTCTTTAACTTTACTCCAGCATCAATAAATTAAGTAAGGCACTTAGCAAAGATGAGTAGTCTAGTAGAGGAACAGTTGATGGATCTAGAGAGATGTATCCGGAAAAAATAACCGGCTTGCATCAGCAGTCTTGCATCGCCAAACAACTTTTTACTTAATATATCATGAATAATGAATATGCTATTGTCTATTACTATACTTTATCACTCTGTAGCTATAGTCTATTGTCGAGTCAAGTCTTGGCGCGATGCGATAAATAAATAAATAAAAGTTTTTGCCTTCAGGCAACTCAATTGTGACATTTCACTCGTCATTAATTTGATTCATTGAATAGAGAAATATAAATAAATTATACATAATTGTGCATAGTTGTGCGGCGTGCACGAGAAATAAATAAATCAATAAAAATATTGTCAATTGACGCAATGATAGACCCTGTCGAGAATTTCGCTTCGCGCGCGGCGCGAACTTATTTTCAAATTAAACGCAGCAGCTTCTCGGCCGGGCCTCGGCTTGCACGCTTTATTGTCAAAATTATTTTTGGCTGTCGATGATAGCCACTGTCGAGAATTTCATTGCGCGCGCACCGCGCAAATTATTCTCGCTGGCGCTCGCCGCTTCGCGGCTCGCGTCAGCTGGGCCCAGCATCGCCAGGCAAAATTATCTGAACTCTATTTTTCGCACGCGCGCCTTTATCGAAGACCAAAAGAGACAGTTTCCAACTTTCCAGAAATCAGCTTTGAGATTTGGGTATTGGGACCCCTCCCAAGTCCCAAGCAATTATCCACTTTCTCTCTGAGAAGCAATATATAACGATATGCTTCTTTAGTTTTTGATCGTAGGCAGGATCCAATCCTTGCCTAATATCTACCCTATCTACCCTATTTCTTTGGTGTATAGGAGTTCTTTCAACATGTTGAGTCACAATATACTTGAATATTTGCGATAGATTTTTGATTCAAGTCTTTCTTTCACCTGCCTGTTCAGTGTTCACAATAGGACCCTTGGTCATGCATATTTGCAATCTTACTTGGGGAACTTTGAAGTTCACAAGCTAACCATTAATTAACCTAGTATCCAATGACTGATTTTGATGCATGAGCCATATCCACAGAAGAATTTGAATCATACATTTAACTAGATTAATCATCTCCCACAGTCATGTCAAGTTGAGTCGAAGAAATGTGAGGCAGAGAAGAACTTGGCAATGAAAGATGCCATACTACAGACAAAAGATAATAGCAAATAAATCTAACTATAAACCTCTCAATTGTCAAGATTATGAAGTGAAGCCAAACTATTCATGGCATCATGGATGTTGCATTGATGTTAAATATCAATCCAAAGAAATCGAAAGACAATACCAGTTATCAACAGTATCTGAGAGTAAATGGAATCTTCAATTGGCTTCTATAATCCAGTCATTGATTTCCATACTTCTTCTGGTGTTTTTCTCAGTCATGTATGGAATGGCAGACACTGACTCCGAAACCTGGAGTGCCCTTGTCTATAGCATGGCTGCTTCCTCAATAGCAAATCTGATCCTTGTTGTCATGTCGTTTACACTTGCTCACCATTCTTTGTTGGTGGTGTCTACGTTTGCATTGATGTTGGGGTTCCTTCCCTCATTCGTAGCTTTCTACTTCTGTAAAACAATGATCACACACCCTGTGTACTTAGTTTTACTATGGAGCTGTCCAATCCTGATTTCTTACTGCCTATTATTCATACCTTTCCTGTCATTAGTGGGAACTGGGATGCTCTATTCTATTGCTCTGGCACTATTCGCATATTTTGAATCAGAAGAGAATGATGTTATTGATTCAGTATGGATATTTGTTGTTCTCTTTGGTGTCAACATCATTGGTGCTGTGGCAAGATTGTATGATAACCTCTCATCAAGACAACTCTTTCATAAAATAGGGAAAAGTTTGCTGCATCGTCAGCAAGCATTAGAGGAAACTCTTTTGAAAGAAGTTCTTATCAAGTCTATAATGCCAGAAGGTGTGTGCAACCAAATATTGTGCAGTGGTATGCTACATGATGTTGTTTTATGCAAGGATCCTGAAAATATGATGAGGGATCTGCCTATCAAACTAATGGAACCAGTGTCTATTCTTTTTGCAGATCTTGTTGGGTTCACTGCTATGAGCAGCACCTTGGAAGCAGCAGAACTTGTTTCTTTACTAACCGATCTATATGGAAGATTTGATTGTGTTGCAGAAGCATACAGCTGTGAGAACATAAGTATTTTAGGTGATTGCTATTTCGCCGTTTCAGGTTGTCCAGAAGCTGATGAACGTCATGCAGACAATTGTATGTACACAGGTGTTGGACTCATCAAAGCAACTAGGGAATTCTGTGCTGAGAGGAGCAAAAGCATAGATATCAGGGTCGGAATTCACACCGGTATTGTTTTATGTGGCATTGTCGGTGGCACTAAATTTAAGTATGATGTTTGGTCGAGTGATGCCAAAATTGCTAACTACATGGAATCTGGTGGTGTACCTGGAAGGGTTCATATATCTGAACAAACAAAAAGTTTTCTCAAAGATGAATGGGAGTTTGAAGATGGATTTGGATCAAAGCGAGAACCTGAATTGCAGGGTATATTGACATTTTTACTCACTGAAGAATTTCAGGACACTATCATCATTGAGTCAAAGAAAAAGGATGTTGCCGACAGTGCAATCTACAGAAGCATATGTCGGTCTAGAGCGAAGCAATCGAGTGAAGGAAGTATTTCCATGAAAAGTGAAGACTTGAATGGCAGGTACTCTCTTTTACATGTACTCCATCCCATTATGAATGTCAATGACTCTTGGACGCAACAGAATGGTTCGTGCCCTAGCAAAAAGAGTCGGAATTTGAAAAACATTGATAGAGCTGCCAGTCCTGGAAGTAATAACAATATCTGTGAAAACAGCAATGGTAACATACAGCCGTTACCCGTGAAGAAGGACAGTATTGTGACTTACAGACGTGAAATGTTACAAGCAGCATCCCGATCTTGGAACATTCACAAGTCTTTCAAAGAAGAAAATGAGAAAGTTGGACGAAGCTTCTCTATCAATCCCCTGACAGCACATTTTCGCAGCAGTACATTCACTTTCGATTATTTCAGTCACGGATGGAAAATTGAAACATGCTCCTGCATCTTTTCAAGAGGGTTCACTCTGCTGTCCATGCTGACAATGTTCATAGTTGCTGCTCTGGTTTTCGGACTGATGATAAGTTCCGAGCAAGTTACTTTACCAGTAAAAATTGTCAACATTGTCGTAACTGTATTGATCGTCATCTTCCTTCTGATAACAGTTCAGTGGGCACAGGTGAAAAAACTGTCATTTCTGCTCAAAATGTTGCATTCACTTCCCTATTTCCTGCTTCCAGTAGCACTTAGTATTCTCTTGCTGAGTGGCACTTTGACTGCAGTTGGCTGCTCGTGGAATAACGATAAGGACGTTAACATAATTTTCTCACTTACCTTATTGCTAGCACACTTCTTAATTTATGAACGATCATACTGGCCTGTCCAGGCTTTGTTGCTATCAGCGACATTCGGAGTCTCAGTTGGATACCTCTTGAAGAATCAGACAAATTCAAGTGAGTTTGGGATTGCAAGTATTGCTTGTGCTTACCTCACAGTTCTTGTCCTGTCCTGGATAAAATGTGTCAAAGTTGTGCTACGTTTCGGAACGCTATTGCAGTGTAACACTGAATTAGCCGTTACCAGAGAAGAAGAGAATGTTACAACACAGCTTTTTAATACAATCATACCAAAACATGTCTCAGAACAATTTCTCACGGAACTCAACTACTCGCATTCATATGACCACGTTGGAGTTATATTCGCATCTGTGACCAATTTTTGGGACTTTTACGAAGAGAAGTTTGAGGGTGGAATGGGATGCATTCGAGTTCTCAACGAGATAGTCCGTGATATCGATGACCTACTGACAACCGTGGACAATAGTCTGAAGAAAGCTGATCCACGCTGGACAGCAATTCAGAAGATCAAAACAGTAGGGTCATGCTACATGGCTGCCTCAGGACTCGACCCTATCACGGAGGAGCAGACAAGACAAGGAAACCATCAGCATATCATCCATCTCATGGAGTTCTGTTTCGAAATACTGAAAACTATCAAAGATTTTAATGACTATACGTTTGGCACAAACTTCACCATGAAGATTGGTTTTAGCTATGGCCCTGTAACTGATGGAATCATAGGGAAAAACAAAGTCCTGTATGATATTTGGGGTGACACTGTGAATTTAGCTAGCCGAATGATGTCAACTGGGGTAGTGGGTCGAATTCAGGTCCCCGCTACCTGTGTGCCATTTCTAATTGATCACTTCAAAATACCCAAACGTGGCAAAGTGCAAGTCAAAGGGAAGGGTGACGTGATTACTCACTTTTGTATTGAGAAGAAGTCAGCTGAACAAATTAAAGCCAATCTAGCTGCCAGTGAAGCTAATAAACTGAATTCATCTGATGCATAGCAATTGTTGTTGATGAACCTTTTTACAATGATATTGAACTCTTGTCATTTTGTGATTACCTATGATAAACAGTAGATAACTATGATGTACTATGTTGATTACTGGCGATACAATAGTTTGAACTATCAATAATGTAGATTTTACAATCATAATATGGTTCTACTTTTATACTTTTCTTTTTGATATTGCATTGTAAGACGTAAGTAAGACATTGTTGACGTCCTCTACACGGATTTTTATTTTCAAAGTTGCATGAAATGAATCTCAGTTCTCACCTTGTCAATACCTTTCTTTCTCTAATATCACCAATCATCATCATGCTCAATTTGGAACTTCATGAGCTGTAATTCAATGTTAAAATACGGCTCACTTGATGAATGATGATATATTTGATATTTTTAGTGAGTTAGTCATTTTTGAAGTCATAGTAAAACCTTGCATTTTGGTAGTGTAAAGGTGGCGTAGATTTAGATAAGCTTTGGTTTATTGTACAAATCTGCCAATAATTTCGAATAAATTATCTCCCTGTAATGAACTAAAAGAAGCTAGATATGTAAATTCTTAATTACTTGATAATTATCATCATGTACGAATAGGTACGCATTCCCCGAGACTGATCCTATGCCCTTTTGACCTGGATTTTATTAAACATTTATCTTCTTTATCTCAGTAGCCGAAGATGAGGGAATGCACCTTTACAGATTCCTAGGCATTTGGATTACAGGTCGATGATGTTTTATTTCGCCTATCACTAAATACTAATCAGTGCACTTCCTTTTTTGTTTTAAACTTGCTCTCTGTGATTTCTGTTGTCATTTGAGGTATTAATAACGAAATTTTACTATTCAACTTCGTGTATGATCTTTGTATTCATAATTGCTGACTTCATTGATGCTACGTACCGAAATAATTCGATCAAATCCCTGACCAGAAATTTGAATTTATCAAAGATAATTTATCAAAGAGCCAATTTCTATGAACACTTCCAATCAAAAAGAATCCTGGGTGGTCACTGGTCGCTCAACTAGACCGGCAACAATCAATTCTTCTTGATCCTTAATTCCTTAATTATCCAACGATGAACCTACATTTTCCTGTTATATCTCTCCATTTTTTCTCCTTTCTTTTTCTCCATTCATTTTCGTAGTTCCCTCCATATCTACGCTGTTTCATGTCAAACAAAATATGCTCCTACTATAGGCAAACAGCTAATATAGCAATGTAGATTGTAGGTTACTAGGTTGCTCTTTGTGTAGCCGGGTTGTTGCAACCTCGGTTATTGTAGTATGTGTGCAGCAAACGAATATAACAAGTCTGATTACCCTTTTTATGATAATATCAAGTGCACAAACACACAGTAAACACACAGTACACACACACACACACGCACACAATGCAGGTATTTATGCCCGAGTGTTCTGGTGGTCGACCCTATTTCCTAACCATTTTATGAGGGCGGACATGCTGCGTAAAAAAGATGAGTTACGTCTATTAGATAAGTACTTAATAATCTCTCTCCATTCAATATGCTATTATAGGTAATGAGTTCTGTGGTAGTTGTCTTTTCGGATATAATTGCCTTGTACTGTCGTGATGGTACCACCTCTGACATATTATAGTAGTAAACATTTCGAGTAACCTGTGACATCTTGGTTGCATGGGGAGTGTAGGAAAATAAAGTACAAGTCCGATATGGTGCATTCATCATAGTGCAAGAGCAAGCAATAGCTGATGCAATCACCCTTGATGATTAATCAGTCATCATCATGATCACCTTTCGGCTTTCCTATCCTCTGGAGCATCAATTAATCAACTTGGAATTAATGAATATGAGAAACCTACAGCGTGTAGACTCTCCACTGTAGAGGCAAGGTACCTATCGAATTTTAGATGTATCTTACGTCATGATTCGTGATAGGTTGGGAGTCTCAGTGAAGTGGAAATAATATTGGAGTATTTTGATCCATGATATGACACTTCAAGTTGGTGTTTGTCATGAAATATAGTTGTATGCTATAGTATGTCACCTGTTGCTTGATGGTCAAATTGTCCATCAGCTGTAAACTCGGTTCACCGATAATTTCGCCACATTGCAAGATCAAAGGTAAGTACCTAGGTATCTGCCTGGGCAATGGGCGTGTTCAAAATGTGGAAACTGATGACACTCTGTGTGTGTGTGTGTGTGTGTGTGTGTGNTGTGTCTGTCTGTCTGTCTGTCTGTCTGAATATGTGTGTGGCCTGGGTGTGGCGTAGAAGTAATCAATGTGTGCAATGCGCATTGTCATCTGCCCAAGAAACCGAGTGTTTGGATCATGAATCAGCAACACAATATGTATTAGTTTTTCACTCCTGTGTACTATGGCTTAGCATGCATATATTAGAATTACACTGTCCTTCACTCACGAGTGTAACAACTCTTGGCAGTTGACAGCTATCATCTGATCTCGGAGATCAACCGATTTCTAACTGCCGATAGGCGATATCATGGGAATGAAAGCTTTCTCCGATCATGATTTTCCCATTGTCGATGCTCAGTGTGCACACAGGAAAAAGGTAATTTCAATTTTGTCCGCCCCCAGGGAGACTTTTGTTCTCAGTAGCTCCCCCTCGGCGGGCATTGTTCAGTTCACTGGGCCCCTGGGAAATTGATTGTTCCAGAGCTCCTTACAGGCAGTACAATAAAAGGTCACGAAAAAAAGGAAAATATAAAATTTTCATTCCGTTAATTATGCAATGTTCATGAAACCGCTGTCTGTGGTGCACCTGATGCTATTGTAAAGTCGTACAATCTGCGCTTTGATATTACAACAGCTGTCAAGGCGGCATGTTTGGAACTCAGAATGTTGGCGTATGAGTATTATGTAGCTCGTGATGTATAGAGAAAATATCGGTTACTGTCAGTAAGAAGGTGAGTGTACCGCTGTGCAAACATTAATAAGGTAGTCGTAACAAAATACAACGCAGTTGTAACCGAACAACGCAACCGAACGTTGTAACCGAACGTTGTAACCGAACGTTGTAACCGAACAACGCAGTCGTAACCGATCACCTTCGTTCGACAGACTCTTACTTAGTAAAGACTTGAAGTTGAATCTACTTTCTTGAAGCCCGGTTGTTGAATGACCACTATGACGCACTTTTGTAACCTCCCGCTTGTAAATTCTTCTACAATCATTGCATTGATTACTGATTAGATCACCTAAACTCAAAACTTATGAAGACCAATTCATTTCTGAATTCGAACCCCAAAACATCAAGATTTTAATTGGACATGAGCATTGTATTGAGCGACATCTTGTGAGCTGATCACTTCATGAGCAGCGCATCGTTCTTGAGCAAAGTATCAAGCAGAGTGGAGATTGCGGTGGGACAACTTGAGGAGCAATTTCATGTCCAGTTGAAGGGAGAAGGTGGAGGAGAAGTAAGATTCCAATTCATCAAGTCACACGACTTGTTTAATTTTTTCTTATTAAACATCACAAGTAGAGTTTAGAGGATGAAGTGTATCACTCTTCAAGATGTGTATTCAGAACATGTAACAAGTGTAAAGGCTACATTCCATTTATTTGGAAATAAATCCCTAGATGATGACCTACCTATCATCCCTTGCATATCTTTCAATGTCAATTATAGCCCATGGAAACTGCCTGAAGTTTCAGATTGTGTACATAAGTAGTTACTATAATTCAATGGAAACGATGTGTCTTATCAAAAGTCATGATCCCACCCTGTTATGTTATGTTCCCACCTTCCATAACATGCTTGATGAAATATGCCCACCATCATACAAATCAGTCATTCATGGAAATTTCTTACCTACTCATGGTAAAACCGTACATTGAGACAAGGATACAGGTGCTAACATTTCGGGATTATTTTCCCAAAAAAGAAGCCAATCATGTTTCTTCCTCAATCCTCCACCATTATAGGTGTGAGTCGAGGGACATGCGATAGTTGCACAATCAATGAGTGATCCCCCTGAACCAGCAGTAAAATATGTATACATCCGGACAATAGCATTATTGCCCTCTATCACAGTCGCAATATTATATTATATGCTAATGGATTTTATTGCCTAAAGTGTGAAAATTTGCCATGATTTTAACAGGATAGGTAGGTAGTAATCTTCCTTCTCTGAATAGTAAACATGTTTTATACTTTTAATGAATGCTATTTTTATCGCGATGTTCTTCTGGTAGATAAATCTGCCTGAAGAACATCCCAATAATGGAATGCGAAAAAATCAAAATTGTGTTGAAAAATTTGCCTCGGATAAATTTTGTCTCGTTTTAATACTGTTTGCGGGATATCATTATTCTTGTAGCTTTGTAGGTACTAACATTGGAAACAAATACTAGTTTTGTGGAGCATGGCTATGAGTCTATGAACCACTGACGTATGCATTGATTATTAGTGACCTTCGAAATTTTTATCGATACTCCGATCAGAAATTGGAAGAAATTTTTTTGTCGCACATGCAAGCAAAGACCATGAATTCCCATATATTTTTGGACGCTGAATCGATTCCCGATCGAATTTCGGCCCTTTCTTGCTTCCCTGAGGAGGTGTATATCATGTGACTCATAACTTCATGTCTGAGAAGAAATAAGAATTTTCCCCAATTTCCCAATCAGCTAGCTCCCAATTTCCCAATCAGCTAGCTCTCGCTCTCTAATTCTTTCAGGTTTGAATTCTACGTCAAAAAATAGGCCAGAAACACTATTTTTCAGTATGTCTCGTGCAGAACTGATTTTGGTGTATTTGTGTGTCCCATTGATTTTCGCGTTTTTGTACTGTTTGCTTCCCAGGGGAGAGAAATCGTCATTTGGGCGTGGTTTCACGGCGAGTATGAACTATACATGATCGTAACGAGGATTGATATTTGTAGTGTGAGAGTAGGAGAGATGATTTGGTGGAAAATAAGTGTCGTAAGTGCCGGTAAAGACTTCATTAGAGACCTTCGAAAATGAAGTAAAAAAGTGTGGAGTCACTCACTTCATTTTTATCGATACTCCGATCAGAAATTGGAAGATATTTTTTTGTCGCACATGCAAGCAAAGACCATGAATTCCCATGTATTTTTGGACGCTGAATCGATTCCCGATCGAATTTCGGCCCTATCTTGCTTCCCTGAGGAGCTGTATATCATGTGACTCATAACTTCATGTCTGAGAAGAAATAAGAATTTTCCCCAATTTCCCAATCAGCTAGCTCTCTAATTCTTTCAGATTCGAATTCTACGTCAAAAAATAGGCCAGAAACACTATTTTTCAGTATGTCACGTGCAGAACTGATTTTGGCCTATTTGTGTGTCCCATTGATTTTCGCGTTTTTGTACTGTTTGCTTCCCAAGGGAGAGAAATCGTCATTTGGGCGTGGTTTCACGGCGAGTATGAACTATACATGATCGTAACGAGGATTGATATTTGTAGTGTGAGAGTAGGAGAGATGATTTGGTGGAAAATTAGTGTCGTAAGTGCCGGTAAAGACTTCATTAGAGACCTTCGAAAATGAAGTAAAAAAGTGTGGAGTCACTCACTTCATTTTTTATCGATACTCCGATCAGAAATTCGAAGAAATTTTTTTGTCGCACATGCAAGCAAAGACCATGAATTCCCATGTATTTTTGGACGCTGAATCGATTCCCGATCGAATTTCGGCCCTATCTTGCTTCCCTGAGGAGCTGTATATCATGTGACTCATAACTTCATGTCTGAGAAGAAATAAGAATTTTCCCCAATTTCCCAATCAGCTAGCTCTCTAATTCTTTCAGATTCGAATTCTACGTCAAAAAATAGGCCAGAAACACTATTTTTCAGTATGTCACGTGCAGAACTGATTTTGGCCTATTTGTGTGTCCCATTGATTTTCGCGTTTTTGTACTGTTTGCTTCCCAAGGGAGAGAAATCGTCATTTGGGCGTGGTTTCACGGCGAGTATGAACTATACATGATCGTAACGAGGATTGATATTTGTAGTGTGAGAGTAGGAGAGATGATTTGGTGGAAAATTAGTGTCGTAAGTGCCGGTAAAGACTTCATTAGAGACCTTCGAAAATGAAGTAAAAAAGTGTGGAGTCACTCACTTCATTTTCTATCGATACTCCGATCAGAAATTCGAAGAAATTTTTTTGTCGCACATGCAAGCAAAGACCATGAATTCCCATGTATTTTTGGACGCTGAATCGATTCCCGATCGAATTTCGGCCCTATCTTGCTTCCCTGAGGAGCTGTATATCATGTGACTCATAACTTCATGTCTGAGAAGAAATAAGAATTTTCCCCAATTTCCCAATCAGCTAGCTCTCTAATTCTTTCAGATTCGAATTCTACGTCAAAAAATAGGCCAGAAACACTATTTTTCAGTATGTCACGTGCAGAACTGATTTTGGCCTATTTGTGTGTCCCATTGATTTTCGCGTTTTTGTACTGTTTGCTTCCCAAGGGAGAGAAATCGTCATTTGGGCGTGGTTTCACGGCGAGTATGAACTATACATGATCGTAACGAGGATTGATATTTGTAGTGTGAGAGTAGGAGAGATGATTTGGTGGAAAATAAGTGTCGTAAGTGCCGGTAAAGACTTAAAGGAATAATTTCCTCACAGCGGGGCAGCTGAATCAAATTCTCAATTATCATGAAACTAAGAGTTAATATGTCGACATCTGGCTTCTCCTCCTCAATAAATTTATAGCACCCCATACTCGCACACCTTGATGATGACAGTATGACACAGTTATTATGATAAAATATCATACATGTGTCATCACTTTGATAGTGGGAAGGATGCTCTGTGTACACGTGTACACATCCTAGTTTATAGTAGGTACACGTCCTAGCTCGTGTCCCAGCGTGTCTCGATAGTTGATAGTGCAGTAACTGGAGGTGGTGACAAATTCTTGCCATTGCTACTGATAACGGAGATGGTTTCTTGTCAATATGGGGTGATTAACTACCTTTTGTCACATGACAACTAATTGTAAATAAGCTGATAGTTACGATGAAAAGAGTAGTGGCTCCATGGCTGCTCTTTAATAATTCATGAAATGGACAACGGTGCTCCTATTTTGCCCGTTCATGGAGTATTCTGGCAAATTCCAGATTATTAATTCCAGATTGCTAATATTATAGCTGTTACAACATACTCTAGATACTTTATTATGGGTATTGCTGCGTGTAGTACCAAATGTGATTGCTTGGCTATAGTATATAATTGTCACGTGGTTCATATCATCAAATCAAATATCATTGTAAACCACGATGATATTACTATCGAGTATCGGGTAATACCAGTGTATCAGCTTCATATGACTCCTATTTCTTAATAACATAGCGTGCTACTTGGAAACCTTGTGTTAATATATTGAGGTTATCTGAAGACCCAATGCGGTAAGTATTGTGGTGATTAACCCATGTGAATAATTAAATGAATGTGGGGCAAGTTGAGACGAATATGGATGCCAATAGGTAAGTTAGGTAGTAGGTAGGTACCTACCGACGTGAGACTTTGAAAGATGGTAAGGAATGATGTAAGGTCACAAAATAAATTTCTACTAGTTTATTAAAAACCGAGTCGGGAATTGGTATATTAGCAACTTACCTCACTGATTACCCACTATGAGGTACCTATGAACAGACATCGAATTCCTTCCAAACATCAAATTCTTCGCAGATATAGCCGTACCAGCGATATTTTTGCAGACATAAGTCTTGCTGCACGCCAATGATTCAATTTCGTTACGGTTCTTGATCCTGGTACTTCTGATGAGTGTCATGTTCCGTAACACTTCATGTTCTGATGAGTGTCATGTTCCGTAACACTTCATGTTCTGATGAGTGTCACGTTCCGTAACACTTCATGTTCTGATGAGTGTCATGGTCCGTAACACTTCATGTTCTGATGAGTGTCATGTTCTGTAAGAGTATGTACCTTCTGGGTATACTTCATACCTTCGTCCCACTGAGCTACTGCTACTAGGTAGACATGATTCACAAGCCCTCATCAGTCACTGGGAATGATAAAAACACCTGCAATACAGTAGGAAGTGATCATGAAGCATGATCTTCTCACCACCCACGAATAAACCTGGAAGTACAGCTCAATTCTCACTCATTTCTCAATACTCATTTCTTCATCATATTCTCCATGAGAATTGAGGCGCTATATTATATGTATGTGATGAGTGATCGTTGATACCGCATAAATGGAAACGGTTGTTGGGTGCGGTTTGGTGGTGTCAACATGGAACCGTGATGCACCAATCACAAAACTACATTTTCATCCCTTGTCACCCAAGTGACATTCAGACACCTGATGATCCCAAATATAGTGTGACAGCTCTTCCTGCCTACCATAATGGAACCTGAATATTAAGAGCTTTGTAGTCTGTTTGTAGGAGGTCTTGTTAATGAATTTTTCACAGTCCGCACTCACATGCACATACCTACCTATTATTCCCAGCTGTATTATCCCCGGCTCCCTCGGGTATTATGAATTGCTATATTTGGGAGTGAATGTGATCGGCTCAGTGTCAAGCTGTCAGTACATACGGATTATTGGAACTCCTGTACAATGTACAATGAACATAAGTCCCCGTTCACTACTACAAGAAGGATGGTTCGGGTAAGGTACATTCAGGCTTCCTTACTTGCAGGATGGGAACTTTCACCTCTCCTTTAATAGTCTCTTATTAATTGGAAGTGGTGGTGAGAAGAGACATGATCCAAGACCATTGAAGGAGAATGTGGGTGTAATTCCGCAATCAGCATCAGATTAGGTCAATCAGATTAGGTCCGCATCAGATTAGGTCAATTAAATGTCATATATTTATGTATTCATGGAGCATTGTCTTGACTCTTGATGAGCCAGATATGAATATTCATGACACTCTCTCATGTGCAGGTGATGGAAGGTAATGAAGGGGCAAGTGTAGGTAGTTTACTCCCAGATACCTATATTTTTTGTAAGATTTGACCAGATTTCAAAGTAGTTACTTCCCATGTTTAGGATCCAGTATTTCATATTGAAAAATTGGTTAGGTAGCCAGTTAGTTGACGGTAGTCGATCATTTGACCTAACTGGACATCTGGCCTTACTGGAAATTTGGCCTAAAATTCATTTTTAATTTCATTCTCCTATACTGTTTCTGTTTAGGCCATCCATCGTTTAGGACAATTGGCCTAATCAGGGTTATGATGGGCGTGAACTGTGTAAAATGTAAATGAAGGGCAATCGTTGATAGTGTAATCTCGCAGTCCAGGAGGATGGATTGAGGAGAAAAGGGGGCATGAGTCAAACTCCTCCTGAAGGTTCTTGTAAAGGGTAGTTGTCCAATCAGTTGATATTCTCTATCGTGATAAATAAACTCAGAATAGTATGGGATTGACCCGGACTTGAACCTGAAACCTTAGGAATCGCGCCTGTAGCTATGCCAATTAAACTACCAATCCGCTAAGTATATAGATAGAATTAATTCGCATTGTAGGTCAGATTTCATGATAATGTGTAGGTATACATGCATTCTGCATATTATAACTTGTTTTACGTCTTCTACAACATTGCTATCAGGACTCTGTTTCTGCATTTATATGTTTTTCGCTTCTTATTGATGGCTCATTTATTATTGGTGTTAATAACTGACTGTTTGAGTTGTATTGCTATCAGTTTTCTCTGGTAGNGGGCGTGAACTGTGTAAAATGTAAATGAAGGGCAATCGTTGATAGTGTAATCTCGCAGTCCAGGAGGATGGATTGAGGAGAAAAGGGGGCATGAGTCAAACTCCTCCTGAAGGTTCTTGTAAAGGGTAGTTGTCCACTCAGTTGACATTCTCTATCGTGATAAGTAGTTTGCATTGTATGTCAATTTAATGAGATCATGACCAAGTACTGAATAGGGAAGAAACTCAGAATAGTATGGGATTGGCCCGGACTTGAACCCGAAACCTTAGGAATCGCGCCTGTAGCTATGCCAATTAAACTACCAATCCGCTAAGTATATAGGTAGATAATTGTAGGTCAGATTTCATGATAATGTGTATACGGACATGCATTCTGCATATTATAACTTGTTTAACGTCTTCTACAACATAGCTATCAGGAATCTGTTTCTGCATTTATATGTTTTTCGCTTTTTATTGATGACTCATTTATTATTGGTGTTAATAACTGACTGGTTGAGTTGTATTGCTATCAGTTTTCTCTGGTAGTATAACCCCACCCTGTCCACTGTGTCGGTGCTTTTCCCTCTCATAGATGCTGACTGTCGTAAGTTCCTTGTCAGTACTTTCTGGATAGCATCTATCATTGTTTATATTTTTGTACAGCAGTCAGAACACATCATCTCAACACCTTCGAGTCTCTTGATTTCCCTCAAACTTTCCTGATACATCAATCAATCTTATCGGCGCTTGTTTGGTAATCGATTTAGAATAAAGAGCAGCTGTTTTGTGAGCATTGCATGTTTCATGAACTGGATTGTGTCTTACTCAATAAGTAACTAAATTACACAGGGAATTCCGGCGCCTCGAACTACCTATATAATCTACTGAGTAAACATGTGTTATTCACCCTAGGTAGCTTATTATACCCATTGTGCAGTATAATAATCTTCTTTAGGGTATTAGTAGATTACTGTCCTCATGAAACATCGACTCGATGTTTCATGTAGAAAGCTCGATGATCGAGCTTTCTACATAATTAACATTTTCTAGCCTGAACAATCAATTGTAAAGTCAACACTTGATATGATGCTTTTTATTTGGCTTATCAATCGTCCTATGTTCCTATAAGACAGGTTGGACAGGTGTGACAATTATTGACTGCAGGAATTTTCCACTAGATCATATCCGTTGTTGGTCGAACAGAAAGCAATATGAATAAGCACCCCCCCATTTTGAATGTACAATACCTATGGTCAATATTCTGTCACAGTGAGCAAGACCATCTATTTTACCACTGGCCACAGGGGTCAAGTCTTTTGTTTGATTTTCTAGAGCAATAGAGCATGAGCTGCCATATGTTAACAACAGTTAATACCTACGTCTATACCACCCTCCACCTACGCACTTACTAAGGGGAGTACCTAACAGAGCTGCGTTTCGAGTCCCGATTAGATCGATTGCTAAATACAGACTCATGAGTTATCAATAACGTTTACATGTTTATCGACGCTGGCCTCATAACTTTTGTTGAGCTCATNGAGCATGAGCTGCCATATGTTAACAACAGTTAATACGTCTATACCACCCTCCACCTACGCACTTACTAATAAGGGGAGTAACAGAGCTGCATTTCGTGTCCCGATTAGATCGATTGCTAAATACAGACTCATGAGTTATGATAACGTTTACATGTTTACCGACGCTGGCCTCATAACTTTTGTTGAGCTCATTACTTCTATTGAGCTATACCTATTAACAGTTTCGTTGTGAGCGTAATCGACTGGTGGTTTTATGTACCTACTTTTCGAACAACCGTTGCGTCTTGTGATTTCTGAATTTTGTTGCTTTAGCGCCAAAGCTAGGTATTGAGAAAACTTTCGAAAATGGCCTTTTTGACCCGGGCCAAAGTTATTATCATCCGATACAGCTAATTGTTCCTCGCGATATGCGATATCACGTTATTTGAATCATATACCCAGGAATGCGGTTCTCTTTCAAACGGGACTATCATTTCGATAGTTGTTCTCAATCAGAGTTCAAGCTATCCCTAGTTCTATCTTTTTGTTGTATACACTCCTGCGGTGAGAGCTAATAGGTACATTGTTTGTTCAACACAAATATCATTGGGATAACAACCGTTCATTACAATGAAACGCCGTGTTTTTTCTATTTCTGTGCATAACAGTTTACCACGTTCTCGAGTTAGTATCTTGAATAACAATAACATCTTTAGGTCATGATATTTTGTAACTAAACAAATTTCATAATTGGTAAACTTTGCATGTTTTTTTTAAATTGAAGCTTTTGAGTTTGTTGCTATTTCATATAAGAAATCAATAAGGAGTGGCCATTTTGCAATTTGCCCCGAATAGGAACGCCATTTTTCGTTCAGAGGAAGCGATTAAAACTGAGCTAGAAATTTCTGTGACATCTTCCAGTTCTAAGACTGAAGCGCTGAAGCAGCCTGATAATCTGGATAAGATAAGCTTGGTGGATACTGTCTTCAGCTGTAGAGGGGCATGACCCGCAGACAGTACTCATCTGTGACATGTGCTAATTTGATTATGTTGTCCCTGCCACTTCGTGTTCTACTCATGTTGGTTACTGTGATGGTTGCCGATGAGGTGGATTCCGACAGTCGGCAACTCGTTGTTAGAGAAGGTAATAATTTCGGAGTAAGTTTGTCTTCTGGCATGCTTTCCTGTTTAATCAATAGTTCCGTCATGCCAAACACCGCATTTTATTCGCACTGGTAGTTTCAAGTCTACTAGGTATTATGATTGCCCCATTACATGAGCATTTTGCCAGGAGAGTACATGCTGGGTTTTATAATCGATGACCCAGCAGTTGTGAGCAGTAGAGCCAAGAATTTGAACCATGTGTCACAGAACATCCTGACATTCCAGTACAGCGTGGAGAAGTACGGTATGCTGTCAGAGGATGGAGGTGTGTCATACATCAGAGATCATGAAATTTAAACAGTAGTTCAGGAGATAACTGATACTAATGAATTTTTACCGAATTTCAGGCGATGACATTGGCTATGTCATGTACACCACAACAGATTCAACCTCTGTGCCTGACACTCTTTACATCCTGCAGCAGTATCCAAACATTATAGCTTTTTTCGGACCAAGAACATCCTTCCTTGTGCTTAGTCTTACTTCTCTTTTTTCAAACCTTAGGTCAGCTGTTTTTCTTGAAATTATACTGGGCTTTTATTGCGAATCTGAAATGATAACTCAAAATTCTCCTCCTTATACAGGATCCCAACTTTCGTGTATGGCTCTTCTGTTTTGGCCGATTCTATTCTAGAAGTATTTCAATGGGATTGTGTTTTTCCCCTCACTGCCACCGCAACTGCTCAAGTAATGACAGCAATACCAAGGTTGTTATCCACGTCTTGTATTTTATTCGTTTATTTAGTAGAGTTTTACTTCTATTCGAACAGCTGTACAGCCAATGACAGGAATCGAAGGATTCAAGTTATCAAGCCAGTGACGGTTAAGGAAGTGTAATCCGTCTTTTATTCGCCCGAGACTTCGTTGCAATGAGCACTGAGCAGCTCCTCATTTTTAACCCTCCCGCACAGTTTCCTGTACGCTTGGCTTAGTGAACCGTCGGGCTACCCGCTGCATAGGCTTGAGTTAAATCTCTCACCCTAAGCTGAGTATTGCGGTGGCCTGGAATCGAACTCGCGATCTTTCGATCGAAAGTCCAGTGCCCATACCACTAAGCCACTCACCCAAATAATTGCAAGTGGAGCAATGTGTCACGAGTATAATGGTCGTTGGTCGAGATTTCTCATGAACATAATATATTACCTACTAATTATACCACCAGGTTGACCCAAGCAACGGGTGCAAATGCGGTGATCATCATATCAGATACGACGGAATATGCACAAGCCCAAGTCCCTCTCCTCATGAGAGCAATCAAATCCCACGACATCAGTATTCTCCAAAATCTGGAAATTGCCTCGCCGGGTGTCTCCTCAGACCCCCAACTGATAGCTAGTCTAATAGAGAGCCTGGTAGAGGCCAATGCGCACAACAGGACACTCACAATACTGTTCCTGGCCTCGTTTAGGAGTATCGAACCTGTTATGAGGGAGATACACACTGCAGCAACCCACCTTGAACCGTACAGCATACTATACTTCACGACAACACAAGGCTGTCTGTCTGAAGCTGGTGGTCAGAGTAACATCAACATGATCAAACTCTGTCAGTCGTATTACCGCGTTGCAGAGCTGGAGGAATACTTCGGAACAATTGAGTTTTGGGATAATGAGGGTGTCCCGGTTAATGCCATCCTGAACAAGTTGATAGTGGACAATGGTCAATGTGTGGAGGGTGATAATGGTTGTGTGTCCAATGACAGAATCATAGTGGATCCATCAGCCTCTCGTCCTTACTCTTCGTATAATCATAGGATCTTCTATGCGGTACGAGCAACAATTGAGGTTTTGAAAAAGAGACAGAATGACGAGGCATTCTTGGAGAAGCTGTTAGAACACACACAAGAAGACCAAATGTCACTAACGCCTCACTCCAGTGATGATTTCATTACAGCCTTCAAGGAAGAGTCTAGCCAGATGGCGTTCGGCTTGCAGTTCAATACAGCAACTGCTCCTGAGTTGAGTGTAGAAGTGTACTACAACAATGTGAAGTTGGGAACGTGGGAAGAAAATGGAGATAATGAAGAAATAGTGAAGTATCTCAAATCGTGAGTTGCAGGAAATCTCATTACATTATAGGACATAGGTATCTTTACTTTCAATAACATATTGTGCTTTATAATGTCACTTCCACATGATGGTGTTTGCATTCAGTCAAGTATCAGGCTATGAGAGAAGGATTGAATGCAGTAAGCCTTGCAGACCGGGAACGCGCAAGATGCCCCTTTACGAGAGCTCTAATTGCTGGAAGTGCGTGAGGTGTCAAGGTTTGTAGCCTGCGCGAAATACCTATACACACAAGTGATTGATGTAGTTGTTGCACCTATCGATATTCAATCGCGACTGGTTGACGACTAACTGTTGGTTTCAATAACAAAAATGCAATTGATGTAGGTATTCAGTATTCACATTCAGTTCAAACTTCAACTCGTTGAACTGTTGAAACGAGCAGTAGCGTTGAAACTGAGATCCATACCTACTCACTTCAAGTTTCTATAATGGTCGTGTTACTGTACTACCAGGAAACAAAGTGTCACAAGAGGAGAACGCTGACGAATGCACGGAGTGTGGTCCGAATACATGGACTAACCCGGGCAGGACCAACTGCTCAGTAGTTCCGACCAGCCTCTCCCTCACTGAGGGACCACATGGTTACCTTATCCTGGGACTAGTCTTGCTCTTCCTAGTCTTCATCATAGGCACCTTCGGTAGGTTACACTTCCATTCCTTCCGAGAACTGTGAATGAGTCCTCGTTTAACAGTTGATCACAGCTTCATCATTTCACTGTTAGGTGTGTACGTGTACCTATGGGAGAGTGTAGTGATTGTGGCTTCAGGCCGGGATTTGGCGATATTCATGTTCGCCGGGATGATTTGCGGCCTCGCCAACGCTGCCCTAATCGCATCAAAGCCCTGTCCCGAGGTGTGCGTGGCTATAGAAATCTTGTCTCATCTCATGATCATCCTGATTCTCTCGCCACTTGTGGTCAGAACTCTCCGAATCCTGATCATCTTCAAATTCGGAGTCAAGCGCAGGGATGTCGTCAAGTAAGTTCTGAAGTGGAATCATGAGTTGCAGTTAGCTGATTGCTGTAATCAATGAACTGTAGATCGGTCGATGAGTTTTACTATCATACGATACTACGTTACTCATTTAGGTGCCTATAAACTAAAATTACTGATTCTATCTTTCCATATTCGGGCAGGTACGTGAAGGAACGGGCTATCTATGTTTTGATGTTTATTGTTTCCGCTCCAGTACTCATTTCCCTCATCGCTACTTTCTCAATCGACCGATTCAGGTTTTATCATCAAGTTTATTAAGTGTCATTTATCGAATTTTGCTTTCATTTCAATCTTAGAATCTTTTCCGATTTCCGTGCATTTCATAGGGTTCAGCTCGACGCTTCGGGCTCGTATATGGAAATTAGAGTAGTCGATAACTAACTCGTCAACATTTCCCCATATGCTGCAGGTTTGTGGAGCAGCAGATGATGGTAAGCTACCTGGAGCCGGACATGCTCGTCAACCTATCCTGTGCCCCTCGTGACATGACCCTCGTACAGTTTCTCCTCGGTTATGTTCTCTTTCTCCTCCTTGTATCCGCTCTGATGGGATTCAAAACGAGGAAACTGCCCGAAAACTACAAGGTTGGTACTGCAGTACTCTGAAGTAATAATGGCATGAGGGAAGGGGGTAGCTCAAGGTTACCGTATTAAAGCTTGAACTGTGACAGAGATGATCATCATAAGATCATACTGGCAAAAATTGGCCATCTTCTATCATTCGAAACAGTAACAGCTATTTCTGAGTCTTGCGATTTGACCCCATATTGTGATCTCAGGAATCAATGCACATTCTACTGTGCTGTCTCATCACTCTGGCGCTGGTAGCATCTAGTTTACCTGCCCTCATGCTACTGCCTGGCAAAGAACAGGTATCCCACCGTTATCATATTGACACCATAATATCATGTAGTAAAATATATTAGCAAAATATGAAGTGAATATTGACACCTTATGTAGTCAGTATTGAATATTGAAATTTGAAACCCTATGCAGTAGTCAGTAGTAAATTTCGACACAAAATGCAGTGAAAAATGACTATAATATTGACACCACTCATTCACTTTTCTCAGGTTTTCTCCCTTGCAATGATAGTGAGCATTCTCTCAGTGGCGATCAACATTTTGATATTCATTCCGAAGATTTACAATTGTCTAAAGTATCCAGACATCGACAAAGCTCAAACCACGCGTAGATCTGCTGAGAAATCCTCTCATCACTCCAAAAACCATAACAGTGGCGTTATCAGTGCACAGAATAGCACCAACTCTCATGACGTGTGACTATGAGTCAATATTCGAGGATTCTGTTCGAGTCACGGCGTATCTTTGGTTCAAACTCTCTTCATATTGATCTTGTGATCGCAATATGTGCTCAGATCAACCACTTGCTAGTCAAATGCTAGGTCCACACCACTTTTGGGTTTCCGTTTATGAAGTGTGTGTGTGTGTGTATGTGTGTGTGTGTGTGTGGGTGTGTGTTTGTGTGTGTGGAGTTTTTGATCCAATAATAACTTAATGATTGTAGGTAAGTCGACATTTTTTACCTCATGCTGAGAGTTGACTTTTAGGGCGGAGAATATGAAGACATTTCACGGTATTTAAAACTGAATATGATTGTGTATTTTGCTTGTTATTGGATCCAATTAAATCTCCATTCTATTTGATTACATACTCTCTCATTCATTCGTATTCCGAGAGCTCATCACAAATGACCTGCTGTTACTGGGTACTGTCCAATGCCCATTGATTCGGTGATCTTGCGCTGGGAGCAGGTGGATAATTGACAGGGTGCTCACTGCTCAGATGGACAAGTGGAAATGATTGGCGTATATATAAAGAGAGCCTGGACCTGAAAGGCCCACAAGAGGATTATCCCGAGAGGGATACTGCCTGGCTCTAGACAGCCGGAGCTGCCACGAGGGGGAACAGGGGAGGNGTGTGTGTGCGTGTGTGCTCTGTTTCAACGCAGCTCCTCGCGATATAACATTTTTGATCCAATAATAACTTAATGATTGTACGTAAGTCGACATTTTTTACCTCATGCTGAGAGTTGACTCTTAGGGCGGAGAATATGAAGACATTTTACAGTAGTTAAAACTGAATATGATTGTTTATTTTGCTTGTTATTGGATGCAATTAAATCTCCATTTTATTTGATTACATACTCATTCGTATTCCGAGAGCTCATCACAAATGACCTGCTGTTACTGGGTACTGCCCAATGCCCATTGGTTCGGTGATGTTGCGCTGGGAGCAGGTGGATAATTGACAGGGTGCTCAGATGGACAAGTGGAAATGATTGGCGTGATCGTATGCATAATGATATTACATAGTTATGGATTCGGCAATACCAGCAGACCAATGGTTTTTAATTGTCTGGAGGTAAATAAGACGAATTACCAGAGACGAATGACTGGAATAAGATCATTCATGTAGTATAAATCGCTGGCTTTGTTGTGGAAATCCAGTCCATTACTTTCTGGATCTGAATGAGTAATGAGACTCGGCTACGATTATTGTGTATAGTAATTGAATTATATGTCGCATAACAGTGAGTAGAACTCCACCATATAACTTAGTAGGTAATTCTTTGTTTAATGTTATTCATGAATTCACACACTAATACACACGCGCAATAAAAATTGGAAAAGGTGCTAATGATTAATATTGTAGAACTTTTTTGTAAAGCTAGTGCGTTTAAGATAATACACAATATGATCACGCACACAAAATATTATAAACAATATCATTATTGAGCATGTCTATTTGATACATCATCATTTCAAATATAGATACTATAGTACAGCAAAGGATGTATTGTGAGCACTATTGACTCTAAAGTACGTCAATAAAATATGTGTGTCAAGTTGACCCAGTCACCCACATATATCATGTTGACACACATCTTATTGGCCCACATATTTTATATTGACACACATATTATATTGACACACTGTTTGCATTGTATCGTTTAGTAGAATCTGTGTGGATATTGGCGAACAGATCAGACAATTAGTTCATTTGTCGGCAAACAGAGTGAAGATAGGTGTGTGCTATCTACATGTTGGGTGAATATCACTCTGCATGACATGGCAGTGATATACGTGAAGATATATACGTGTGATAACAGCGTATTATATCGTGAGCGCAGTGGGGTGTGTTTGTTGCGATATAGTGGTGTAAAGCGTGAGTGGAAGGATAGGTGTGAACAGCTGTGATGGTGGTATAACGGCAGTGGTGGTCAAGAGTATGAGATGAAAGACTGGCCCTGATGTGAACTGTAGAGTTCATATTTGTGATCACAGCTTATTGGCTATGATAGAGCGTGTCCTGCAATAATGTATCGAATGTATGTTGATCAGGTTAGTTTCGTGTATGTCAAGAACACTCGACACTTGTATACAGCCACCTGGCACGGCCACAGTCCATGTCCGATGTGTGTGTGTGTGTGTGTGTGTGTTTTTGAGTGTGTGTGTT
>CAMPET010000013.1:252100-285779 GCA_946803715.1 Beroe ovata | reverse complement strand
ACACACACACACACACACACACACACACACACACACAAAACAGTACGACACACTTCGCATAGGAAATTAAGCTTTTGTCCCCAAGGACGCAGTAGCCCAGTATAGTATGCGTGTACACTGTACGCCCTTTCATCACGTTGTACAGTGGACTGTTCTTATCACTACAACTATATTATACCATCACACACACTCGGGGGTTGCCATTATCTCTCACCACACTGGATCATATTCAGTGGGATGACATTCCTGTGAACTTCCTATACACATCCGGCTGAGTTCACTGGTTGCAGAATGTGGAGAATTTAGTTCCGCATTCCATACCTAGCCAGTGTGAACTGGTAATATCTGATCCATCGTATTGATGGAGCATTGGGACAAACCTGAACGTTGACTGAGATAACAATTGGAACAGAGTCATTGTGCCAAACAATGGAATGTGAATTGTTAAGGGCGCGGCACCAATACAAGCCGGCAACTGGAATATCCTTATTATGCAACTGCTGCAGTCAGCGCATGTATAGTCATTCACAGCTTGCCCACATTATGATCCGGTTTGCTCTCACTTGTACACCGTGCAACAAACACGATTAATTTTCCTGGTACATCGAGACTGTCATTCTCTACTTACCCGCCCAATTACTGTATTAAATGGATCGCGCGGTGATTGAAAATCACAGTTTGTGGCGCAAAACTCAGAGATCGCGCGCGCGAGCAAAGACAACGCGCGCGCGTACGTATTATTACATCTCTTCCATGTTCACCACGCTAGACGAGATGCCAGGAGTTTTCAGCGTAGTCAGGATACAAAGGCATGGAGATACAAAGGCATGGAGAAAATAAAATAAGAAATTATATTGCACATCGATGAACCTCAAATCGATATCTGAATCATAAGAACACTTTTACAATGATCGAAATGGCGGGAATTATATCTGGAGTTCAAATCAAATAGTTAAAATGCATCCGAATTCCATGAACATTTGTATACCTTACGTCAAATTGGAAAAGAAGCTGTTCAATGACGTTATACCGTCAGCCTTTTCAAAACATAAAACTTATTGACTGAGTGAGGAACTGGAAGGAGACGCTCATGATGCAGACCGAAGTGTACGTTGCTATAGACCCGTTCAGACATAATTTCGTAAACGGAAACTAATTCTGGTGTCATACAGAGTGCTATAAGACACTGTATCTGCCCCCTGGCCGTCCTCCACTACCGAAACTGTACATCTGAGCCTTGTTCAGCTCCTCCTTTATCATCCTCTTCAACTCCATCTTAGCCAGCTGAATAGACCGCTCCTTTGCTCCCTCGATGCAAATGAACAGCTGAAATAAGAGAGAAAATATGTCATGAGTCAGTAATCATAATGACAGGAGTGCAATGAACATGGCGATGTCAACAAAATTGGCATTGAGTCACTGAACGTTTAACGTTACAATGTTAAATGAAGGGCATAGACATTGTTTTGTGACATATTGAAAACACGAGCACCGGCGACGTGAGAACAGCCAGGGAAGACTATAAACTAGATTTAAAAAGTTTGAAGAAATAACCTTTCTCATGCCCTCTGGCGGGGTTTTATTTGGCGGGTAGTAAGTCCCCCTGACTGTAAGAGCACACTCACTGTACTCCTGTATACCCGCAATAGCGTCCTTGCTTGTGATACGGTATCTGACGAAGAACGTGTGTGCGGTGAATTTGAAATACGCTTTTATAATGGGGAATTGGATTGCCATAAGCCCTGAAAGAGGCTCGAACGGAACCGGCAAATTTTGGTAAAATGGAATGTCGAGAAAAAATCTCAGTAAATAACCTAGCTTGTTGCGGCAGATCATTTATCTCAATTTCCTCCTCTATTTTCGCAGGGGGTGCCACAATGGGGTTGAGGAGCAGGTCCTCTTCATTCGCCCTGGTGAAGTTCTTGGCGGCGTTAATGCCTGCCGCAATCTGAGCCGCCAAACCTTTACCTGAGATAAATTTCGATTATTGAAGTAGTAAGCCAAGTACAAGAGACTTGTTTATGATTATCAGGGGCGATGATCACTTCATCATTACAAAATGTACGTGATGCAAGTTCTTGTGTTACCTGATACAGCAGTAACTCGTTCACCCTTCATAAAGGCAGAAGTAGCGTGAGCAGTGGGGTCGATCATACTAGGGCCCTGCACGCCGGCAGTAGGCTTTGCAGGAAGTGCAGGTTCTGCAGCCGGGGGCGTGCCTTGCTTCACTTTACCCAGGAGAGAGCAGATTGCGGTGGCTCGGTCCAGCCCTTGGAGATGACCAACTTTTTCCTGTGAGAAGTGATGCGGTCTTTGATATCACCAGCACGAAATATTGGTAAAAACCGACTTCCTTCATGAGAAATTCAGCGGACACTTTACAGTGTACATAGTTTAACTTAAACTATGTAACTAATAGTTACCTCGATAGTTTTTCCCTTCCTGATATCTAGCTTGACAGGAGCAGCCTTGTCTGAGATGGCTAATTGCGGCTTCTTCCCGCCCATAATAGCCTCAATAGCGTTCTCCAGTTCATCCTGCTTCTGTGTCATGAGATCTTCCTCATCCGAGTCCTGGAGACCTGGAACAGCCGGATGTGCAAATGAGTAATAGGACGAGTACGCGGTTATTACTTATTAGCACCTAAGAGCTCTATAAACGAGATCAATTTTATTGTTCAACCTCCAAATTTATAATTTTACTACGAGTCGTACAATACCTAGTTGGAATTTTTGTAGCTGTTTCCTCTCATCATGCATCATCGCCTCCTCGTCATTGAACTTGAATCCTTTACCACTGAATCCCCTGTTCTTCTCCACTTTGAGGCCTGCCTCCTGCTGGGCAGCCACGTGGTCTTTCCACAGGGTCTCCAGGTCCGTGGGGACCCGGGCCCCACTCACCTCCAGCGCGTTGATTAGGTCCCCTGCATACCTTGCCTGGTCTGGCTGTACGAACGTGTAGGCGGTACCTGATGGTGGATTGTTCATTAGGACAATTATATCATAATGACGATAAATGATCAAGGAATGTTCCACTGCTAATCTCTTTGTTCATTTCACGTTTGCAGATGATTTTCGGTCACGAATAGAATATATTCATTGTTCGTCTCCCGCTCCGATATTCGCAGATGATATTTTTTGTATCATCCGTGATTTGATTCATCCGTGATTTGATTCATCTCACCCTTCATCCCAGCGCGGCCCGTCCGTCCAACTCGGTGAACATAATCCTCGTAGTGATTGGGACAGTCCAGGTTTACCACGAGGCGTAGTGCCTTGACATCGAGACCGCGGGCTGCCACACTTGTGGCAACAAGCACACGGATATTACCCTGCTTGAAATCTGATATCACGCTGTCTCGATCGTGCTGATCCATCCCTGGGGGGAGAAGGAGCAAAGTTGAGATATCAAATCTTATTTTCATGTGATTTCCAGAGAAAATCTGATAATCCACGGCCCCAAATTCCCAATTCAACGGTATAGCACTCGAATATACTCAGTATTGACAGTTACCTCCGTGTAGCGACATGACGCTGTAAGATGCGTGCATCAGATCCTTCAGAATGGAGTCACATTTCTGCTGCGTATGAACGAATATCAAACTCTGTCCCTCACCAAAGTGTCCGAGGATTTCCATCAACTTGTTAAACTTATCCTCCTCCTCGATTATAATAACATTCTGATCCACATCCGAGCACACCATACTCCGACCCCCTGTTGTTATCTCGATCGGTTTGACCAGGAGTTTCCTGGCGAGTGCCTCCATTTGTCGGGGAAATGTTGCGGAGAACATGACAGTCTGTCTATCGGGTCGGACACAGCTCATTATCTTTGCAACCTGCGGCTCGAATCCCATATCGAACATTCTATCAGCCTCATCCAGTACAACGTACGTGACCCGCTTGGCGTTTGTCACTTTGCCACAGTTTGCTGTCAACATGTCTATCATCCGACCCGGCGTACACACGATGATCTCACAGCCTCGTTTTAGTTCGGCTATCTGTTCGCTGATGCCTGTGCCACCGTACACGCACACCACTCGGAGTTTGAGAGCTTTGGAGAACTTCCGTATCTCGTGGAATGTTTGGAGTGCGAGTTCACGCGTTGGGGACATCAGAAGAGCTGAAGAAATTGTGATTTTCAACTCAAGATTTCTTTTCAATCTATTTCGTGATTCGTTCGGTTCGCAGAGACTGGGACTTGAGAACATGGAAGTTATGAGACGGAGATTGTTATGTGAAAAAGTGACATACCTATGGGACCCTCTTCTGCTTCCAGCGGTCTCTGATCCATGATATGTCTGAACATTGGCAGTAGGAAGGAAAGAGTTTTTCCACTTCCAGTCTTAGCGATACCTATGATGTCTCTACCAGACATGACACATGGCAGAGCGATGGACTGAATTGGTGTCGGGGACATCATACCGTGCTTCTTGAGTATTGCTGGAGAGAAAACAAATGGTTTTATAGAATGAGGAAACTGAAGATCTCTTATTTGATCGAATTGCTCTCTACTCAATATCTAACAAGTATCAATTTCTTACTAACCGAGAATTTTCATGCTAATTCCAGCTTGAATCCATGTTTTGATCGGTTTGGGCGGGTTCTTCCCCCTCACTTGCATGTTTTCCAGACTAAGGTGCAGGTCTGCAAGCTCGCTATCCGTGATCTTGGCTATCTCGGGTACCTCAACATAGAAATCCTTCCTGAATTCCTCATACTGGATCTTGGAGTGATCGGTCGCTTCCAGCTCCTATCGATAAAAGTGAAATCAAGGCATGAATTTTGGAAGCAATGCACACATTTTCGAAGCAACTACGATCGACCTCAACCATTTAGCAATTAGGTAGTGCTCCATTTGTAACTGACCCGTCGACGCTTGTTCTTGTACCCAGCATAGTTCATATCGTCCAAATCTTCGTCCGAAATGTCCTCCGATGAGTACTCCATGGCTTCAGCGTCATTAGCAAGGAGATCGCCCTTGTTCTTTACTTCCTTTGAAACCTTTGCAGCAACGGCAATCTCGATTTCTTTACCCTAGAAGAATAGTGTGATGTAGTTTGTTGGACGTTGGTACCTAATTGTCCCAGGCTCTGAGATACCCTCCCGGAACATCAGTACCTAATACCCGCGCAAATGACTCGTATTACCTTGACAATTTTCTTGACTTTCTTCACGACACTCGTCTGCTTGTTCTCCTCCTTGATCTCATTGGAGACTCCCTCCATGAACGCATCCAGAGGATCCTCCTCCTCCTCTTCCTCTTCTGACTACAGAGAGATGAGGTATGTTTAGAGGAGAGGTGCATTGCATACGGGGTGTTATACTTCTAGTCATACTTACTGACGTCACTGCACCATGGTATTGATAGAGTACTCATCCAAGTTGCCAGAGCCCAGATCATATTTTGATATGAGGACTACAGCTACAGAGTTAGTAGCCACTATTATGGTAGGATTTAACCTAGCGGGATTTAACCTAGGCCAGATTGATGCATGATTTGCTCATCAGCACTGTCTTATGCTCAGTTTGGGACCTATTTTTGTGTTCTATCAATGCATCATCCCATCATTCCACAAGTGCAGCAAGCACAAATGTTATATGATAGACTAAGTAATTTGCACTGGCGATTCTTAGCTGAAGAGACTCTCTCATCCGTGATGTCTTGGTCCAGTTGAAGATATCTGCAAATATAGATTTAACCGCCTTTTGTAAATAACTAAAAACCTAATCTAAAACTTAACGAAAAAGAGTACGAAAAATTCCCTAAAACTTAACACACAATACTAGATTTTAGATTAAGATGAACTTTACCTCTCACATACTTAGGGAATGAAATGGACTATTATCGAGCTATCTTAATAAGATAAGACTAAAATTAACTAAATTAAACTGGGAGGCGGCGAACAGTTAGAGTCACCATGAAATCCTGAAAGTTACAGGGGAGTTAATGTTTTTCGGAATAGTTAATTGGTATGAATATCAAATAATGGCCAATCATGGGTTGTAATTCGTATGCCAGTGCCACGGTTAGAGCTAATCGAGTGAAGGTATTGGCTAAATAACAGGCATTAAGTGATGCATTTCCCCCATATTTTGGGAATGCCAATCGATTTTCTAGTTTCCCAGAGGGGTTTGTCAATTCACAACTATATCAAGTCGGTTCAAATTCAATATGCCAAATATTGTGGTACAAATTTAACCTCTGGCGCTGTATCAGCTGTTTTCTTCTCATCCTCCTCTCCCATGGTCTGAGCTTCACTCTTCTCAGCAGCCTCCTGACCTGCCCCAGCCTCCTGACCTGCCCCAGCCTCTTCTTCATCGTCATCGTCGTCCTCCAGGGACCACATCTTTACATTGCTCTGAAAACCAAGATGTGTCGAAACACGCCAGCATGTAGGGACATTAGAACATTGAACCAAAGAGGTGAATATAATATATAGTTACCACACAACCTTTGTGATTGAAAACCAAGGTCAGGGCAATCCTGAAATTTCGCAGGCTGGCACTAAATGAAATGAATGGCGGACAAACTGGACAACATTGCGCATAGTACTAGTACAGTGCGCGTACCTGCGGTTGAGAAGGTTCGGGGTTGTCCACAGTTTTCTTCCTCTCCGCCCTCCACGCTTCAATCCGCTCCTTTCTCTTCTCCATTTCCCGTTCCATCTCGGATTGGAACTTGTCTACCTCCTCTTTCCGAGCTGCCTGTTTCTTAGTACGGGTTGGGGAGTCCACTCCCGAGGAATCGGAGTCACTGGAAGAGGATCTTCCTGTCTTCCTGCCGGATCGTCAGGTTGAATCTCATATCAGAACATGATTCCAGTCAATTTCCCTGACTTGTCCATGAAATTTAAATTCATAATTTTTATTTAGTACTTGGATGTGGGTGGTAGTTGGTAAACTTACTTTTTCAATGTTTCTGCCGGCGAGCTTCTCTCTTTGCTTGACTTCCGACTTCTCCTCGGGGACTTAGACTTGCGTGGTGATTTCGACCTCCGACTCCTGATCTTCGGAGACTTGTCACGTCTCGGAGACTTTACCCGGGTCCTCGGAGACCGACGTTTGGGGGAACGAGTTCGCCTCCGGGGCGAGATGGATCGGCGGTGGGCTGGCGATCGTGATCTTCTCTTGGGAGACCTGCTCCGTCGTCTCGGTGATCTGGATCGCATTCTCTTGGGTGATTTGGACCGTTTCTTGGGGGATTTGGTTCTCTTCGGCGGGGAGTCTGATACGGAGCGGCGTCTTTTCCGTTTGGGAGATACTGATCCCGACTTGTCAACGTCCTTTTTCTTCTTCTTTTTCTTTGATTTCTTCTCCTACAAATGACGATGTGGGGGAAGAATATTCAAATTTCTTCTGAGACAATTTATCAAATGAAGCCACATGATAAATTAAAAAACGGATTCGTATCGAAAAAGACTCTCACCTTCACAACATCAGAATCGTCAGATTCATCCTTTCTCCGATAGATCCTCTCCTTTTTCTTCTTCTTTTCCAAAATCTCATCCTCGCCATTCCTCTGATAAGTAATTATTTCAGTCATATGTCACGTGCTCCACATGAAATTGAATCAAATGCTCGAACAAAATTGTTGTGATAGGTATACATTGTTGGCATCCAATCATTTTCTTACTTTTTTCTCTTCTAGTTCTTTCTTCTTCAACTTTTTCAGCTTCCTCCTGATGGTTTCAGGCGAAGGGCTCAGTTCCTTTGCCATGACTATGCACTATTGGGATTATGATCCGGTTAGATCGTTTACTACAATTACAAATCATGGATACAACAATTTTCAGGAGCATCAATGGTTTAAAACTTTGTTTACATTGCGTCATCGCAATTACTGCAATTGCATTTCGGAGCCAAACGATCGATAATGAACGGAATGATCGATAATGAAATAAAGTCAATCATAAGAACTGCACGTCTTTCTCAGAAATCATCTGAAACTCATTGAAAACATTGAAAATAATCGGGGTCTGATCGAAATAAACAACTGTAGTGATAACCTGCATTTATATAGGGTCTTTCGATACTTGAACACTCAATCAAATAAGCGATTGACAATTGATTAGCATAGCTTTAGTATCAACAACTGTTTAAAAAACATCAATAACCATGGCAACAAATCCTGCAGAGATGATACCGTTACTCACGCGGTATACCTCACGCGTTAGTTTTCTTCTCGCGTGACCTATTCACCCCTTAACAGGAAACATGAGAACGGTCGAGAGCATGAATGAGAGGTCAGGCAGTTGATCCAAAATAGCCTGAGCCTCTGGAGTCACTGTCTTGGACTTTTCCTTCTTGTAAGCTGATAGTATGTCAGCATGTTTCCTGGAAATAATAGCTTTATACTTTTAATATAGCCACGACAAGATAACATTGACTGATAACAGGGTCTTTTCTCAGTGAAAAATTAACCCAAATCACCCGAAGTGAAAATCATTCGTTAAAAAATGTCAAAAGACAACTTACTGTATTTTCGGAGTGGCGGGTGTAGGGTTTTCTGGCATGTTTAGCTCCTCGGGCAATCGTTGCGAAGCCAACGCCTCGGGTTCAACACTTCCAAACACGTCAAACTCATCGACATCAACCCCCAGCTGTTTTATTGTGATTTCGATATTAAATTCATGATTCAACAACAGTATTCCTATGACATGATGATGCTTCTGAAAGGGGATTAGCAACCTGTTGTTTAGGGGGAGTGGAGGTTGTTTTGGTGTTGCTAGACGAGGTTGCACCACCCGACGATAGACAGAGGGTGTTGACAAGCTTGGAGTAGGACGATATGTCCAACCACTTTGTCTTGACTGCGAATTGAGCATCGATGTCATTGATTGTCAACATGAGTGACCTGAAGGGGATTGAATTGAGTTGTCAGGGTTAAGCAACATTGTCATAAATATCCTTTTAAACTTGATTTGATCAGCAAAGTATCACCTATACCTGCCGTTTAGATGATCTTCGCTAATTACACTCTCTCCCTCTTCCAGCTTGTCTGACGTTTCCTCTCCATAACACTCGGCTATAACCTGTGACAACAAATTGTTATTATTTATGGGAGAGCCAACATTGGAACCATTGCAATGAGATAATAACTTGATAGGATCGAATACTCAAATTAACGAGTAACTACCTCTCCAACAGAAAGTAATGTTCGAGAAGATACGGAACGCCGAATTTCCGTAGTTGTCCTACCACCAGCAGTTTGGCTAGAAAAGTCGGCAAAATCGTCAGAACCACTGTCGTCACCGTCATCATCGCCGAAATTTGCAAATCCACCCATTTGGGAGTCCTGATTTGTGATCTTGGACGTGAAACAATCGCTCTCATCAGCAAAATCCCCAAAATCACTATCACTCTCGCCGCTTTGTGAACTGGTTTTCTCTGATTCAACCGCACCATTTCCTTCAGGTGAAAACAGCTGATCACTGTCTTCTTCATTGCTGCCATCATTTGACTTGAAATTGTTGAAGTCGCCGAAATCAGCAAAATCACCAAATTCGTTATCTCCCTCAACTGATCCACTGGATGATTCGATTGGATCAGGCCTACCAAAGTCTGAGTGTACTGCATCACTGTTCTGAACAGTCTCCTCTTCTCCCACAGAAAATGCAGAATCTCCAGAGTGCTGCGTGCCCTTGTGGCAGTCGCCAAAGTCTGCAAAATCGCCCAAATCCTGAACGTCCTGTGGGGAAGCGTCCTCAGCAAGACTGTCAGAGCCACTCGCGTTAGTTTCCAGCCTTGTCAGTGACTGGTCATCGAGATCATTAGATTCGAAATCCGCCATGGGCTGCCTATCATCAAGCACAGTTTTTTCATTGGGTACCACAGTTTTACAATGGTCTTCACTACCAGACGTTACACTTCCATGATTTTTGCATTCGTCATCATTGATGTCGTCGAAATTCTCGAATGGATTGTAACTGTCACTCCCAAACTCTGCAAAGTTACAAAAGTCATTCTCATGACTTTCCGATTTCAGTTCCATCAATGAATCATTGGAATCTGATTTAACTTTTCCGTTGGGAGCATCGGAAAAACTGTCAAAATCCAGGAATTGGCCTGATGAAACCTCTGGTCTTATCACATTTGGAATGTTTTCATCCGAATCAAATTCGTCTTTGATTTGAAAAGAATGATCCTCAGACTCATTTTCCTCAGTATCGAATCCACAACTCACATCCTCATTAGTCTCAGATTCAAGGGACGGTCCGAAATCAAAAGCAAGCTCCTTCTGTGAAGAAATGTCAGGATCATCTTCAACAAAAGCTTCAAAATTGATCTCCGTTTCAGTTCTCAATTCAAGAAAATTCACTGCAGGATGGTCATAATCCATTGAATTCTCTGCTAATGAGGTCTGAATTACGGTCTCAGAACTAGGAGAGTCTTCATTTGAATCAGAGGAATTGGGGGCGATGACATCAGAAGTCCATTCATCATCTTGTGTGAATAATCCCTCATCTTTGTCTTCCTTTAGTTCCACAGAAATGTCACCAACGGTACCGTTAATTTCACCATCTGTAGTTTCATCGGTCTTTTCATCTGCTGAGAAAGCAGACCATGATTTATTCTCTCCTTCTCTTTCTTTTGCCTTTTCCGACAAGGGGAATATAGCGAAGTCTCCAAGATCATCATGGTTATCAGACGGCGCCTTGAAGAAATCGGTTGCAATCCCCGCCTTCGATTCATCGATGGTGGAGTCCTCTTGGTCAGCTAATGATATTTTTGTGGGAAACGTATTTGGTTCTCCGCGTGATTTTTCGAACTCGAAAAAGTTGAAGGAATCGGCAGGAGTAGAGCACACTGACGGGACACTTCGATTCTCAGGGATGCTTGCAAAGAAGTCCACCTGTTCATCAGTCGTATAAGCAGCAGGTTTTGTTGAGAAGAACGGAGACGGTAAAGCTGGATCAGGGGAATCCTCAATAGACGAGGACTTCTGGAATGAGTCAAGAGATTTGTCCAGGTCAATGCGATGCTTTACGCCAGTATTTGCCTGCCATGCGTCAGATCTGTCGAAAACTGCCTCAAAACTGCCAAATTCGTCATCCTCGTCTCCAGAACCAATGGGCGGGGGACTAGCTGGGCTGAATGCCATCACATCGTGTAGTCTACTACATTGACAGTAGCTACATCACAATATCGGGTCTATCATCACTGCTCATGTCATCGCTGTCCTAGATAGAGGAATTTTGTTTATCATAAGTGTCTAGTAAAGTCACTATTAGTCTCAAGGATTGTCGAGATGACGAAAATAATGATACAACCTATGTCAATAATCGATAGAGTAAGGGATCCTATGCATTGAGAGAAAATATCATATCGTAAGAATAAATCAGAGCGACTTTAATCAGAACTGTCCCTAAAAAAGAATTTATAACGAGCCCATCCCATAAAATAATTGGATCCAACTTCTGAGTGCCACATCTGTCAACTGTAAAGGAGGTGAAAATCCTCACAATTCCTACTCTCGCACAGTCCGAGTCATCCTCAATCCGAGTCATCCTCACTATCCATGAGATCCTCAAAGAGGGTGTGTCCCACTGGGTTCTCCTCCTCAATACCAGCACTGTCATACCGCTTCTTGGGTGCACCACCGCGGAACCTGGGAAAGGGTGTAGTAATTCGACAAGTTCATGAGGTGTAAGAGAGAAGGCAAGTGCAGAGTAAGAGTATCGATAGACTCATTACATGAGATGTCTGAGATGAGAAATGAAAGTGAGATCTGTAGAAGTCCACTACACGTGACCAGTGACCACTACACGTGACGTGATACTCACTGTTCATTATCAGACGGTGCATCACTCTCATCCTCCCTTGCACTGAAACAACTATCGGGACTATCTCTACCGGCAGTAGCCCGGACTATCTTGGGACTGTCCAGAGCGGATACTCCACTCACAGCACTCCCCTGACTACTGCTCATCTGCATGGGTTTCTGATCTATCTGGAGCAGAGTCTCGTAGTGGAGCAGTGTATCTTGGGAGGAGAGGAGGACTTCCTGGCCTTTTGCCAGTAACTCCTCTGCTTTCTTCGTATACGAGGACTCTGCCCCTGGATTATAAGAATTTCACAATCGTGAAAAGTGGAATATTCCGTAAAGCATCTCTCAGTACTGGAATAGTGAAATAGTTGCAGTTGATCTTAGCTATCAAAAGTCAGAGCCCACCGTTGTATTGTTGGCTATTCTGAACGATTAGACTGACATCCTTGACAAACTCTTCCCTACTCTTGTACTTGTTCTTCTCGACATTCTTGCGCAGGGTTGACATGTCCATTGGTGTGTTGATGACCTGCAACAATTCGATAATTCCACGTCAATTATAGACGTGAATTGTGGTAACTGACAGTTGGTGACATGTATGATACCTGGTAGTAGTCAGGAGCCACTTTAGCATTGACAGGAATGTGGAACGCCTGGGAATTGGAAACCCTCATCATCGCATCCACACTCCGCAGCAAGATCAAGTTGAACTGGTTCTGGGTGCTCTTGTTAGCTGCCGGGTTTATCTTCTCCTCNGCTGAATGCCATCACATCGTGTAGTCTACTACATTGGCAGTGGCTACATCAGAATATCGGGTCTATCATCACTGCTCATGTCATCGCTGTCCTAGATAGAGGAAATTTTGTTTATCAGAAGTATCAGGCGAAGTCACTATTTGTCTCAAGGATTGTCGAGATGGCGAAAATAATGATACTATGTCAGTAATCGATAGAGTAAGGATCCTATGCATTGAGAGAAAATATCATATCGTAAGAAATAGAAATAGGATACATCGAATAGATCAGAGCGACCTTAATCAGAACTGCCCCTAAAAAAGAATTTATAACGAGCCCATCCCATAAAATAATTGGATCCAGCTTCTGAGTGCCACAGCTGTCAACTGTAAAGGAGGTGAAAATCCTCACAATTCCTTCTCTCACACAGTCCGAATCATCCTCAATCCGAATCATCCTCACTATCCATGAGATCCTCAATCCGAGTCATCCTCACTATCCATGAGATCCTCAAAGAGGGTGTGTCCCACTGGGTTTTCCTCCTCTATACCTGCACTGTCATACCGCTTCTTGGGTGCACCACCACGGAACCTGGGAAAGGGTGTAGTAATTCGACATCGGACAAGTTCATGAGGTGTAAGAGAGAAGGCAAGTGCCAAGTAAGAGCATGATAGCCTCATGAGATGTCTGAAATGAGAAATGAAAGTGAGATCTGTAGAAGTCCACTACACGTGACCACTGACCAGTGACCACTACACGTGACGTGATACTCACTGTTCATTATCGGACGGTGCATCACTCTCATCCTCCCTTGCACTGAAACAACTATCGGGACTATCTCTACCGGCAGTAGCCCGGACTATCTTGGGACTGTCCAGAGCGGATACTCCACTCACAGCACTCCCCTGACTACTGCTCATCAGCAAGGGTTTCTGATCTATCTGGAGTAGAGTCTCGTAGTGGAGCAGTGTATCTTGGGAGGAGAGGAGGACTTCCTGGCCTTTTGCCAGTAGCTCCTCTGCTTTCTTCGTATACGAGGACTCCGCCCCTGGGTTATAACAATATCACAATCGTGACATTCGTTGGAAAAGTGGAATAGTTGCAGTTCAACTTAGCTATCAAAAGTCAGAGCCCACCGTTGTANGCTGAATGCCATCACATCGTGTAGTCTACTACATTGACAGTAGCTACATCACAATATCGGGTCTATCATCACTGCTCATGTCATCGCTGTCCTAGATAGAGGAATTTTGTTTATCATAAGTGTCTAGTAAAGTCACTATTAGTCTCAAGGATTGTCGAGATGACGAAAATAATGATACAACCTATGTCAATAATCGATAGAGTAAGGGATCCTATGCATTGAGAGAAAATATCATATCGTAAGAATAAATCAGAGCGACTTTAATCAGAACTGTCCCTAAAAAAGAATTTATAACGAGCCCATCCCATAAAATAATTGGATCCAACTTCTGAGTGCCACATCTGTCAACTGTAAAGGAGGTGAAAATCCTCACAATTCCTACTCTCGCACAGTCCGAGTCATCCTCAATCCGAGTCATCCTCACTATCCATGAGATCCTCAAAGAGGGTGTGTCCCACTGGGTTCTCCTCCTCAATACCAGCACTGTCATACCGCTTCTTGGGTGCACCACCGCGGAACCTGGGAAAGGGTGTAGTAATTCGACAAGTTCATGAGGTGTAAGAGAGAAGGCAAGTGCAGAGTAAGAGTATCGATAGACTCATTACATGAGATGTCTGAGATGAGAAATGAAAGTGAGATCTGTAGAAGTCCACTACACGTGACCAGTGACCACTACACGTGACGTGATACTCACTGTTCATTATCAGACGGTGCATCACTCTCATCCTCCCTTGCACTGAAACAACTATCGGGACTATCTCTACCGGCAGTAGCCCGGACTATCTTGGGACTGTCCAGAGCGGATACTCCACTCACAGCACTCCCCTGACTACTGCTCATCTGCATGGGTTTCTGATCTATCTGGAGCAGAGTCTCGTAGTGGAGCAGTGTATCTTGGGAGGAGAGGAGGACTTCCTGGCCTTTTGCCAGTAACTCCTCTGCTTTCTTCGTATACGAGGACTCTGCCCCTGGATTATAAGAATTTCACAATCGTGAAAAGTGGAATATTCCGTAAAGCATCTCTCAGTACTGGAATAGTGAAATAGTTGCAGTTGATCTTAGCTATCAAAAGTCAGAGCCCACCGTTGTATTGTTGGCTATTCTGAACGATTAGACTGACATCCTTGACAAACTCTTCCCTACTCTTGTACTTGTTCTTCTCGACATTCTTGCGCAGGGTTGACATGTCCATTGGTGTGTTGATGACCTGCAATAATTCGATGATTCCACGTCCCCTAAGACCGTCAATTATAGACGTGAATTGTGGTAACTGACAGTTGGTGACATGGTGTGATACCTGGTAGTAGTCAGGAGCCACTTTAGCATTGACGGGAATGTGGAACGCCTGGGAATTGGAAACCCTCATCATCGCATCTACACTCCGCAGCAAGATCAAGTTGAACTGGTTCTGTGTGCTCTTGTTAGCTGCCGGGTTTATCTTCTCCTCCAGTGTCCTAAGCATATCCTCGTGCTTGGAGAAATCAGACTTGGCAAGGTCGAGCATGGTTTCCGCTGCCTTGGTGTACTCCGATAGTTTCCCGTTGTAGATACGACTGTTGGTCACTATTTGTTCCACATGTTCCAGGAAATCCTCTCTGAGTGAGAGAGAGAAATGAACAGTGATGAGGGAGGAAACAATTGCAGTCTATACACACTACAGGATGACAGGCAAACAGTGGATAAATTGCCCTCTGCAACTTTGTCATAGATCAGGCAAAATAAGATCATGGATTGATTAAAGAATAAAACTTGATTCATAGAATATTTATGGAGTACAACTTGATGGCAGGTTCCTTTAACCGGGACACTACCCTGCCATAGTGTCTCACCTCGATTGGTAGAAGTTGTTGATGCAATGGTTCTTCATTGTTTGCAGGTCCATTGGAATGCTTACAAAGGTGTAGTAGTCCGGTATTTCCCTAGCTGACACTGGTTTGTGAAATGCGCCTGTCTGAAATGAAACAGCTCAAACCAAATTGGCTATTAAATCTCGATTTCGTAAGAAACATGTCACTTGATTGACTTTGAAGAATGAGGATTACCTTCGGTATTTCCTTCATTCTGACGAGGAGCTCCTCAAAGAAAGTCCTCAGTTCCACCTCAGGGTGGACCCTGGCCCGGGAACTTCCCTTCACTTTGGGTTCCAGGTAGTCCAATAACTCGGACTGAAAAGTGGTGACATGGTAAGATGGTTACAGATGGTCATAATAATGGGACATTAGGGGATGATTTGGTATAGAATTAGTCCCATTATATAGTTTCCAATTAGTTACATTATATAGTGTTCACTGTTCAATGTCCAAGAGAGTCGAGGGAGAGAAGTGTGAGTTTCATTGATTACAATGTCATCTATAATTTAGATGCTCGCACCCTACGATAATAAGACGGAAACATTTTCTCAGATCTTCGTTCTATATGAAGACCACCGATTGTGATTCCTAAGTATATTTTGACGCTTAATTGATTACTATCGAATTTTGGCCCCATTTTGCTTCCCTGAGGAGGTGTCAAACATGCCACTACAAATCTCACATCTGAGAAGAAATTGGAATTTTCACTGATTTTCTGATGAGGTTGCTCGAAAATTATTCCGGATTTGAATTCTAGGTCAAGAATAGGTCAGGAACACTTATTTCCAGTATGCTCCCTAAAAAATTGATTTTAGCCATTTTTTGGTATCGGTGTCTGACATTGATTTTTGCGTTTTTGTTGTGTGTGCTTCCTACATGTTTGAAATCGTCATTTGGGCGTGGCTAGTATGAACACCAAATTATCGCAAAGAGGGTTGATTCTTGTAATGTGAATGTAGAAGAGCTGATTTAGTGGATAAATAGTGTCGTCAGTGCCAGTAATGTCCTCATTTGGGAACGTCGAAATCAAAGTAAAGAAGTGTGGAGTCACTTAATAAGTAAGTAAGTATAACACTTATACCCATTCTCATACCAAAACTACGCATTCCCATTTTGAACGCTGAATTGATTCCTGATCGAATTAAAGCCCTATCCCGCTTCCCTGAGGAGTGACCTACCATGTTACTACTGACGTGAACCAATGTCGAACATGACAAAAAACTCGTAGCTGCGAAAAGTACCTTCATTCCTTTTGATGATTTCATAGCTTTCCTCTCTGCCTTTTCCAGTTTCTTCTTCTTCTTCATTTTCCCATGCTCTGATATTTCCTGCCCATCGAAACTCTTCTCGTCCAACGTCTCCTCCAGCTGTCGCTTTTGCGCTGCCTGTTTCTGTGCAGCTTTCTGGCTCACCTCATCGACTATTGCCAGGAATGCTCGACCTATCCTGATCTTTGTATCTTCCACCTTCACCAGACTGGACGTCTGCTCGTTGAACACGTTTGACAGCTCGTCGTCAATGATCTGATCATCGCTGACAGGTCCTGTCTTACCGTACATCTTGCAGTGCTTGTTTGTCTTCATGTGACCTGTCTCGCCACATGCACCACACTTCATGTTGATTGGTGCCTTCTCCTTCGCTACCTTCTTGTGTTTCTTCTCATTGATTCGCTCACGTTCTGAAAAAAATGAGGTCACAGGTCAATTGACAACATGACAAATTGTAGTTTACATTTGACAATACCTACCGACAAATCATTTCAAACTCAATATTACCCACCCTGTGCCCTGTTCAGTCTCCTCAACTGCTCCTGAATTCTCCTCCGCTCCTTTCTAACTTCATCCTTCTGTTCCTCGTCCAGGTTATCAATGAGGAACCTCTTGTTCGTCTTATCGGCCGTCTCCTTGATTTTCAGATACGCATCTATCACCTCCGGTCTGGAAATCACCTCCTCCCGATAATAATAGCCGGTTTCCGTGCTGAATTTCCGTTTTATGATCAGCCTCCTTCCCGTCAAATCACTCTCTGCCGCTTTGCTCTCCTCCGATGTAGGTGGGGGTGGTGTTCCGGCTGGTCCCTCGCTGATCAGCTTCTGGAGATCCTTCCTCTCCGCTTCCTCCCGCTCAAGAGATATCTGTTCCAGAGTTTTCTTCTTGTTCAACATGCTCTCCAAGTCCTTGCCTAGCTCGTCAATGTTTGTTTCCTCGTCTGATGATTCCTCTTCGTCCGTACTCATCACTTCAGCAGATGATAGCATCCTGGCGTGTGAAGCGGTGAGGAGCGAACCGTGTGAGATGAAGATTCGACAATCGACACGCATTCCTAGTTTAAGAGTAGAGAATGAAATCATCAGCTAATAAACAGAATACTCACTGCTTCACTCACTTTGTCTGTAAGTCAAATATCCGCTGGCACTCCTCCTTATACTTCTCCTGGTGCTCTATGAGCGAGTATTTCGCACCCCGTGCAAACTTCCCCATCCCGGCCGCCTCTCCAGTCCTCGCCGCATCGGTACTCAACTTCCTCACCAAGTTTATCACATCCCACCGGGTCAGACTGTTGATTGTCTCCTCAGGGACGCCGAACCCGCGCAACACCTCACGGGCATTCTTCAGTGTCAGTCTCCGTAAGTCGGAGTCAGTTCCCATTACCGTTCTCGTGGATTTCGGTTCACTCTTTGCTTCCTTCTCTTTGCTGGCCTCCTTCTCCTTACTCGCCTTGATGGACGGTTTGTTCGCGACTCTCAGATAGGAATATCCCTCGGCAATACCAGTCGGATCGGCGATACCGTTTATCTCCAGCTGACACTTTCCTGAGAGAGACGTATCGATGTCAATCTTCTACAAATAGATATAAGATGCCGATATAATGTTTTACAGTGATATCGATGCAAATCTCAATGAAATCACACCACGTGACCATCACGTGTTTCCCTCTCCCTCTTACCCCGGAGGGCGTTAGCAAATGTCCGGGTGAGTGTCCACGGAGCTATCCTCACTTCATCGTCCAGGATCTTCTCAGAGTCGTCTTCGTCCTCGTCATCCGACACGTTCTTGATAGACTTACCGTACCCTGCGTCCTGATGTGAGGATCAAGACGTGAGGTAATGAGCAGCAGACTTCCAGTGTGACTCTCACCTTACATAAAGATTATAACCAAGAATACCAAGAGGATATATCACAAAACCAAAAACATTACTAGAATATTTTCTTGTTGTATTCGCGATTATGCCGAGTTGTATTCCTGAGTATGAGGCTACCTTGAGTCTCTGTTCGGCGTACTGCATGCTGTAGAACGCGCAGCAATCCTCCGGGAGAACCAGCTTCCTGATTTCCTCCTCGCTTGGTAAACGGAACTGGTCCTGCAACACCCACCACCCACAGTCAACTCCTGGGGGAGAGCGATGTGAGATGACATAGTATGGCAAGATGTGATGTCATACGTGGTGTCATATCTTGTTATTGGTCAATGTTCCCTCTTCCAAACCCATCAAATGCAAAAAAAGGCAAATCCGGGCTAATGATTCGTTAGGTACTCGAAAAGGTACTGCAAATAGTGTTGGAATTGTGCATCATGTACCTGTCCGGTTGAAATCAGCACAATTCTTCAACCTCTTCCTTATACTGCTTTCAGAGTACGCAGGAAACGCAGCTTTGATATTATCCATCTTTATCTTACGAGGAACGTCCATACTTTCCAGAAACAATCGGTAAATGAAAACCTGTGTGGCAGATAGTTGAGTACAAACTTACGAGTTCAATTCGTACCTTTAAACTTAGATACGCATCCCACAACCACTTCTTTTTTAAATGGCCCCTTCAATACTCTTTGAATCATTGATGAAGTATGATACCATATACCTGTAGGAAGTTACGTGTGTGCTGATTTGCACGTTTAGAGTTAGGTCCCGGGACGACAATCTTGGGGAACTGCTGCCCAACACAGAACACCTCATCGCAGATTCTGATGTAAAAACTCTCTGCTGTGCGGGCTAGGATGAAGTCAGTGGACGGGAGGGAGTGCTGGTACGCGGGGGACTGGTACATGTTGTTATCCAGCACCTGACAAGTGATGATCTCAGTGTCTAGCACCATTGTGTGTCTAGTGAGTAAGGATACACTAATATAGTCATAAGGTGACTCCACAAAGCGCTAGAAAGTGGACCATAACACTGAATTTCAGGTGGAGCCAATGGTTACAGATATAGGTTTCAGGCTTGTTGTGGAGATAAATCAAAATCTACAGTTTACATTCCTCACCTGTAGAACTTGGCCCGGACTAAGCTTGCCGAGGAAGTAAGGACTGTTACAGTAGACCTGTTCACCGTACAGGAGATGATCACAAGAAACAGGGTCCCCGTTAGCGTTCTTCTTACTGTAATTCTTTATCCTGGGTACACAACATCAGTCTCAAGTACTGTTTTCAGATTGGGGAATACACGGTCTGAGACTGATTCTGCTATCAACGACATGAAATTTCATATCAAAACATCGCACCACACAGTACTATACAGAACAATACCTGCTCGCCATCCCATTACAACTCAGCAGTAAGGGGTGTTCCTCAGAATACTCGAACAGGACCAGTCGCCCGTCCTTTGCCGATATGTCCTCTTTCGTCCTCATGAAGAAAACCTGTCCTCCACCAGACTTCTGTCTCTCAGCCTCCCTTTCCTTGAGGGAAAAAGGGCACTTTCTCAAACCACTAGCTTAGGAAACAACAAGACAATTATTGATAAGGTTCTTAGAGCTGGAAGAATCCTCCACCGCTGACAGGAAAGTGACAACTCACGTTTTCCTTGCGCCTCACATATCTCTCAAGCGAGTAGACGGGTTTAAACACCGGGTTTGAGTGAGGCCCAGTTCTGAGAGGTTTTAAGAAGGGTCGGTGAAGTCTACGCAACTCTTCGGGTTTCATGTACGTTGGAAACCATACCAGTTCCAATTCCAGTGCCGGTATACTGTGTTGAATCACTAATGGGAGAATCATTTTATATTGGTTCGGGAAATTGTAGCGTGCAAACCGCATTTGATGACAATGATGAAAAATTGACAATTGAATTCACGAACTTGATTTGTATTTGGTCAGCACATTTTCCGCCGAGGTTGGTTTCGGCTGATACGAGTCTTCACAAGAAAGGGAGAAGAAGGGGTCAGTGACCTTGGGTTTCTTCTCCGACATTAGCTCCCCATGAAGTGGGTGTACAGTTTGAAGTGGCTTCATTCGCATCTTACTGGGGTATTCCTGTACAAATAGAGGGAGTTTTCCAGCTGGATTGTGCGAGCAGATGGGTCTCCGCAGAACACTCCGTGCGAAGTGTGGGAAGGGTCATTAGACATTGCAATAAAAAATGGGTTGTTCATTTTCATGTGTAATTAGAGGAAGCTCGCAGAATACTACACGATATGCAGCTATCATTGAAGTTACCTTCTTCGGGGTGATTGTTCCCTTGACATCAGGCAGCCTATCCTTCTCTATTGGAATTTTGAGCATTGTAGCGGTATCAATCACTATTTCAGGTGTCCGCAACAACTGCTTCATGTTCTGATAAATGTCATATATCAGTGACTGATATAGACAGTTATAACAGGTAGTAATATGACAGGGTTGGAGACAGGAGATGATTAAGCGAACCTTGGTATCCCAAATGACGCTATTTTCCCAACCAGTTTCCAACAATTTCCGATTTGTTGGTCGCAGAATAGACTCCTGATAGTTCTTGCTGTGAGAATGCTTGTGGTCTGAAAATGTCATTGCAGAATGACATGAAATATTCAATTTACCACATTTGGTTGTCACTGAGAACATTTTTTCGCGCGATCGATAGCTAGGCTCGATCACGCGCGCGCGCTGCTACATATTACATCTTAGCGCGCTAAGATAATGTAGAAATCAGCGCGGAAATAAGCATAGCGAATTATTCGCGTGTTCCATATCAGCATCCATAAATTGTGACAGTGTGCCAATTTGTCAGAGGCATGCGTGAGAATGAATGTGACATACCTACCATTGAATGTGAGCAGTTCCATGTGTTTGGATGGAGGTGACGTGATCTGTGAGTTATTCCACACAACCAAATCCTCCCATTTCGTATGGTTGTACATCAAGTATTTCTCCTCTAAATCAATGTCGTATTTCTTTGTTTTCGTCTCTTGGTCTTCCTCTTGTGCCTGAAATGAAATGATCTAGAATCTATTCTTCACCAAGAGGCCAATGATTGAACACTAGAAAAGTGGTGTCAAGGCAACATATCTGCAACCAGCGACATAGTTAATGAAACATTCACAAACTTGTGTCCTACCGTGTGTGGACACTGGACACTTCAAACAAACCTTGGCACTCAGTTTGAACCCGTAATCGAAAGTCGTTGCGTTCTGTGGCACCTTAGCCATGTCATACCACAACTTCCCGGGACCGTTTCTCCACTCCTCAGCGACCTCTGATATCTTTTCTTCAGGAGCTGCGGTGATAGAACTTTATTGTGTATGTGCCGGAGGATACTCAGGTATCTTGTGACCACGACCTCCTTCATATCATATGAGTATACCAGTTTTCGAGAGTGGAAGAGTATTATTGCGTTTTGTATACTTTTGTACATTAATTTCTGATTATACATTGGTACTATACAGGGATAAAATTTACTATGACCCAATCAGAGCCCAGGGTGCATGTCGACGCTATCTCCAATGTGTCACGTGACCATACAACAAGCAGTCACGTGACAACAGACAGTTCACGTGACCACAGCCAAGTCATGTGACATGAACCCGCGTCCGCTGTGGTCGCTAGTCACGTGACCCTTAAAGCTGTATCACGCGGTCACGTGACCTAATTCACGCGCGATGCCAGGAAGTATAAATAGACCAGAGAACGGCAGGATAATCATCGAATTCTGTTCGAGTTCACTTCCCCTGTCTTTGGTTCTATTGTTCCTTGCACAGTATTTCCTTTTAACCTATTTCTTTCTTCTTCAAAATCTTGAAAACAGTACTATTCTCCCGTTTTGCATCTTTTCGTTCTCTCTGACCAAAAACTAATTATCTAGTAGTCTATTTTGAAAAATTGTCAACTTTTTTCGAGTTTTCCGATCAGCGTTTGATACCGAACAACGAGGGTTTCTACCAAATTACCAAATTATATTCCATTTAACAACGTTATGACTCGGATAGATTCATTTTCCTCCAACTTCTACTAGCAATGTCTGTGATTTACAAGGACCGCGTGTTTGTGGGAAATCTGACAACCGATGTGACCGAGGATCAGATTCACTCTTTTCTCAAGGATCTCGGTTACAGTCCAGGTTAGATATCTGCCCACTAGACTCATATTTTTAAGACCACTATTAATCTCTAATTTGTTCCGCTTCAATCATATAATGTATATTAATTATTTGTTTAACAATCACATTAATTTCAGTGGACGTGAAGCTGATGAGGGATCGGCAGGGAGTTTCGAAGGGGTTCGGTTTCGTTGACATGAGCAACGACGAAGCAGGGGAGATGCAAGCACGGGATCTCATCAAGAAGAACCGGTTCCGCTTCAGGAAGGGACAGACCATCGTCTTCAAGCGGGCATTCCGGAAACGTTTTGTCAGTGAGGTAAACATCATCTTCTTGTTAATGATTGTCCTTCAAGGCATCAGTAGGTACTGTTAACTAACACGCTATCAACTCTATCACGCTGATATTTCCACCAGAGTTCCAGTGGAGGGCTCACAGTGGAGGTTGCGTCGTGTGGTGACTGGCTCGACTCCGACACTGAGATGGACGGTACAGAGAGTAGCTGCAGTTCAGGAGGACAGGAGAGGTGCTGCCAGTGTGGTGGGATCAGCCCGCCTCAGGTTTGTTGTCACCAGAGTGGTGACATCATCAGCCTATGACACATTGATCTTTCTGGCAATTGACATTAATAATTTTAAGCCTATATCTTCATTCTTCAGATCCCTACGGTGTTTGTCCCCTCTGGACCAGCTGCCTTCCCACCGACCGCAGCTTACCCCTGGAACCCTGCCAGCAGAGCCTACTTCTCCTACGTCCCGCAGAGCCCGGCCTACTTCCCCTCCGCCCACCCTCCTCCCTTCCCTGAGTTCGCAGTCCCCAGCCCACCACCAGCCTCTCACCCGGCATTCTACATACCTGCGTCAGACTTCGTCATGGTCCCCTTGATGCCCTGAACTCGCACATACAGTGGGACATATGAACTGTAATTGTTTAACTGTTTTCATTTTTTCAGAGCTCCATTTTGTGATGTGAATATGATTTTGATATTATGATAATTGCAATAGTGATTTGAACCGATATTTTCCAGATTGATTATCCTAATCTTATATTTCAAGATTCAATTAGGTTGCTATTTACTGTTATATTTATAATCAGATATCACCTGTTGATAAGAAAACACAGTGCACTCGAGTTCCTTGTAATATTGATTGAATCCAAATTCCAACCCCTTGCTGTTCTCCTCGATTAGTAACAATGCCCATGACTCGAAAACGGTTAGCATGTAAAACAGCACACGTCTGACATCACTGACCACCACCTATGCCAGTCTTAGTCAAATAAGGGGGCAGATGAGGGTCCCAGACATGTCCGAATCAAAATGTGAAATTTCCGACGTCCGAAAGCTCTGTGACCTCCTTCTCTGCTAGCTCAAGATGGCGAGTCACAAGGTGTCAGTCCAGCGGTAATACGTTCACATATTACGTACCTAATCAAATTTCGGCATTCCCCCCCCCTCCGTAATCATGGCTTAAACCCCGCTCTCATTAAAGGGGAATCAGTAACGGAAATGAAACGGAATTCGGAAAGGGATATGATATAGAACCTTCTCCGGTGGATTACAAGAGAGATGGGCGGGCGGGGCAAAATGACTTTTGACTTGCTCTGCTGTGTTAGTGTTCAGATCCCTAGGTCGAGGGTAGTATGCCGACTGTTATTCACAGTATTGTATATGGTCTAGTCTCTTGGCCATTTGGAGTGGAGTACTGAGTTTATACGCTCAGTACTAAGTAGAGAGTACACAGTAAGGGCATCTTTGAAGGGAGTACAGTTTTATACAATGAGTATACGTTTGGTTCGGTAGAATGGGGCACAGTGAGTGCTAGCGATATACAGTAGGTATATGCTCAGTAGAATGGAGCACAGTGAGTGCTAGCGATATACAGTGAGTATACGCTCAGTGAAGGGAGCACTGTAAGTGCTAAGCTGCATGCAGTAAGTTACCTCTCATATTAAGCCACGTGGTTTTAAGTTGTGCTTCAAACCTATGCTGAATGAGCTCGTTACGCACTGCTAAAGCGCTACGTGATATGATTATTACACCCGTGATTGATATACCACGTGACCCGCCGTAGGTATACACAATTATTATTTTTTACATTAAATGTAAACCTAACCAGAAAAAATAATGCATGTCAAACTTTAGACTTTTAGTCTGGCAGGCGTCAAGGGCCAAGTATTTTAGAGATGTCCTGATGACATAATCAAGGTCAATCCCCCTCATTTGGATACCCCCTCCTCCCTTGGCTGATTACGCCGGATTCCGTAATATGTGAACGGTCCCTCAGCACTCACTGTGCTCCCTTCTACTGAGCGTATACCTACTCAGTACTCACTGTTGTCGCTAGCACTCACTGTGCTTCCCATCCACTGAGCGTATACTCACTGTATATCGCTTCCCACAACTGAGCGTATACTCACTGTATATCGCCAGCACTCACTGTGCTACCTTATACTGAGCGTATACTCACTCTATATCGCTAGCACTCACTGTGCTCCCCTCTACAGAGCGTATACTCACTGCAAACCGCTACTAACTGTACTCCCTTAAAAGAAGCATATAGCACTATACACTACTGAGTGAGAGGCTAGACTGGATACAATACAGTGAATAACAGTCGGAATACTACCCAATCAAAGCAGAAAGCAGTCTGTAGGGCGAGAGTAGGCTGACTGTGAACATCCTACAGGCTTGTCTCATGTCTGTCGGGTCAAAATGTTTAAGGCTACCCCTCGATCTAGCGATCAGAACACTATTCAGACCTTTCCGTCAGAAGGGGGGGGGGNCCCCCGATCTCCCTCCCACACCCCTAATCCGCCCCTCCCCGCAGCCGGGGGGGGGTTGGCGTGTGGTTACGTAATATTTCCCTTCCGAGAGGGGGGTTTGGGCCATGATTACAGATGATTACAGAATTGGGGGAGGGGGGTAAGAAATGCCGAAATCTTGATTAAACGTAATAAGTGATTGGTCCCTTACAGCGAGAAAGTTGATAATTTTTGATATCAGCAGATGTATTTTACATTTTCAGTATCCAGGTACCAACTGGCTTTTCGATTTCCAGCAGATTACCATGTGTTTCAGTAAGCAGCAACTAAAATACATTTTAGATAGAAATAGATCAACCGACCAGTCCTGTGTCTGCAACTCAGTACCTAAACAGCAAAATCCCCCGATCAAGGTCTATAGCGCAAGGTTTGAACAAACCTGCATTCTTTGCTTTCTCTGCTGGCTTCTCAGAGGGCTTCATGATTCTCTCATAATCACCCTCTGCTATCATTTCCGGGGGTGGATCAGGGAGCTTGGGAAGTTCAGATTTCGTCCAAAGACCGTTTTCTTTTACCGGGTGTTTGTATTTTTTCTTCTTTTTACCATACTTCCAGTCTCTATCCAAATCACGGCCACCAAATCCACTTTCAAAGAGGCGTGAAAACCGAAGTTTCTTGTTAGGATCAAAGTCCGGGAATAGGAGCTTAGCCTTTTCAATGTTGCTGAGAGTTGTAGACTTCAGTATGTCTTCAGTTTGACGTTGAACTTTGCTTGTCTTTGGAGGCACAGATGGGACCTGACGATTTATTCATATTAACTCGATATATCCCATGCATTGATCACATTTGTCAGATGTTGCCTCACTAATACCCAATAAGTTATGATTATAGCGCTGTTCTAGTTAAGGTTTATGCAAATGTGTCAAAAAACTTCATTCAAATTTCTACCAGGACCTTGAACCCATGATCATCTTCCGCAAGCTCTTGTATCTCAGTAAAGTCTTCAGCAGATTCAAGTGGGGTAACAGGTGCTGAGTCATTCATCTGATTTGCATCAGTGGTGGCTTCTTTCACTAAATCAGATGACAACTCATCAGCAACATTGCCAAGCATCTTTATTTCCTCCTGAAATATTTGGCGTTTTGCATGCAGGTCTAGGCATGTCAGAAACACCTATCTGGGCACATATAGGGCATCCTCATCTATGAAGATTGAATACATGTTCCCTTCATAGATCTTTAAGTTTCGAATGCTTATAGAAACTAGCAATGTTGCTTGAGTGGAAGTGACATGGAAGATTGGTGCTGTGCTCTATATAGAAGAACAGTTGAATACAGATAAATTTGGTGCTATATATAGCAGCTTTGGTCTCCAGCAAATCTTGTAGAAGAATTACCTTGTTGAGATAGCTTGACTCCAGGTTTCCATCCTCATCAATATTGCCAAAAAGAATAGAAGCAAACATTCTGGGGAAGCAGATAGTTATTTGTAATTGCTATGAATTATGTATTTCCCTTCCTCTGCATAGCAAATGTCACACTCACCATGCACACAAGCATACACATATTGGGGTAATGTAATCTACACGCCAATCCTACAACACATTCAGAACTTGGTCATGAAATACTACTCATGATTTGTCTCTGCAACACATCATACTACAGATTATTAATATAGATGTAGGATGTAGGAGTTGCATGTGGATATCAAGTAAAATTGTGCATAGATAACTGTTACTTATTACTATCATTTTGCTGTTCCTTTGTAAGGGCAAGGAATAATCCTACACAAATGTGCACCTCTAAGGATGGGACTTTAGATTTGATAATCCATTCGAGACACTTGGTCAATTTATTTCATATCTGTCCCTTGTCAACTATTTTTTAGTCAAACATCTAGGTCCAATTTCTTGCGCATACGCGAGAACAGAGAAACAGAAGTCAAATAAGAATTTGACAAATTTGTTTATACTATGTTCTCGCGCTGCGTTACCCAAATACGATCTGCGCCGCGCGTGCAGCGCAACTCTGTGATTTTACTCGATGATATGAAAAGTTGTAAAAAAATAAAAACGTGACGCGCAGTGCGCGCGGAGTACTGAGGTCACGAAGCGCGGCGCGCAAATATGAATGCACGTGATTGCATATCATGTCTGCATGGAGAATTATGAAACATCACGCGCAAGAAACCATTGAGATCATGGACGTGGACAGATATTATGAATATATTGTCAATATTGCCATTGTGAAATTGTTACTTATGTTGTAAAAGTGTAATTTATTCAGTGATAATGTTGTCAGATTTTATCTGACTTCAGCTTTTCTCGCGCGGCCTTCATCGAAGGCCGAAACAGGCCTGTTTCGGCCTTCGATGAAGGCGCGCTCGCGCGAGAAACAGGTCAGGTAACATCTGACAAGTGATAATGTCATTTACTTGATTCAATATTCGTCAAGATTTTATTGGACCGGACCCCTGTTCAAAGAGCTTTGTGTGCGTGATGAAGGCCTTGAATTGATTTTTGTGAAACAGCTGCACACAAAAAATCTGACAAATCTGTGCGTAAAACCTATTTGCTGCTTGCGCAAGAAACATGACTGAGGTCAGATAAAATTGGACAACAACATACCTGATCTCTTAATGAAATTTTATCTTCCTGCCTAGCCTGAGGTAAAGTTTCACTTATGCAATGAAGACATGTCATGATTGTTCCCATGCTGCACTTACAGAATACTATTGTATTTCATTCTATGATGCAGTGGGTGATGTAAATTAGTTGCACAACAAGAGGAAAAGATAAAAATCTCAACTCAATTGAACATTTCTGTAACCTTTCAACAAATTGTTCCGTATAATATTATCCTTACTTTTTATCTACCTTAGGCAACTTGGCTTCATGGGATCCACCTCTGAAGGTGATGATACTTGTGACTACATATTGAAGTTTTTAGTTTTGGGTGATACTGGTGTTGGCAAGACAAGTATCTTAACAAGATATGTTGAAGATAGATTCAGTTCAGCCTTTGCCACAACTGTGGGTGTTGACTTCTGCCAGAAAAGGGTTAAATATGAGTATAAAGGAAGTATGTATAATGTCCAATTGCAGCTTTGGGACACTGCCGGTCAGGAAAGGTTCAGAAGTTTGACAAGCAGCTTTTTCAGAGATGCTATGGGTTTCCTTCTTGTGTATGACATAACAAATGAGAGTAGTTTCCATCACATAAATGACTGGCTTGTGCAGCTGCATACTCATTGCTATCATGACCATCCACCTGTTGTGATAATTGGGAACAAAATTGATCAACCAAGAGTCATTGAAAAGGACTCAGCTAACTCAGTAGCAGAAGATCTAGGGTATAAGTATATTGAGACTAGTGCAATGGAGAATGTCAATGTCAATGAAGCAGTTGGAGCACTGTTGCAACTTGTTTTGGAAAATGTGATAGAAAACAATGGAATGAATGATAAGGACTCAGGGTATTTGACTATTGCTCCAGAACAGATAGTTCAGTCTGGCAGCCAAACTAAAACTTCGAACTGTTCATGTTGAGACCTATAAAAAGTAGTTTGATCTCGATAATAGTTACATTCAAAGATATTATATTTGATTGGTCAGGTACCTTATGCTGTTTCTTGCTATATGAGGAAGAATATTAGGATCAACTGCTAAGTTTTATTCAACTGAGGTGCTGAGAACATGATAGATATTCATGAATGTTTGAATGTTGGATTTTAAGTTTTGTGATTCATGTTGTACAATATACGATATATAATATTCTATTGTAATTGTATTGCAAGTTTATACTGAAGCAAATATATCCTCACTCATTGGCTCTAGAGATGATCCATCAATTGTGTTGATGCCTTTCAATGTATAATTGTTTACCCCTCTTTCGTCTTTTACTCCTGAGGGCTGTTGCAAGTCATGTGAAATTCTCTTCTCTATTGTTATTCTTTGGACCAGAGATTCAGATGATTACACAGTGCACTGCAGTATCGAAGCTGTAATCTGTTTCAATTGTGCTGCAATGATAGCCTAGCATTATAAGCTGTTAGGTACATAGTTGATTTGCATCTTCTATTGTTAAATTGATAAGCAAACAAAGGAGATCTAATCCGTATTTCCTGAGTTTGGGATAACAAGTAATGAGGTACTAGAACTCTATCAACCTATCAACCTCATTATGTGGTCCATCTTCTCACAGTTGCAAGGTTCCATGTTGTGCAATCTATCCCCCAGTTAACATTACTGATTGCTTATCAAATTGGTCTCGTTAGTAAGGACTCTCAATGAGTTGCACGACGTTTTAAAACTTGCTAAGTGATCATTTCATAGGCAACAATTTGTCATAGCGCTAGGCAGTAAGCTTCTGACTCATAGACCAGCCTATCTGACCATGTAGACTTTTCTGTAGTCAGTTCGCAACACAAGTCACATGCAATCTATCCTTACCTTATGGGATAAAGTCCATACATTTTGCCTCAAATGAATTATCACAAAGTTTTCTGTTTCATTATACTTTTCATACGATAATTTAGAATGTAAGATTTCATCTCTTACGGAAATTCAAACCTAGCATATTGCATTTTCCATAAAATCCAGGTTTGAAATTCGACCACACAATATCACTGTGACGCATCACCTGAGTAATAAAATTTAGCATACGACTTTTAACCTGTTGAACTGGAATTTCTCGAACACTACACAGGTGAAACCTTGTGCAGTGTAGCTGTAATGGGCAATGAGGCAAAATTGTCACTAAAATCTGGAGAATTCTTACTAATTGGGGTGGATCCTTATTAGTAATGAAACCGCGTCCAATGTCCATACCTATATATATATTTCAGTATTTCATGATTATGTACAAGTTTGAGGGCAGACAGCCTGAGGGTCACTGTGGACTCCTTGCATAACTTATAATTGATTGCATATGTATCAGTCTGACTTTAGATGACGTAACGTATAATTGTATTCTTGTTGTGTTAATTTAAATGTAGATTGATTTCAATGAGTTCCTTGATTTGGAAATTGGTATATCATTAAACGGTTTTGATGAAAAGATTTTGTTTATTTGTTTTTTCTTTTTTCAGATTTCGAACAGATTACTGTAAAATACGGAGTTGAAATATGTCTAAAGGTGGTGTTATGTCTTGTTGATTGTTAACGCAGCTGTGAGGGCTGGTGTTTTTACTGAAAGGAAATTAACGAACATTTGCAGATTTGGTTTAACTGCGTTAATACGTTGAACGCATCCAAAGCACCCTAAACAGTACACTGTAGTACTGAATACTGATCTTATACATTTAGCTAAACTGTTTGTGTTAGTCGGCCCTAACACACGACTAGTTATTTGTTAGTTATTTTAACTGGTTAGTTGATAGTTCAGTTGACACTACTGGTTAGTTCATATGATGTGTTTTATTGTGTTTTTCTTTCGAAAGCATGTCGTGTTGGGTCAAAAATCCATTTTCTCACGAATTCGATTCCACTACCCCCTGGTAGCAAGAACACATTTTTCATGAACCAGTAATCTAAATTAAATTACGGAAACCGTAACGGAAATTTAAATCTTATTAGTTAATCATCAGCAGCTGCAGTTCTAAACGATCTTATCTCCGACAGTTATATGTCTCAAGCGACCCTAACATACAAAGTTAGAAAAAACAGACCACAACTTAGCACTAAAGACACCAACGAAGCAACTGTTAGGAACTACCCGAAGCGATCCAAGAATGTCAAGCCGATTATCACATTCACTGCTGTTTCACTACCAGACGAGAGCCCAATCCTCAAAGAACGCAAGGATGGAAAACTCCCTGTAAAGGAGAATGTTCAGGATAAGAGCCCGGGAAAGCGCCTCTGTCTTGAACCTCCAGGTTTGTAATTTAGCAAACACTGAATTCACTGATGTAACCCCACTTGTTATTATCTAGTTTCCGTTAAGATTATTCCCCTCAGTAACCTCTTTTCTTTTTCAAATTAAACTGCGCTGTAGTTTTTTCTTCTCCGAAGTTTCTCGTAATGAACTGGAAACACTCTCCCCCCACCTCATGTATACGTATCACTCTGTAACACCTGTGCTGTTACACTCTTGTTACCCCCTCTCCTATGATGTTACCTCCCCCCTCGTGATGAGTAAGACACACGGTGTTGTATGATGTAAGAGTGAGATACAACATGATGTGAGGGCGTGGTCGAACCACTTAGTTTGGAAAAAGTGTAGTTACCTACATAATAATATGTAGAGAGTGCTAGCAGTGAGGGAATGTGTACTGTCGTTGCTAATGTTGTGAGTGTGTAGGTAGTAGTACTGTAGGTCATTGAGAACGTCTTAAGAACTTACGAAAGAGGACTTAATTTGCCTAATGACGATAGAATTACCCTATATGATATAGGGAGTGGTTCACTTCTCTAAATTTGATTCAATTCATCATACTTCTGAAGGTCAGTAATAATGATTAAAGTTCTGTGTTAGCTATAATAATCACTCACGGTACATGATAACACTGATGTGATGGAATTGTTCCTCTCCTCCCTGAATTGTCTTCTCTCGGTCCCCCTCTACAACATATGATAATGGAACTCACTTTATATAATGACAATAAAGATTAATATTCTCATCTACCACTACTTCAATACGTAAACCTTCTTCCCTTTATCGCTATAATATGGTACCCATTAAAAGCCAGTGAAATTTTAACAATAAAGCTACTTACCTATATCTATCCACAGAACTGAAAACCTGATATAATTCTGAAAACCTGCTGAATTGCACATGAAAGTAACCGGATGTTATGTTTTCCTGAAAACCTGTTTTTTCAGCGTCACCCCGGTCCCAGAGTCCCCCCAAACGGAAATGTGTGGAGGTCTTCTCCCCTCAGAAGGGTGCTCGAGTTCCCCTCGCATGCATAACACCCACAAAAACACCTAACAAATTCTCCCAACTCAAATACGAATCACCCCGCAAATCACTTTTCTCACCATCAAAAAGCAACGGACCCTCAAAAGTCCTGTTTTCACCCTCGAAAAAGGTCCTTTTCTCACCCTCAAAAAGCACCTCACGTCACATTTCCTCAGAAAATGCCATATCATCGGACACGGCTAACACATTCAAATCACCCATCAAAAGCCCTATCATCAAGTCGAGCACTCTGAAGAGCCCGTATAAGAGCCCCTTCAAGCAGCCCAAGCTCATACCGAATCCTGCGATTACCTCGTCTCTAGAGAATGGTAAGCGATTTCCTGACACACTTCATTGTGCATATATACAGTGCACATTGCAAAAGTGTGCTTGGAAACTTATTACTTCCTGTCGAATACTGTTGGTAGCCCATTTTTACCCCCGTTCATTTATGGATAGAGCTGACAATAGCTAATATTCGTGAATCTCAATTCATGTACACCCGGAAAGGGCATAATTACAGTGTAGACTGAGTGTAGACTGAGTATCTCCTTTATCAGTAACTTTGGGGTTCCAATCAGATAAGAATGTTCCAGAGAATTTCCAGTCTCATTTGAACCTCAAATTCACTGATAATTTGGGAGAATTATCAGTCGAATATCTACAGTATTATAAATGTATAAAATATGATGAAAGAACCCGAATATATTTGAATAAATACGCAGTGTAGGATAGCGATGTAGCTTCTTAATTAGTCATGAAGAAGCAGAGATAATTCATAATTGTTACACATTTTCTTAAAGTATACCCCTTTGTTCTTCACTTTTAATAAGGTCTGATAACGGTCCTTTATTTGCTATTTACACATACACTCGAATCTGCATGTGGAACCCACAGGCAAATTTGTGTAATGAGGTGTGTAGTTGTGGTAATGGGTGCAATGAGGGGTATCAAATAAATGTGCTAGGAATTTATGTAAAACGTCACATTATTAATCACGGTGCTTTCACAGCACAATATCTCACATGAAGTGTATTACCTATACGGTATCCACAAACATTGAGCATTGAACACTCATTACGCGATGACCCCTCTATAACATACAACTTAGACCGTCTAGTAACTAGGTACATATTATAACACTGCACTATAGCTGCAGTGTATACTGTATAGACTACACTTCAGTCCTTAGACATTGTATTTACCATAGTCACATTACACACACACACACACACACAC
>CAMPET010000013.1:218149-251972 GCA_946803715.1 Beroe ovata | reverse complement strand
ACACACACACATACCCACATACACACACACACACACACACACACAAGCGGTGGACTAAGTGTGAGGTATATGTTAAGTGTAAACGTTGAGGTATATACACTGGTATGACAATGTAACGAAGTAAAGCATAATGACAAGGGCTAGGGTTTCTTTGTAAATGATGAATATTATGTACTCAGAATAATGTGAATCTACACTCGCTAAGTTGACTAGCGAGCACTACCAATTCTCTCATCTCTCTAGTGAATTAATGAACACAATGAAATATCTCGAAAACGCTGATAATACCCCCTTTTCTCCCCAAAGCAAGCCCGGCACTCTGCCGTAAGAAGTTACTGCAGCAGAAGTTGGCTGCTGGTCGGGGTTCTGGTGTTACCTCCTCACCAGCACAGAGAACTGCTAAGAAACACCTACAATCTTGCAACGCTCCAGATAGGTATAATCATTGCGTGTACTATATCATTTACAATGTGTACTGTAACAGTACCATGCACTTTGTATGTGTGTGTGTGTGTGTATATGTGAGTGTGTGTGTGTATGTGTGTGTGTGTGTGTGTGTGTGTGTGTGTGTGTTTGTGTGTGTGTGTGTGTGTGTGTGTGTGTGTGTGTGTGTGTGTATATCATGGGACGCCTTCAACATGTAATGTTTACACTTCTCACACCATGACACTATGACAGACAATTATTCAACAATTGTCAACACCATGTCACAGACCCTTGTCCCGTAGTTGGGAAATAGGGTTTCGGTTTAGGTTAACGTAAACCCTTTAGGTTAAGGTCAGTTAACCGATGCTATTTACTAATTTCCCTCTATCCGATCATATCGTGCGCAGTTGTCCGGTAGCTTATCATTCTATGTTAACACTGTTACCACCCCATATTAACACTGATACCACCACAAGTAAACACTGTTACCACCCCATGTTAACAACTGATACCACCCCATGTTAACACTGTTAACTGCCCATGTTACCACCCCATANTGTGTGTGTGTGTGTGTGTATCATGGGACGCCTTCAACATGTAACGTTTACACTTCTCACACCATGACACTATGACAGACAATTATTCAACAATTGTCAATACAACAATTGTCAATACAACAATTGTCAACACAACAATTGTCAACACAACAATTGTCAACACTATGTCACAGACCCCTGTCCCGTAGTTGTGAAATAGGGTTTCGGTTTAGGTTAACGTAAACCCTTTAGGTTAAGGTCAGTATCCGATCATATCGTGCGCAGTTGTTTGGTAGCTTATCATTCCATGTTAACACTGTTACCACCCCATATTATCACTGTTACCACCACATGTAAACACTGTTACAACCCCATGTAAACACTGTTACCACCCCATGTTAACACTGTTACCACCCCATGTTAACACTGATATCACCCCATGTTAACACTGTTACCACCCCATGTGAATACTGTTTCCGCCCCATGTTAACACTGATACCACCCCATGTTAACACTGTTACCACCCCATGTCAACACTGTTACCACCCCATGTCAACACTGTTACCACCCCATGTTAACACCCTTACCACCATCTGTAGGCTGGTTGGTCGTGAGGCGGAAGTCGAGCAATTGCACCTCTTCATCAAGGACAATGTTGTAAGCAGCACAGCAGCGTCTATATACATCAGTGGGGCACCAGGAACGGGCAAAAGTGCGTCCCTAACGCACATCATTTCCAAACTCAAGGTATGTATCTTCATTCTTTGTACACAATGTGAACAGTGGAGACAAACATTTTTTGTCTGTTTGATACTTCGAAAAAACACTTTGATACCCTTTTCTCTCACAAATTATACCCATTCCCTCCTCTTTCTCATATACCCCCACACCCCACTTGATTGGCAGTAACTCTTGACAAGTTGTCTAATAAATTTCTCCCCGTCGCTGCTCTTTGGACACATGTCGCAAAAAACTGAAATTTGTAGCGACCTTAGTTGGAACGCGCGCAGAGATTTTGTCATGAGTCCTTTAGAGATTAGCGCGAAAAGCGCGCGAAAATGTGCAGTGTCGTTTCATGAGAATGGAATGTGGTATTTGTGTGCAAGTTGCAACCACAGGTTGTCGAACCTCGGCCATTTCAATCTATGGTATCCGAATACGGCAAACATTAAACACGTTGGTTTCAGGATGAGATCAGTTTTACCCTGATCGAGATAAACTGCATGTCGCACAACTCCAACAGCGCACTGTACTCCGACATTGCTACCCAGCTAAAATGCACCAAGTTGACAAAATCTGCATGTCAGTCATTCATTACCGCAAAAAACAGGAAGAAAATGATGTAAGTATTCGTGAACTATCTATTCTCAATGTGGTTTTGAGAAGAATTTCGGATATTTGTCAATTAAACTATCCCCCAAGCAGTCACTCTATAATAATGTATATTGCATTCCTATCAAGTGAAATGTGAAACTTTCTCGTGTGTTTCACACTTAACAAGTAAGCCTTCACTCCCTATCACAGAGTAATGATTCTTGATGAGGTAGACCAGCTTGAAACGTCGGACAACTCAATTCTCTACACGTTGTTCGAGTGGCCTTCCCTCACAGACTCAAGACTCATTCTCATAGGTTAGTTTCAGTGAGGTTGAGGAATTAGCTCATGTTCAATGATTACAATATATTTGATGAAGCGTGAACTTGTCAACCAAGAGGCCGTTAGCCGTATGTTAAGTGTTTGATGTACACTGTACATTGTACAATGTACATCGGTGCAGATGAATACGCGCAACTTACAGTGAAAATTACCTTCAGTAACAACTCGTCATTGGTTCAGATTTCTATTCCTCGTTTAAATCCCATATTTGCCGACCCATCATTTACACGCACGTCACACTGGTTGCCTTCACGACCCCATATTTCCAGGAATTGCCAACGCACTGGATCTCACTGACCGACAACTACCCCGACTCAAATCACGGGTGTCGTGTCAGCCTCGACTCCTGCACTTTGCCCCATATGACAAGGAACAGATTGTCAACATCATCCAATATCGACTCAAACAGGTAATATTCGCGCAATGACATAATAATTCACGCGCGCTACTCGTTTTCATAGCCCTACTATAACAGATGCGGCTATCAATGGAACTAAAGTACAGTGACAACTAACTAGTTCAGTGATAACTAGTGTGAAAACAATTTGTTGATGCTATAGTATCGAATATGTCACATACTATCTCCTGTCGCATCGCATAGTGAGAACTCGTGCCACTGCTATCCGTATGCGATTCACTCTCCGCATCATTGTGCGCACGGGTTCTGGTGATGTGTCATGTGCATGCTGGTTGATGGACTCAGTAATGATGTACTCTGTAGAGATGTACTCTGTAGAGGTGGACTAAGTAATGATGGACTCTGTAGAGATGGACTTAGTAATGATGGACTCAGTAATGATGGACTCTATAGAGATGGACTAAGTAATGATGGACNAGTAATTAATAATAATGGACTCTGTAATGATGGACTCAGTAATGATGGACTCTGTAGAGATGGACTTAGTAATGATGGACTCTGTAGAAATGGACTTAGTAATGATGGACCCAATAGTGGGTATTGCATCTCTTTGAGAAACTTATCGCTGCACTATTGTGTTTCTATTTTCTCTCAATATTAAGGCATTTATCTAATAACGTGCTACGAACTTTAATGTTCCGTGAATCTTCTTAATTTGAGCTGATACAGTTCCCACTGATACTCTGTTTTCTATTGTTTGGTGGTAAAATGTTCGTTACATCCCAATTATATTATTTAAGTCATTTGATTAGGGACAATGAATATTGCGTCAACCAATAATATGTTCGAGCTATATCAATCATCATTAATCTCTATCGATGCTGGTCGCTGGATGGCCATTATTTCACGACGGATAAAAAGCAGAAAGGACTCAGACACTCTGGTCAGTTCTTGAAAACTGAAAAGGCTCCCTTAGAGCATGTCTCAGAATATGCTGACATTACTGTGCTTGACTGCAGTTATAGTTCTCCATAATGATTGTCTCTGCCAGTCAACAAGAAAACAAGACATCGTACCAAGCACCAAGAACGAGCTCCTAGTGCTATCTGGTGCATTCTTCCCTCCGATGTGGGATCAGCAAGCTGGAGCGATTGAGCCTTGTCACCAGGAAGCGTCTCTCAAATACTCTGTTATAGATGAGAAGTTAGGTGTCATCCGATACGAGAACTTGTATGTTAAGCGGCGCCCTAACTCCATTCTTGAGCAAAAGAGCCACATCAAATGCCCATTCTTCATCCCGGTGGTTGGGGTATCCCTTGTCTTGGACAGGGTTTTCAGTGTGGAGCGAGATCGTGACTGGGTGTGTGCCTTGCCGGCATCTTCCCAATGTGACGGCAAGTCAGCATGCCTGACTGACGAATGCGGCTGTGAAACCGGCGCTTCCTTCAGACACCTCCCCATAACTGCAGCCAATATTTCCAGTCGTGCTACCGACGTGTTCTACTGTGTCGAACAGCCGGGATGTATTGCTTTCTCTCAGGTGTGTGACCAGACTCCAGACTGCTTCGATCTCAGTGATGAGTGTCTTTGTCAGGGTCATGTGATGGTCGTGTGTGATGATGTCACTGTAACTTGTGAAACTCCGCTCACGTATTGTGAGGCTAGCACATTGCACAGTCACTCTTGTCACACAGTTCCACCAGTGGACTGTTCTGATGAAAATGTGCAAGTTCTATCTAATTTTGGAGTGCTGGTCAGGAGCGACATCAATAACCCAGTACACCAATGTCTCTCCGACAACTTTGCAATATTACCCGTTGTCGACAGTAAAATCCAGAAATTCTGTCGAACTAACTGCTCGGATTATTTCAAAGAACAGCATGGGTGGACGAATTTCTGTGATAAAATTATCACCGCTTACCCCATGGACTTTAGCTTCATGTGCAATGGCCGTGACTTTGAAGACAACTACGATACAGCATTGCCATCACTAGATATCATCTGTAACCAGGTACCAGACTGCAAAAACAACTTCGACGAGTTGAATTGTCCAGGGATGTTTTACTGTGACCCGGAGAACGCCCCCACAGTCTCCGTCCATGAGAGGTTTAAGTGTGACCATGTGAGGCATTGCCCCAACGGCAGAGATGAGTGTCAGAACTGTGATTTTGGAGTGCTGACGTCATCTCAATCTCTCCTTAAATCCCTCTCCCTAGCACTTGGTTGTCTATTCCTTGGGCTGTGTACTTTCTGCATCAATGCAAAGACCATTCACAATGCGCAGCAAGACATCAGGCGAAGTAACGGGACAAACACAAAGAAAACGGACGCATTCCTCTGTCTCAATGTGGCTGTATACGATCTTCTGATGGGAGTTTACCTGTGTCTCATTGCCGCCAGTAACTTCATCCTAAGGTCAAGAGGTGACTACTGTGAGATATCGTTTGAGTGGAGGAGCAGTCTCCAGTGTGATCTACTCGGGATTCTTTTCTCATTCTCATCTCATGGATCTCTCCTTGTCATTTCTCTCATGAGTATCATACGGGGTATCAAGTGTACATTCGTGTTTGTCGATATTCCCTATCGTGTTGTGTTGCTTCTCACACTCTGCATTGCACTCTTTGATCTCCTCCACTCTGCAATTCCTGTTCTCAAGATTAGCTTCCTCCAAGATTTCTTCATGTCAGAGGTTCATCTTGATAACATCTTCCATAACCCTCTCCTCACCTCATCAAACCTGCATCAAATTCGACTGATATACGAAGCATACCATCCTGAAAACACCTCTACGAATATTCTTGAGATGTTGGATGGTCTCCGATCGATCACTTCAGACCCCACCATATTTGACTACACCACAATCAGCTACTACGGGACCACGCCTCTATGCATTCAGAACATCTTCAAGAACCAGGAGTCATACCAAAGGTACAAGTACTGCTATTGTGCCACCATTGGAACACTTCTTTTCACAGTGATTGTGTCCTACATAACGATAATCGCACAACAAGTCAAGTCTCCCCAAGCTGAAGCCAAGGCTCTCATCACCAAAGTATGTCTCATAATCGGATCTCAGCTCATTTGCTGGGTCTCTCTCATGGCTACAGCTATTTATTATCTGCACAGTGATTCAGTACCCAGTATACTATTCGAGGTTTTTGCCCTGTGTGCCATACCAATGAATAGCTTCCTGAACCCTATATTCTATAGCGGCTACTATAAGTACGTCGCTAATCTCTTGTTCTTTATCAAGTCTCGGTTTCTATCTGGGGACAGTGATGAGAATGCAGTGAGAGGTGTGCAGGCGAATGGAAGATGTGATGAATCTTCAACTTCTCACAGTAAATGTGTCAAGATCACAGCTACTGAAATGTGACACAGAGTGTACAATGCGGACAACATGGACAACATGGACAAGCTTTGTAAAATGTGGACACTGTTGAAAATGCTGTGATTACGGACACTGTCGAAGTAATGTGGGCACTATGGAGTGTGTGGGCACTATGGACACTATGAGCGTAGGAGCCCACGGACATTGTCTAAAGTTGCAGTTCTTCTGCAAGTTATGAATTGCGTTAATTTTGCTGTTTGAAAATCTAAGTTTTAAAATGTAACACTAAATATTGAAATTTTGTTTAGTTAAAATCTTGCTGTGTTAATCAAGTCACTCGACTGATCTTGGGATGTTACCTACCATAGGAGCTGTTAGAAGTATGATAGCAGAGTGGAATGGGCGCTTTCCGTACCGCTCATTGACCTGAGACCAGATTAACACGTTAATCAGCTTTGTTACCATGTTCATTGGCCACATGCCAGCATACCACCAGTTAATCAGCATGAGTAATGCGGTAATGAGACTCACCACCGTCGAGAAGCACTGTCATCATGAACCACATTTATACACTCTTTTGTATAAGCTACAGAGTACTCAGAATTGAGAATAAACAGTGTGTAGTCAAATATCAATCTCTGAAAGTACGTCTCATGCTACAGATAATGCATCAAATTGAAAAGTAAGATGAGCGTCTCGTTCTGATAATAAACTGATAGGTAATAAACTCCCCTGGCTGTCACTTAACTCCGCACAATGAAACTTGACACAGTATACGTCACTTATCATACTTGACGAGCAGTTGAAGCGACAAGAAGACAAAGTTGCATATCCCCTGCAAATGATACACCACAATCATCTCCCCAACCACAATCATCTCCCCCCAACAATTGGATCTCATATGATCTACTCAGGTATCCGATGTAGCGAGTGTCATGGATCCTGCAGCTATACAATTCTGTGCGAGGAAGATATCCGTCATCACGGGGGATATTCGTAAAGCTCTCGATATTTGCAGGTAAATGTCCTACTTGAGCTGTGTTGCAACAATTGTTCAGGTTTTTTGATTGATGTGACTAAAACTTATCAGTTTTGATCGCTGATTTTGATTATGATCACGTTTGTTTTCCATCACGGTTGCTCCAATGTGATTCACACAACATTACAGACGGGCTATTGAGATGGTTGAGATGAAGGGGCAAGAGGGACAGAAAGTGACAATTCCGTTCATCAGTAAAGTTATCCAAGAAGTGTATGGGGGACAGGTATGCGGGTTATTAGCCAATCTCGGATTGTCTCTCTCTATAGCTATCTGTATTTATGGTTACCCGTTACATGTGATATGGACACAATTTAACTATAGCAAGTTTCAACTCTTCAGCTACAGAATCAGCTGTCAGGCAGCACATCAGAGTCAACCCTCCCACTGCAGCAGCAACTGTTGCTATGCTCGGTTGCCATAGCAACCAACAAGAGGGCTAAATCAGATACAGTTGCATTCGGGAAGCTTCACTCAACTCTAACTAAGGTATCATACAGGTCACGCTTGGTTTAATATAAGTACCAACAAATTTCTTTAATAATTGGCTGTCACATAGTGCAACCCCAAATTTATTTTTCATGAGTGATGGTTTCTGCAATCATTTCTGTATCAGTGACTTCCTAATATAATCGAATCATTATGGAGGACCATTACATCTGACGCAAATTCTTGTTTCTTTGCTGCTGCATCTGCCCGAAACGAGGCTGATTTCGACTTCGAGCAAGGAATAAATATCTAAATCTTAAAACTATGCACCGTCGTATGAAGTTTTGCATGGGCGGTATAAATAGCTGTCAATAGATGGGTGGTTACGTTACGTCTGATCACAATCACGCATATAAAAAACGTTAAAAAAATGGGATCAAGTTAATGTTTCTAGAATTAAATTCTTTAGACGATGACTCTCAAATTTGATTTAACCGGAATGAAATTCACAATCATAGGAAATATGATAGCTTGACCAGACTTAAAAGTTTAAACAGCTGTTAGGTACCCTATGGCACATATTCCACAATCCTGACACCATTTTCATAGTACTGACACCGCCTTATTGACACCACTCCCGCAGGTATGCGCAGACCGGACTTTACAGTGTCCAGATTTCTCGGAATTTGTCGACATGATCAGTTCACTGGAGAGCAGGGGACTTCTAACTGTCAAAAGGTGGGTTTATATATACCCTATTTTTCCCAAAACCAAATGAGATTTGGTTGTTATAGTCCGCAGCANCTACAGATGCCGCGGGGGGCTTGCCAGCCCCCTGATATATTCCATCTGAAATTATTGTTGTTCTCGTGACCAATGACTAAGAGGTGACTATTAATATAAGAGGTGGCATAGTTTCATGTCACATTGTCACGTGATGACAACGTTGTTATATCAAAGGTTGTCAATGATATTGTGTGTCTAGAAGTTTCAATGACTCAGTTATCCGGGAATGACTCAGCTATCCGGGAAGTATCAACCGGAAACAACAGCTGAACATATACATCAGTTGTATATGCTCGACTGATATACGTCGAGCATCATTCCTGCTGTTTGTTATTGTAACTTGTAAGGTTGCTCTCTTAGTGTTCTGTGACAGGAAGCAACACTTTTAGTTTTAGCAACACGGTCTTGTGTAGTGGTAGTTTAACGGCAGCAGACTTCCGCTCTTATTCCCTGACAGTTCCACGAATACTGTTATTTTTTGCGAGTGTAGAAGTAATTGTTGTGCTTCGCACTCACTGGTACTCTAGCTGCGACTGTGTTAGCTGTCAGAGTTAGGCTAATATTATACAAGACACAAGTGTTATGGTATCTACAATTAAATTATTAGTTGATTTTCCGGCTTCCAGATCATAGATGATCCTATAATTAAATACCCTAATGATCTTATAATTGAATACCCTGTCACAGATCCTATAATAATGTGTTACAATGATCTACCCTCACGTGATTGATCATAAAACACGAATCACGAGGAGTAGAATTCACCCCTGAAAGGTGTTTATTTTCAGCAACAAGGACAAGCGACTGCACAAAGCATCTCTGAGAATCCAACCAAAGGAACTGGAACAGGTTTTGGAGGATAAAACCTTGCTGTCGAGTATTATGGATAATGCTGCAAAGTTCTGTTGATATTAGCTGTGAGTACCATGATATATAGTTCAGTGACAATGACCGTTATTTGGAACTTTCTGAGAATATAAGCAAGAATCGGATAAAATGTCGATTGCAATTGGGTTTACAGAGTTCTAGGATACAATTCTGACTGTCTATAGGCACTTTTCAATAGAGTATCACTCAGTGATTCGATGTACCGTGATTTTTATCAATTCAGTTTCAACAATAAAGTATTTTTGATATTTTCTGATGGTTCCTATGTCAGTTTTAAGTCAATATATTTCTACCGAATTTTTTAATTTTTCTGCTAAACATTTGATTCATTTTACATTCACATTTTGATAGGTTTCACTGATAATTTCCTCCGTTTCGGATACGTCCTCAGGATTAAGATTTAGAAGTAGAATCTTTAGAATTTAGTCACGATAGGTACCCGTTTATTTGATTTGAAGGCTTATTTTGAATATTTAATTCTAGTGGGATTATATACATATATCTGATATAACTTGATAACCTCTGTAACATTTTGTAACGAATATTTAATTTAAACAGATACCATACATACTAAAGTATGGACAGCATTTTTCAAAGAATAAATCTTTTTTTACAAGGGATAACAATGTTGCCTGCTAAAAAACGAAATAATTAAAATCCGAAATAATGAAAATTAATTAAACTAACTTTAGTCACGGCTATCCCCTCAGCCGCCTCTCCCGGGCCTCATTGACAGCCCTGATCTCGCTGAGGTTCATCATTTCCAAGCTATAGAAAGTGGTTTCATCATCCCGATAGTCCAGATTCCCGGTACATTTGTTTATCGTCCAATCGTAGCACACGAGTATGTGATACAACACCGATATCAGGAGATCCTTGATATAGACGATAAACCCGCTGTCAAATATCGCATAGATGAAGGGGTTACACACGATGTTTACCGTGAGCGAGTACATGGAAGTGAGGCGATACCACTCCGGCAAGGCCCCGTGGACGAACATCTGGATGAGGAAGGGAGTGTAGGAGATGAGGAATGCTATGGAGATGGTTACTATGGTGAGAGTCGCCTTTCTGTACGGACTGTGAGCACCCTTTTTCTGGGTGTAGAATCGGAGTATGGCACACATTGTCACGGTATTTGCCACCAGTGTCAGCAGGATCGGAATCACAATGAAGTAGAGTGACAGTGCAGTTTTCAGGATGTATCTAGTGGTCCTGGCATTGCATGACAGTGTCTGGATGTCATACAAAGTCACTGTCTCGCCTGTCATGTGGTATGCTATGTGAACCAATACATCGTGAGCGAAGAGTCCGACCACCGCCCACTTGACAACAGTAACCTTGGCAACCTGCCCAGTTCCTAGCAACCCTGTAGGCTGGTGTACGAACCACAGTCGGTAACAAGACAGCAACATAACAACCCTGATCTGGTTGACAGCGAATACAGTTGCTGCTATCTGCTGCACAAGGCACATGTTCGCACCATACACCCACCTTCTCGCAAAGAGAGTTGTGAGGGAGGGCAGAAACTGGAACACGGTGTAGAATATGTCAGCCACAGCAAGATTCTGCAGGAGTATCCGCGAAATCCCGTCTATCTTCATGACCCTGTGGTCCAGGAGGCCCGAGAGAACGAGGGCGTTGCCCAGTAGACCCACTATTAGGACTAGGGTGTTGTAACATCTGAGGAGGGGGAGGCCCCTATCTGAAATGCCTGCCTCAGTCAGGTTGATGTAAGCTGAGGCCTCCTGAATACTTGATCTGTTTAGTTCAAACATTCCTATTCGGTTAGAGAATTAGGAGTAGCACTATTGATATGATCACCACACCCTACATACTATAACAATGTGAAATATCTCTGTCAATGTGAGATATCAATGTGAAATATCTCTGGCAGGATAGAGTTCAGACACAAAACTACTTAAGGACGATAGCTAATCTTTAGGACGATAGCTTTAGGACGATAGCTAATCGTATCCGTCTCTATATAATAGCACTGGAATATAGCTCACGAAGACAAACACTAACAGCTCACGAAGACATAAACACGGAAAAGTCTGGAAACAAGACGCAGACATGGTACATAACTATCACTATCAGCAAAACCTCGCAGTGCTATCAGCAGGGATATTATACTGCTTGTCACTTTAACTTTTGTAAAAATAGTATGACACGATAAATGCTTTATCAATAAGATAGCTCGCATATGTGATATGAAGTCCTATTCCTAAACAACGCGATATTTCTATAGTAGGGACTGTCCTGATATGTATTTATCATCGCGTGATTTATATCTCACTGCGTGATTCATTTCTGTGTGATGAAGATTGATCATCGCGATGAGAGATAATGATTATCTGTGACATGATCGTACAGTGACAGATGACAAATTTTCTTACGAACAGCAACTATATACGAGCGAGTATCTATATATTTGATCGTCCCGTACACATAACTGGTATGAATATGTGGGCGGTATGTGGTGAATATTATTCGGAATATTCGGAACTAGGATTATAAACTCACACATCGATGTCATGATTAACGAAGGATCCGCTGCACTCGCTAGCTCATACGTAACTGTTCTTGGGAATCGTTGCATCATGACATCAGGGTTGAAGCAAGAGTAGCTGATCAAATAGTTCCATCGGCATGGAAATTTCCATGGAACAGTGACCTGGAGATTTATGTGACACATTAACTTTTTCATTGGCTTGTGGCGATATTTTTGCTTTGGATTTGCCATGAACATTGATTGGCAGAGCCATGCGATCGACATCAGAAACATGAACAATGCAATGAACCAAGCGACTGTATCAGATTTACTGCACTACTCAGAGTCAGAGTGAAATTTAACTCCATGTCTACCCTAATATAAGCTGCACTAAGCACTTCACCCAACCTTCAGTATTCATGGATCAATTTGAGTCGACTAACGCAATGACATAATGATAATGCCAATACAATATCTTAGTCCAAGGCAAGGGTCGATCACTAAGAATTCGTATGATTGCGACATCGCTCCATGAACAAGCCTTATCCGAGTACGACGATCACTGTCCAGTGTCCATCACTACAGAACTATCTTGCATGTGATGGACACTCTAACCAAGAGACATCTACTGCTATTTAACAGAACAGACAAGGACTAGGTGTGAAATTGATGATAGAAGCTTGCGCGGGCACTCCGAAAACACGGTACACGCACAGAACTTGTTGGGGACGCCTTACAACCGCTCTCATCTTTAGTGTCGAGAGATATAGCGTGTTCCTTCCGGAAATTTGGAGGTGAGCCATGTTTAATAGCTGTCCGTGGTCCTTGAGACAACAGCTGAAGTTATATGGAAATGTGTCTGCATGTGTATACTGTGCGTGTGCGTGCGTGTGTGTGTGTGTGTGTGNTGCAACTTGACCTGTACCTCGTCATTCAGCTTAGTCTGGAAGTCGGACTTTGCGTCGGACAGCATGTTCTCAAAATCTGTAACATCGGTGTTAGGTACTGACACACACACACACACACACATACACACATACACCTACACAATCTCACATGCGATATCAATATGGGAATCGCTAACATGAGATGGCCAAGGTTGATAATGAAATGAGGTTCTACCTTTGAAACACAACGATAAGTATCAGTATGACAACAACAAAATAACCTCGGATCAAAATAATCGTAGGTACTGCTCTCGTAGGCTAGGTACTGTAGTATCTGCTAAAACCGCTGTTCAGATCATGCGAAGACACAAGAATGTAAATAATCGAGTGTCCGAAATAATGTATTCCCTTTTTCTTGAGCTGAGCACTGAGCAGTGAGCTCGTGTCTCAAAACATAAGTGCGACTGCGAACACGCAGAATTTTAACAAAATAAATTATGTGCTGAAAAAGGCATAAGCCGTGCTTCAATGCTTCCCTAATATTATTTATTTTATTTTTACTGACGTACTCACACTCCCGCGTCACACGATTCTACCCGTACACAATTCAACGTAGCACGGACCAGTGGACCACACCCACTGGCCTCTGTTATTTATTCCATGGAACAAAAGCTGCTGGATCCCCATTGTGCGTGGGGTGGAGAATCCACCTACCACGTCCCTTATTGTAGTTTCCAATATAATATAGGATTTTTTAGGACAAGCTATTCAATGTGTCCTACCATACCTCGATACAGTAATATTTACCAATATTATTACTTGGAATATACTGCAGGGGTATATGTGATTTCATGGAATTCATCCTGACCCTATTTTTATTTATGATAAACTGTTTCATGATAAACTATTGACGAAAATTCAAACTACAACTCGCGGATAAAATTTTTCTCGGCGAAATCTAGTAGTAGTATAGCTATAGCTGTACCTCGTATCTCATAAGACTGAAATATGTTAACGTTAAAATCTACGTTTGAATTCAAAACGCAACTGTGTCTGGTGTTCCACTGTTCCAAATTAATTTTCAAATGCTTGGTCACATGATGATGAAATACAGCAGAAAGGAAATTTTCCGAGAAATCCACTTTACTCTACAGTCCTCCTGGGAGGAAGATTGATGATTTGAGCCGCGCGCGCGATCAGTGCATTGATCTCATCAACAAATTGCATGACNTGTGTGTGTGTGTGTGTGTCCTTCTATCACCAACAAATGCATATAATTTCAATTCCATCCATAATAATTCCAATTCCATCAATGTACAATATACATTATACTCCGAGTATGAGTATGCTATAAGTACAAGTACATATTATGTACATTACACTCAATGCACAATAAACGGCAATTGAAGTGTGTAATGTATACCATTACCTAGGTGTGTAATGTATACCATTACCTAGTACCACAGATACATTCTAATTACATACTGTAATAAATTCCGTTTTCACCACCAGCATCGCCACGCAACAAATTTCTAGCGACAAACTTACAAAATGTCTCCGCGGATACCGGCTATTGAGTATTGAAGCTAGTTTAACAAATTTAACTAATCTAAATCATCCCACTGTATGGATCCATAACTTAAGTTATGGATAACTAAAGTAGTTATGGATTCGATCCAAAGAGTGGGACGATTATCGATCATCATGCAAATATCCCCAATAATATGACACATGTGTATGAGGATGCCAGCGATACTCGATCATGTTAAACAATCATACTCATTGTACTCAGCATTAGAGAGCGCACTAGCAAGTCGATTCAATACCGTATAATTATCCGCAGCTTTAATATATATTTTAGGGGAGTATCTAATTGCTGAATCACACAAGGTGACCAATTAACAAACGGGGTACACGTACTTAGCACCTATTATAGCTGCATCTGGGCACTGTTCTGGGGTACCCATCTGCATCATATAGTTTCACTCTTGTATAACTAGCACTTAAACTGGGTCCTTCGACAGAACATCTAGTGTAAGTGACTATAGCATTGGAATATCAGATACTTTCCAGCATTATTTCATCTAAAAGGCATGTGCGTGACCGATACGAGGAACTGGAAGAGAGGGATACGTGCGATAATTAGATATTTTACAACTTTTATCCGAATAATGCTGCCGAAAATTACACTATCACCCGTCATGGACAGGAATTATCGTTGTGTATGGTAATCAATAATTGATCATTGATGATGATTATCCACACATATAGTCTAAAATAAACAAGGTTTTACTTTAGAGAAGATACAATCTCTTTCCGGTCGATAGCGCACTCCAACATTAGTAGGCAGCTAAATGTTGTTGCTTTGGTTTCACAATGCCGCCTTTCCTATACACGTGCGTGCGGTTGAGACTGTCCCAGTCGGTGCCGCATTCCCTTCGCACAAGAAGTTCCCCAAATTAATTTTATTAGCGGTCAAGCATGGGAATGCTATAGTGAGTAGTTCTGTATAATGGGATGAAGGTAACCGAAACTGGTAACAAGCAATCAACGTATCATTCGTGGACGTTGTAAAATATTCTTTATTAATTCGGTTTCGGAGTGGATGGATCGTTAAATCCTCGACCTTCGGTCTCGGATTCAGCTCCAATTATCAGCTCGGGCTTCGCCCTCGACTGATAATTCTGCCATCCACTCCTCAACCTCATGAATAAAGACTATAATTACCGAACGCAGTGAAGGAGAGCAAGCATTACGATTTTCGCCAGAAGGTATTATAATTGGGAATAAAAGCGCTGCGTCCTGCTGCTGCACTTGTTCTGTATAAATCAGTAATTGGTATGTGTACACATGGAAAGAAAGCGGATCGGACGGAACTAGGAAAGACGCACACTTTAAGTTTACAGCAAAAAATGCTTAGAGTTGGTAACAACTGCGCGTACCTTTTCCCTTCCAACCGCCTTTTCCTTCCATGTGCAGTACATCTCCGGATAAAACGAGGGAATGTACAGTTTCCAGTTAAAAAGTGACCTCAATAGATATGCCGACTCCATTCGCGTCATAGCAGAAATACTAATAAACTGCTAGTCCTAAACCTCTGATTGGTTGATAATGATTGCTAACGATAAACATGTCAAGTATACGGATAGGATTCATGCTAGTCGCAAGATGAGATATGCCTCAACATATGATTATGAGTAACACATGGGATCAATTGGGAAACATGTCAGTATGATATGGAACATCTTGATCGAAATCCAAGGTTCATTATCAGACATTTAACAGCGGATACTATATGGATTCTTGGCATTGGCAATATTAATACATTTGATCCCGATTGTATCTTCGAACTACAAGGTGTGCCACTGTCGAATGTAAGCATCCATGCCATCTACTTGTACACATGCAAGGATTGAGTATTAACCACGTGCACGCTGCACATTGATTGAATATCGATCGTACTGATAGTGATAGTGATAACATACAGCTTTACATGTGATATAGCGCATTCATGCGGCGTTTCATTTTCACTGTCAGCGTCTAATTTTGACACGGTCTATGCCTGAGACGAGAGTTGTATGAAACATGGTCATCGTGATCATTCGATACGAATGACACTCGTGAGTGTGACGAACTTATTGATCAGTACAGTTGCACTGCAGTACTGGTACTACTATGATCTGATTGACAAATGTATTCAATGATTCATTTCATGATTCATTAGGCCCAAATCAGACGTAGGCAAATGTCACATTATCATGAAAAAGTATAACAGCTACTATAAGTTCAAGTAGAAATCGACTCTCTAGAACAGAATAAATAAAAGGATGACCTCGTGGGAGAGGCTCTCCAAAAAGCGTCCCGCCCCGAATACAAGGAAATGCCACCCACTCATGTGATTTGTACTTCTTCTCTCAACAATACCCTGTGTATTGTCCCATTATCATAATCACCCAATTAATCCACCCAATTAATTGTAGTTAGCTTCAGATTCTAATTCAAAGTCGAGTTTACGGAGATATAAAAAGTGGAGCTTTCTGTAGTACGTCATATGATGAACAATGAACATTGCATATACAATGTCATATTATAGATTGCCCGACGGAAAGGGTGAAATACAATCGCACGTGAATAATTGCTGACACCTGATTTCCAATTCAGGTTTTTCGTCATGATTTCTGCAGAGTTAAATAATCATAAAGGGGAGGGGACACGGCAGTTGACACGTATAATATCTTGATTATGAGAAAGCATCCTGCGTCACTTGAACTCAAGAATACAGTAGAGTTATTGTACTGCATCTAATTCTAATGATAGGAACGAGGTTAAACCTAAATCTTTACGGAAACCTAGTTGAACCAACAGCTGAATTAGAAATAAGATTAATAACAACTGAAAAATCTAACTGATCACAGGCCCTGTTTTGAATGATCCGGTCACTTAAATTACAAAAGTTACAAAAAATATAAAAGTAAAAAACTCGAAGTAAAAAATGTCTGGATCAAAGCCTAGCCTAGCCAAACAAATTATTACACAGTGTTGAACTGTCCCCATATATCCTATAGAAACTAAAACAGATCCCAATACTTTGTGAGTACGATGAAAAAGTAGTAATGATGATGAGGTAAAACTATTCTCGAGTTTATCTCTCACTCGCGTCTATACCAACTAAAACATGTGACAGCATACATAAAATACCAGGAAATTGAAATTACTCATATTCATAAATATGACCACATAGCGTCTCGGCTACGCACTGTCGGTATGATAACACGTCCGTCTATCTAACTATGCACTTGCATTTCGTCTAACTAACGGATGGTTCACATAATCACCAGGTCATTTCATGAGTTGGCAGAGCTAGTTTGGGCAATGGGCCGGGGGCGACCATAGATTTCCGGGTCACTGATGTTAGTAGCAGAAGCGGGTTTATATGTGTCGTCTTGGTTGATATACTACGATACCATTACTCAGCGGTGTGGTACGTCTTTGTGGACTGTCTCATTGAAGTTCCGGCGAGAGACACGTCTTCAGCTTCCACAAAGTCGTGTAAATCAACCGGCCTGCAGAGATACAGTCAATCAGGAACCGCCCTGTTAAGCATGTTGAACTCTTGTTTCAGTTTTCAATATCATACGGCCGGGTGGCTTATTATCAGGTAATGTATCCATTTTATGTTGAACTATGTTAACACCTGAGTGTTGTCACCATGTGTACGTTCATGTTGTCATGTTAACAAGTTAAGTGTTTGTAGCGATTCGCCATTTCAGAGTCTCTATATAATTCAGGAACTAATAATCACCTGTTGTTGATGGAGAGAGACCGAACAGCTCCCTCAAATGGCAGGAGCTGGGGCACCACATCAAGAAGAAGTGGCATGTCTGGAGGGATGCCACCAACCCAGAACCCGTGATCTGTCAGGTAGTCGACATTGTCCCGGAGCCATGTTGTCGAATTGAACCTGAATAACGGCGAGTACTAAGTACTAACTTGATAATTTAATAGGGGGGGGGGGGTAATACCCAAAAACCTTGATTGAATTTGAAGAAAAAACAGGAATTTCGCTTTCGACAAAAGTGAACTTCTTAATGCGCGCACTGTCATAATTTCATTCGAATGGTGATAATTTGAATACTTATAAACCCCGGTGTTTCACCCTGCACTACTTCAATATGGAAACGAAAGAATCTCTTTGCATTTTCTGGAGGAATTATCCTCATTTTTACATGTCGCGTTCCTATAATGTACGTAGAGAGAATCCCTACAATAACTCCAACAACGGGGAGAGGAGCTGGATAGCAGTAACTCTTCTTCTGTTTCTCCAGTGAATGATTGCATGCTGATCGACTTGTCCTAACATATTCTCGCAATTATCAGATGGCGTCTAATGAATGTCCATCATATTCACATGACTGCCATATGAGTATGACAACTATATTATTTTTCTTCTCCAACAATTGTGGAGGCGGGTAGCAGTACTCAGCATGAATCATTGTGATTGCATTGTCATTTCATTCGCGAAGTAGGTGCTTCGAATGACTATTCAAGCGACCGTTTAACGCGTCAATTTGGTCCTAAAATTTACTACTAATCAAATATCTGATGTAAAATTCGAACAATGTAGTCATAGAAGAAGGAAGCAATCAATAATCATTGTTCTCTTACCCGTCCATATTGAGTGTTATTTTCCGTCCTTCCCTCACTATAGAAACCTTGTGCCAGTTACCATCATTGACATCTTGTCCCATTCTCACGGCTGTTTTGGCATAATTCCTCATCGCAACGAACTCCACCTGACCGTTATCCACAGACAGGGATATTGTCTGGAACGCTGAAACAGTTTCTCTGTTCACAAGTGAACGGGAAATCAGTTCAGCATTGAACAATATCCACCACAATTCAAATTGACTATGGAACTGTGAAATCTAGTAACAATCACGAACAGTTATAGCGTAATGATCGTACCTAGTCCATCACTAGCGAAGAGAATCACTCCATACGGCTGCTTGGTCCTGATCCGAATATCAACCTTGAAGTCCTGCGAGAAGCTCACACCCTCATACCTCACATAGCCACGCCCAAAGGTTGTCAGCCCGTCCATGGCTTTAGGAGCGAGACACGATCCTGCCATTCCTTTGTAGAACATGGCATCCTGCTGGTCTAGACTCAGTTTGATACCGTTTACCGCCACGCTCCTCACTATACCGCTAACAGAGGTGTGGTTATTCCCGCCAATGTATACCTCCTTGCAGTCCAGATCGTCCCAGTCCAGGGCACTGGCAAGTGTGTACTCTGTCTGCTCCACGCCATTCACTCCTACAACCACCTTCCTCCCCAATACATCTATTGAAACTGTGACAAGTCTATAGTTGGAGATAACTTCTTCATCCAGGGTTAGAGGCGTGTAGGAAGCTAGTGGTCCCATCAGCTTGGGCAGCCCATCCACCAGGAACAGATCTAGTGACTCGTTTGTGTTGAAATTGTACAGACTGAAGAGAGGGCCGTCCCGGTCGTATGTTTGCAGTTTGATGTCAATACGGGTGTTGGAATCTGGTTTCATGGAAATCCCACTGCATGGATAGGAGGAATGTCCCCAGCCCTTCATACATAGGCCGTCTCGTGGAGCTGGCTTGAACTCTGACAGTTTGACAAGTGACTGTGTGGGTTCCAAGTTACCTCCACTCTCCGTGTACCCCCATAGCCCGACTCTCTGGTTACTGATCTGCAGCCTAGTGATCGATCCCTCGTACATATCAGCCGGATTGGTGTCATTGGCCGTCTCCTTGGAACAGCCCACGAAGAAGTACCCTCCAGAGTCGAGCTCTAGGAGCTGCAGCTCTGACATCCCACCATTAGCACCAGAAAATGATTTAGTCTCACCATCGTTGTCAACATGGATGTAACCGAGTTTCCCATTCCGTGACAGCGTGACAGTATGCCAGAGGTTATCATTGACAGGTACATCAGTGTCGACTGTCGTGGGTCCCTCGCCAATATCAAAGAGTAGCTGCAATCGACCGCCGACTAATCGAACATGGAACATATCTGTCGAGCTACTACTTCCCATGTACAGTAGTGTTCCAGACCTTGCCTTCGTCTTCATGACAAAGGATACCCCAGTATAACGGGAACTCTGTTCAGCAACTAGTGGCATCGGTCTCTTCAGATATGATCGTTTGGTCATCTTCACTCCAACCGGTACATTAGATGCTGCCTCCCTAACTTGTCTCATCTTCTCCCTCATGGTCTCCATCTTAGTTTCCAGCTCCCTCATCTTCTCCTCTAAACTGAGTGACGGTCGGGATTTCAGATCTTCAATCCTGGCATCCACAGAGTTCTTGCCCTTGCCAAGCACCGATGATATTTTCTCTATGTTTTGATCATTTTTCTTTGACACTTCCATCAACTTCCGTGTGTTTTTCTGACTGTCCGATATGACACCACTTATCCTCTGGTGACGTTTGTTGGCTCCATCCAGTCTCCTCACTTCCCTCTCTAGCTCCTGAGAAGTGGACGAAAACTCCTCCACAGGGAGGTCTGATACGTATCTCTTAGCTCGTGTTCCCTCATGTCTACTCGTCCTTTCCACCTCATCCAGCCGGGTCCTTAGTGCCTCGTTCTCTTCCCTGCTTGACACCAACTCGTCGGAAACAGCATCTGTTTTCAGCTTCCCATCAAGGTTCTGTATGAGAGACACAAGGTCAAAATGGACGGTTTTAGCCATGTCCAATTCCCGGGACTTAGCTCCCAGCTTGTTTTCTGCCCACTGAGACAGTCGCCGGGTGACGTCATCAGTGAGAGTGTCAAGTGATGACACCGTGTCCGAGATATAGCTGATGTTGTTTATGAAGGAGTTCAGTTCTTCAACAACCTGAAACAGCAAAATTCAGTGTAACAATACATGCCTACATGAATTTAGATTTTGAGGAGAACGTGTTCTATGACAAGTGAGAAACTGTAAGCGCTACCTCATCATCATGAGACTAACCAGTACAGGACTGCTCGAAGCTTTGCTCCGCTGATCCTCCATAAACTGGAGGAGTGGCTGACACTGTCGCTCAATCTGTATCTCCTTCCCAGGTAGATCAAGTAACTCACTCGATTCCAACATCTCTTCCCTGTCTCTGACATCTTCTTCCAGCTCTGACACCAAGTTCCGATACTTCTTGTCGAAGTTGCCGGACATTAGATCTTCTATATCGGATACCGCACCGGCAACATCCATATCTTCTATCTCGTCCAAGAGTGAGAAAGTGTCAGCAACTTTGGCTTTGTGAGCCTGTTCCCTAAAATGAATGGTGGTGATGGTTTTATTAACTGACAGTTAATAAGCATGCACGAGAATTGAACTCAAGAACGCAAAACCGACAGAGTTTGGTGACAACATGGTAAGTATCAACGTTGAGTAAAATTTAACATTGGACATCGAGATTCCTGATTCGAGATCAGCATACTACCTCGAAGCGAATGTCTGCAGAGTGTTACTCAGATCTCCAGTTATCCCCTCACTCGTACTTTTGAACTCATCGAGAGGTGCAGCTATGCTTTGTACCGAGTTAGCCAGCACTGTTTCCATGTTCTCCGATAGCGACTGAATCGTGTCGCTCAACTCAGTGAGGTTTAGACCAACGAGGGAACCATCTGAAAATTTGACCAGTTGTTACCTATTATCTTGTGATATCTTATAGATGTTGACTTCATAAAAAGAGTGGTGATGAAATTTTACTCAACATATGAGTGAGATCCAAACATTATCATAACACTGCAAAAACACAGAATACACATTTTTCAATTCGGAAGAATGTCACTTACACTCCTGGTTGACGGTGGCATTGAGTTCCCTCAGCTCCTCCAACACCTTATCATCGTGAGAGTGAATCTTCCTGGTCCTCATTCTCCCAATCTTAGCTCGGCTACTCCTGATAGCGTCATCAATCACTGCCGGCTCTGCAGCTGTTATCTTGATATTGGCAACAAGGTCCATGGAGGATTGGAGGATGCCATTTATCTCGTGGTATGTGGTGTTGTACTGCTCGCTCAGCGAGACCATGTCATCAATGCCATCTGTTTTGGATCTGAGCGAGTCTTCCACATCTTCCAGCTGAGAGAAGGGGTGGTGGGGGGGAATTGTGATGGGGGCATTATGATGGGGACGTCGTAATAGAGAGATAGTCATACTATGTCCGTCTTAAGATGAGGTCAGGATGAAAGTATACTTAAACATACAGAAACTACTCTTAATTTTACCTCAAGAATCATAACTCAAGACATACAGAAACTACTCTTAATTTTACTTCAAGAATCATAACTCAGGAAGCAAACCTTTATTTCGATGGTCTTCCTGTGATAGTCATCCAGTTTGTTGTACTTGTACTTGATGGATCCACTTGTTACCCTCTCCGTTCCCCACTTGCCTTTCTGCTGCTCTATTTCCGCCATGTTACTCAACACATCCGCCTGCCAAGGGTCAGGTGATGGTCACACGGGTCAACAATACAATGAAGAACATTACGCTGTCGGGAATTATATTGCCCTAGTTATGGGAATTTACGTTGCACAATCCCATGCGTACCTTCAGGAGGATAGCCATGTTTTTGAGGTGGATGAGCTGATCAATATCCTCCGTGACCCTCCCACCCGACTCCTTCAACTGTATCGTCTTCCCGATCTCGTTACCCAACTCGTCCATGTAGTCCTTGAGTATTCTGCTGCAACCGGTACATGACTGACAACCCACATTGGTGATGATTGCCCAGGAGTCGCAGATGTCACACTGCTGTCCGGAATTGCCGGACTTGCAGTCACACTGTCCCGTCATCTTGTCACAGTCTGATGATTTGGAGCCGAACATGTTGCAATCACACGCTGAAATGATAAGGAGGTTAACGGCAGTTGCATTATGAATCTTGAAACTATGGGCATATATTTCAGTGATGTTTTTGATGAATTATGTTAAGATAAGAAGTCACTTAATCATTTTCATTAGTGATGTGCTTGCTCGATCGAGATCAAAATTATGCGTCATTTTATCGAGGTTAGATTGTGCTATCGCACATCGATACGAGCTTCATTTTGGTTATTGCATTGATTGGGTAGTGGTCCTCATCACTGCTTTCTAGAGCTTTGATGCCACAAAACGTCAATCAATACCAATACCATACAGCTGTGCTCCAAAACAGCATCACTTTCGACAAGTTCGCATGTTACCCATGTCACCCTGGAGTTGCTGGAGTTTTAGTTTAACAACTGACTTGTCGTCAGTACTTTGGAGGACCTAACCCCAGAAGCCATGGAACATCAGAGATGTTATACTTGTATAATTGCAGGGATCATATTAGTAGGATAAGGAAGTCGTATATTATCGCAGAGTTGTGATGCAGTAATATGAGAACCTAACTCGCATTAGTCAAACACAGCCGTTTCATGGTTCCGTGATATTTATCATTTTTACATATACGTTGGTTTAGGTCGGTAATGATGTTGCTAAATAATTTGTTGTCTTATAATGAATTATGGATGGATTCCATCATGGAATTCAAATTCTGTTGTGCCGAAGTAATTTCGAACTTTCGTAGGGTTTGGCGGAGAAAAATTCTTTCACCCTTCACAAACTTCGTTGTTCCTATTCCAACCCATAAATAACGTGGCATTCTTTGCTCCACTTAACAAAATTAAGTGGCCTCTGGCCACGTAAAACATAACATCACAATATGGCACTTCAACTTTTGACTTTCGTTATGTTTCTCATATAAGTAACGATAAGGACTATGATGCTACTTCAGAAGTAAACAAGAATCGAGTTTCCGATCTTACACTGACTGTTGTGTGTTGATGTTGTTGTGTAAGGTGAATTTGTATGTCCTCAACATTCATATTGCCTCGGAAATCTTGTCAATTCTTCTCCTCTATCATGCATGCGCCCTTCTTATGATGAGGACTATACTTTAGGAGCCGGACTGTTATCCGCAACTCTACTCCCCTCTGATCCTTTTCTCACACTAGGTTTCGATCGCAACAATATGCCAATCACAGCAACAGCGCATACCAAGTCGCTTGCAACGAGCTCATCTCCACCACAATTTACGGACGTTACTGGCGAGAAGTTCAACATCACGATGATAGTGATAACCCTACTCATGTCTACCGTTGCCGTTACACTAAACGCACTTTTGGCAAGTTTCCATCACAAAGATGCTCGTAAGAAGATTGTTTCCTTCATCTACTTCATGCTGAGTGTCAGTGATCTCTGCACCGGTATCTGCTGTTTCCTACACTCCATCATTTTTGCCGTCCTCGTACATGGAAATGTGAAAGAAGAAATCGCGTGGCTAGTTCAACCGGCTAACTTTCTTACGTCCGTGGCTTTCAAAGCGTCGGCATTCGTTAGCGTCACCTTTGCTGTAATTCGCACGATCAAAATCGTGTTTCCATTCTACCGTGTGAATAAGAAAGCTGTGGGAAGAGTTACATTGGTCTACACCCTACTGTGGGTGGGAGTTTACATCGCGGAGGTGGCTATATTCGTGAAACTACGGAAATACGGGGGTGTTGTCGATCGGCTTCTGTCTCGGTTTCTTGATCCCAGCAAGTCCTATCTGACAGAGCATGTCATGAGAAAGTACGGCGCAGCAGATCTCTCATTAGATTTCGAGTGTATCGGCGATAGTTTGCACACCATTGGTCCCATATTCGTCTGCTCCTTGGTTGCTACCATAGCCACGGTGATACAGCTGGTGTACTTGTGGCGGCCATCAGACGAGCAGCCGGCATACCATGAGGAGCGGCGTCAAGCCACCATAACCATCATCCTCATCACCCTTCTCTTCATAGTGTGTGCTGGTGTTACACTATACGGGCCACATCAGGTGTGTTCCAACCCCCATCTATGGAGAGATGCGAGAGCTTTCTACGCCACTGGGTACCTCCCATTCTTCATCAACGCAGCCATGAATCCAATTATCCTGGTGATACGGCTAGTACCGTGTAGAGAATACCTGATGAAAATATTCAGAGCTTGTATCACTTTCAGAAGACGTGACTCAACCGACAACCAGGTTACTTTGACCACTCTCAATGGCTCCTGATGAATATACAATACAGACACAAGTTGAGTAGTGGGGACCAGTTGACGGACATATAGTGTCACCAACTGTGACATAGTGTCCGACACGTGATCTGGACGTTTTGTACTCTTTGCTGTTACCGAATGGAAAATGAATGAACTTTTGAACTTCATGACCAAGGCAGGTGAAAAGATACGAAGTTACTCTATCTATATCCTTCACTGCAGGATTAATGTCACACACACACACACACACACNNNNCACACACACACACACACACACACACACACAAGCATACACACACACACATCGTACACCCTGCTGTACAGTGTACAATAGCCAAGGGAACACACATCATACACGGTCAATCCCATACTTTTCTGAGTTTCTTCCCTATTCATTACTTGGTCATGATGTCATTAAACTGGTAAAAGAGTTACAGAACATCACATTATTTTGCTAAAGATTGTTTGGACTAAGCATGTATTAAATCCTTTTCGATGATTTTAGATATCCGTGTTTCGATTGAAAGCTTAAAAAAGTGATATTGATTTCGTAGTAGAACACATGGATCAGCTCGACCGACCCATGTGTCAAGTCAATGCGCGGCGCGCTAGCTGCTGCGAATAAAATTTGTCTCCTGCAGAGACGATCACAAACTTTCTCCAAACATCTAAATTTTCTCCTGCGCGCGTGCCACATAAGTCATCATAATACCTGTGCAATGTCCAAGTGTAGCCAGACCGTAGTAACCATCCTTACACCGATCACACTTGTATCCCTCGACTTCAGCGTGACACAGACACTGTCCATCACTCGTGTTACACGAGTTACCATCCGTTCCATTGATGTTACACTCGCAACTCACACACCCAATTCCTGCAATACATTGTGTCCTAGGTTTCTGATACATACATATTACATGTCCAAGGAATTCATACAGGTAATCAAATCTTGTGATAATTCTTCGCTCGGACAGTGAGCGGATAACAATGCAATAATCCGATTTATTACCGTTAGTAGAAGATGTGAATGTAACTTCTCCCGACAACCGCGTGTTGGAATGGAATGCGAGTGATACGGGGTGCATTGGGTCATTGTAGTTGCAGTCCACTGTGTTTGATGTCCTCCGGCTATAACCATCCTTCATGTGATCTTCATCTGACGGCGGAGGAATTAATGAGAACTACAAAATACGCCCCGGCGAGATGTCGCAAATCATAATGAGTCACGGACACAGTTGTGTCAAGAATCATAATGTGTCGCGCTGTGTGCATAATCAGGTTAATACGTCGGGTGGTGCATATTTCTGTAGAAAGCAGCAGCAGAGTGCAAGAATGCCCTCCAAATATTGAATGGTGTCTCTATGTACTCTCTGATAATTCAGTTCAAGGGTAAAGAGGAAGACATCCTACCAGTGTTACATGACACGTTCATTGCATGGTGACATTGCATGGTCAAAGAGTAGCCAGGTATCATTTTCAAAGTAGAGGTAGCATCTTCCATGCCACACTTACCAGTCACTACTACAGCAGAGGGAGTTGTAGTGTTAGAACATAACGTTTTACTTGGTTCGGGCAGCAGATCCACTAACCCATGTGCTGACCGAGTATTTAACACGTGACTGTCACGTTACACATGACCGTCAGTACCACGCTACACAGGACTGTCACATAATACAATTCACAAATAACAGTCAGTACCACGTTACACAGGACTGTCACGTTACACAGGACTGTCACGTAACACAATTCCCACATAACACATAACAGTCAGTACCACGTTNAGTAGCCAGGTATCATTTTCAAAGTAGAGGTAGCATTTTCCATGCCACACTTACCAGTCACTACAACAGTAGGGGGAGTTGTAGTGTTAGAACATAACGTGTTACTTGGTTCGGGCAGCAGATCCACTAACCCATGTGCTGACCGAGTATTAAACACGTGACTGTCACGTTACACGTGACTGTCGGTACCACGGTACACAAGACTGTCACGTTACACAATTCCCACAGGCCAGTGGCCACATAACACATAACAGTCAGTACAACGTTCTACACACGAATGTCATATTACACAATACTGTCACGTTGCACATAACTTACAACTGACCATCACATGACCAATGACCAATGAATACCACGTTGTTAAATTGGGGTGCATGCCGCATGGTACAATTCCAGATATTATCTGAATTGAAAGGGTCCCAACTCACCGTTAATAAGCAGTCGGATACTGTCATGAGACACCGTGATGTCCAGAGTAACAGTGGTGTCATCGTTTAGTAAGCTTGGGTTGAAGAACTGGGAATGTTTACATTCATCCTGATGTCCTATTGTCCAGTATGGCGGGCTCTGATCATGTATCTCGATAAACTCCGTCAGTTCTCCTGTGTGATTAGGTGTGATTATAGTTCTCCTGTGATTATAGTTCTCCTGTGTGATTAGGTGTGATTCAGGTGTGAGCGCCATGCACAAGTGCATCGCACAATTGTGCTGCTCGAAGGCAAGGTAGTATGGTGTCAAGCTAAGGTCATGTGGTGTCACGATGTATGGACTATGAGCTACTATCATGTTTCACACCGTTTATATCGTAGAGTGAGACACGCTGTGTGGATCCCGGCCTCCTGCGGTACGTGACACGGATGAACTTCGTCTTGTCTCCTTCATCCCCAGACAGGGTGACGCCACAGTCACTCGATTCACACTCTGTGTCATCAAACACTCCACCTGAGAGGAAATCATCAGATGAACATCACTATGATTCACACAATTAAAGTGATCCATCACTCTACTGGAATGACTGTCATATCATATGACAGTGTCACTCCATGACACTTACTGACAGTCTGGTTCCAGTACCCTGCCTCACACTTGTCACATCTCTCTCCCGTTACTCCAGGCAGACAGGAGCACTCTCCAGACGTGCTGTCGCACGTGCTACCCTCAACAGTTCCCCACGTGTTACATTGACATGGCGCGCAGTCCTTGGCGTGAATAGCATCACCATAGTAACCCTCGATACAGTGTTCGCATTGGTCACCTTCAGTATCCTACAGGTAGAACAGTGTACACGTCGTAGAGTTAGACAACCCATAGTGTCATTAATTAGGCTGGTAAAATTGAGACAGAAACTCACGTTGAGACACAGGAGACAGTCTCCAGTCTCCCTATGACAGTAGTCTCCGGACGTGTCGGTGTTGTTGTTGCACGTGGAGCACTGTGAACAACTCCCGCCAATCACTGTAGGGTTGCCATAGAAACCCGCACTGCACGTCCCACAGTTCTCACCCTCGTAACCAACGTCACACTCGCACGTCAAGCTCTCGTCTGAAGTGAATCGTGAAATATGGATGTTCATATGATATCTGAGTGGAGGGTCTGAATTGTCTGCGTAGTACGTGGTTAACATGGCATTCAAGAATACTTTCATTGCAAGATTCTTACCTTTTGTAGGATCGTAGTCACATGTTCCAAACACATTCCCTTCCACAGGAAGTGGACAAGGACAGATCTCACAGGACTGTCCATTGGACGGGTCTCCATAGAAACCGTCCACACAGATCTCACAGTAATCACCCGTTGTGTTGTCCTGACAGTCGAAACATATCCCGATATCCGGGTCGCAGGTGTCGGAGTGACCGTTACACTCACACGGGACACACTCCCCCAGGGACAGAGTGTCTGAGGGAACACGGTAATGTCCTGCCGCGCACTCCTGACACGAATAACCTGTGGGCGGGTGGAAAACTGATAGCCAGAGAGTGACATAGTTATAGTGACATGTGTGTTCAGTGGACTCGTTATAGTATGACAGGTAGTGGCAGATTTGAAATCGTGTCTGCGTATCATGGGAAGTGTAACACGATAATATCAGCTCTGCTCATGAATGCTCCTAGAATCTGCCTCTTATGAACTATAATCATTTCACAGAAGTTACCCCCCTCCTCAGTGGTACCCACCTGTGTACCCGGTGGGGCAGGTACATTCCTCCAGGTGGGTCAACACTTCCCGCCTCTGCTGTTCCGATGGGTGGGCAGAGTCCAGGGACACGGACAGTAGACGGTAAACAGCTCGCTGATCAGTGAGATCCCCTCTTATCATCAGTCGCCTGGGGGCAGGCTATTAGGTTTCCATCAGATTCCATCCATAGATACATCAGGGAATCTCAGATCTAGACTCGGATAAAACGGCTGTATTATGCTTATAAAACCGTTTCAAATTAGTTATTACTCATCATAACACTCGAAACCCGGTTCTATTATACTAACTCCACTTTGGCAAGGCTTGACATGATTTGTTCCTTGGTCGCAAGCTCATTCCCTGCCCCGTGATACCAGGTCCCACTCTCAAATGTCACCGAGTAGGGGTTATAAGCGTTGGGAACAGCTTGTGACAGTTCGATATACACGCTGTCGTATTGCCCCTGGACAGTTGACGGGAATTACTGTCACAGATGTCTTTCCATCTTTCTATCATGATGAACGAAGTGAGATCTTGTCTACATGCTTTTGATTAAAGCATCACTAAAACTGTTGTTACTATCAAAAAACCTCGTTCCAAGCGAGTGGTAACTGTTGTACGATCTAACTCGCACGTACCTGTACATCAACTCGAACTTTTTCAGTGACAGAGTTGAAGTTTGCGTTATTCAGGGGGAAGAATCCCAGGGTAAACTGGAACTGACCTCTGTAAGAAAGCGTTAGATCACCTGAAACGAGATTTGATCAATAATTCCAAATAAACCTTTATTCCAACATGCAAGGAGTTTCGCTTCATTAACACCCAGGATCAGGGGAAGGGTGAAAATATTCTCGTACCCTTGAATGGTGTGATCCAAGCAAACTTGTCAGTTCCTATCTCAGCAGCGCTCAGCACGAACAGTTCATACAAGCCGACATATGTTGAACTCTGTAATGATTGACATGAGTGTCAACAAACCTTGAGTCAAATCAGTCAAAGTCAGTCAACGACTACCCTCGAGTACGGGCGAGTGAATATATTTATCTCTGGCACTATCTCACTGGGCACTATCTCGCTGTTTCTCGACACTGGGCGCTATCTCACTGGGCACTATCTCGCTGTTTCTCGACACTGGGCACTAACCTGCTCCACAACCGGTACTACAGCGTTCTGTCGACCACCACCAGTGATAGCAGTGTTGACCACAGACCACCCAGTGACGTCACCTCCCTTCTCCAATCCTGATCCCAGCTAGAAACACACAGACACAGTGGATTAGAAAACAGACACAGGTTGATTGGAGATCGCGACAACAAGAATCGGAAAGTAGGTTGTGTTTCATGCTGTATACTGTGTATAACTGTGGTCAGAGCTCACCACGACATAATACTTACCCTATGATAGGTCACAGATGCACTGGTACAGTTGTTAGTGACACCGAAACAGAAACATTCCTGACATCCCAGATCGTTGTCAGCTTGGAGATCGTAGAATCCAAACTGACACGTGTCACATCGCAAGCCTTCAACCCGATCCTGTACAGTTATCAGCTCGAGTCAGTGGCTTATATTTTTTGTTATAGGCATGGATTTGGTGATCATTTTCTCTGCTTCCGTAATGCAGAAGTCAGCTTTTGGATCTATGTTCACTTGAAAACCAAAAGCGGACGTCCAGTGTCCACTTTGCAACAATCGATTATTCGATCATATACAGCCGTGCAATAATTTACACGTACCTTGCACGGGCACTGTCCAGAGCCGTGCTGACAGTTTTGTCCTGTACTCCCAGCCCTGTCACAACCACAGAGCTCGCAAGTGGGGAAGTTGGTCCGGCCGTCTATACATCGGTCACACTTCTGTCCTGTACACAGATGCGTTAACAACCATGGATAAACGATATAGACAAGTCGAGTTGGTATCAACTATCATTATCTACTCGATTCATGTTTTGAACCAGAATTTCCGATAATCCAGTACCATATAATCAGTGGTATAAATAGCTGTTATCGACAGAATTACACGAACCGGTAATGGTACTCTTCCTACAGAAGCAGACTCCTTCATCATCACAAGTCTCGTCTGTAGATCCCTCCATGTTACAGTTGCAGTCCTTACAACCCAGTACATCGTCATAGTCGTACGAGTCCGCGTCACACTGGCCACACCGGTCTCCGATAACGTTGGGTGCGCACTCGCACTCGCCCGTCACCTCGTTACACACGCTCGAGAATCCGGTACCGGCAACGCTACAACGCGCCACCGCACACGCTGCGATCAGGGGCAGTGCGTTAGAGCTAACGCGTTAAGGATAACGCGTGACTGTGTGTGTGTGATGACACGTGAGATTAACATATATTAGTGGAACTCACGCTGACAGTCAGGGAATCCGAAATATCCCGCTCTACACCGGTCACATGTTCGTCCTATCACGTTATCTTTACACTGACACTGCCCTCCGAACTTATCACATTCCTCGCTGAGCGAACCTGCAGAAAGAGAACAGGAGACGTAAGACATGATATGCGGGACATGGGAGAAAGAAAGGCGTAGATGCCGGATGCGACCATAGGTTGAGAAAATGGTAAAATTTGGACGTAAGACTAAGATTAAGGATTGATGACAGTGTATCGTTGGATAGTAGCAATATTTCTGATGGGACCTACCCTCCATATCGCAGCCACATTCTGGCAGACCGCCAAAGAACTCGGCCGTGATTGTCAGATGACCGTCCCTACAAAACTGTGTGTTCCCCTCATCTCCCCTTATACACGCTTCCAAATACTCTGCCGTTCTATCCAGAGCAAGTGGTGTCACAAGGAACGCGGAGTGGAGCGATGATACCGATGTGATCATCTGATTCTGGGAGAGAACGGTGTCATTATGCGGGGGAGGGTGTCAGCAGATGTTGTCTCGATAATGATATATATTGAAATTTGAAGGAGAGGATTATAGAGGGTGTCGCGGTAATTGTAGCTCTCAATTGAACGGAGGCAGACAACGCTGGGGACAGTCCACTTTGGTGGTGGATGTAATGGGGCTAATTGACAAGCACCATAGCGTGTTGTTACACAGACAACGATTGCTTGCCAAAATCAACAATCGCGGGAGTTACACGCGAAATTTGTTTATTTTACGCTCTTTGTTCAAATCTACTGTCTACCTCTGTGCTAACATCATGCAACTTACCAACAGTATACATTTGCTAACAGGGAAATCCACAAGACGAGTCAAAACATACTTCTTCTCAAACCTGAAATCATAATATCGAGTAATCACTTCAAGTGATCCATCACTTGAAGTATTGAATCGAGCATCTATAAGTATTATCCCCAAATATACCCTAGCATGATTCCTGTAAATTTCTGGAGACTAAAAATAATTTTCACGTGAGAGTAAACTGCTACATTCATAACAATTCTCGTATCACCAGGTACAGAATTCAATTAATATATATCAAGACATCATGACACCCGCAGTGCGCGCCGCGCTGCAATATTTGATCAAATTACCGGACACTTCATCTAGAATTACTGATAGCCTCATACCTGAAATAGGGTCCGGTGTAGAACTCTGAGTCAGGGTTCCGGTTCATGGCTACCACCCTGCATGCACTGTAACCGTTACACGGACTAAACGTCACTTCACCTGACAACATGATATTGTTGTCAGAATGCTGTTATCAGCAATGCCAACTTTACTTTGATTAATATCGATCCACATCCCATTCCAGCTTTTCAGTACTCAGTAGTCAGTAGACATCCTAACGGAGATTGGAGGGTACCGACACCGATCCCATGTTTGTCGGTTCTTACCTAACCCTACGATGACATCATTGTTGATGTCCCTGAACTCCACGTTAACACTGAGATCCTCAAGTCCCGAGTAGAAGTACTCGAACACAACTCGATAGTTGTTGGGGTTCATAATNATCCAAAAAGGCAAAATGGCCCTAAATACGTGTGGCCCTATATGGCCTAAAATGGCATAGCCCCCTCCCCCAAACTTAGTTCAATTCCTGTATTATCTTCGGCATTGAAATTACTCATGCTCATCATGTTCTGAATAAATATAATTGTCTCTACTAATCTAACAAGTGAGAATGCTGTACTATATGTATGGATGATAGGTAAATGAATATGTAAGGAACAAAAATAAGCTATAGTTATCAGAAAAATCGGAAATTTTGTTTTGGAGAATTTTGGGGAATTTTGGGGAATTTTGGGAAAGTCCCCCGGATTTTCTGGAGTTCCCCAAAAAAAAGTTCCCCAAGATTCCCCAAAATTCCCCTTGGACCCGCCCCTATTGTGTCTGTAGAGTATTTGCATAGAGTTTTCATTAATAGTCTGACTGCACAGATTTCGCCGCCTCACCAGTCACCATGTCGACAGTTGGTTAGACACTCGGTCGACACTCGGTTAAACACACCAAATCTCATTGTCACACACACACACACACACACACACACACAAC
>CAMPET010000013.1:192771-215055 GCA_946803715.1 Beroe ovata | reverse complement strand
ACACACACACACACACACACACAAGGTGCAAGCCTCAGGGTTGTAATAGAAGACATGATCTAATCTCTATTCACACTGCGTGTGGAAATTCTACAGGCCTAATTAGATTAGCTTTCTCATTACAGTGTCAGCATTTGGGACACGACATTTCTATCACAGTCTACATTCTACAGTCTGTACCACATTCCAAAGACACACCATAATACGGGTATTTTGATATATCAATGTAACATCAGCTAATGGCATGAAATTTCCCAGAATCACTCCATCATTCATCACGGTTTTAATCGAGAGTCTGGGAGCGTGTAACTGCCACTTCAAGAGATAACCACCCAATCTAGAATTATATCATCTCTGTATAGCCAATTCTCTAATTATGTGTCATCAAACCTGTACACCCGTATTCGCTGTCCACAGTGATATTGAATGTCTCGTCTCTGCACACGTTACACTTGTCTCCGACAGCGTTATCTTTACAGAAACACTGTCCAGACATGTCTTTACAGTCCTGGAGCAGCGAAACTGTCCCTCTGATGTCACAGTCACATGACCCACACACCAGCCCATCCTCCTGTAGATAGGGGATGAATAAAGAGAGGAGAACCGTGTACCTGTTATAGGGGGAAATATAAGAAAGTTTGAGTGGTTAAGTTTAAGTTGTGAAAGAAGGAAAAAGTTCTATCGAGTTGTTGGGGTTAGAATTAATCATGTGTACTCTGAGCTTCATGTACAGAATGAGGAAGTACTCCCCCTATTTCAAAATGTACATCATTAACTCACAACAGTGTTGTAGTGATCAGCTCTGCACTGATCACACCGCCTCCCTCCAAACTTGTCCTTACAGTAACACTGCCCTCCCCTGCTCTGATCACAACTCCCAAACTCGACACCTGGGATCTGCTCAATGTTCGCAATGTTACAATCACACTCCCTGCACGTGTCTGAGTAGGGCGACTCCCGCTCGTCTCTGTAGTAACCAGATACACACCGCTCACAGTTCAGACCCTCCGTGTTGTCTTGACAGTCGATACACACTGCCCCGCCCTCAATCACACCCTCCTCGTTTACACTCCGACCTGTCAAAATGTCGCATGTCAGTGGTGACTGGACCAGTCGGCAGTCACTGACTGGTGACACATCATTTTGTGACAAATTATAGAATGATTACTTGTAACATGTAACATACAACGTGTAACATACAACGTGTAACGTACCCTCTGCCTCGTGGTCATAATAACACTTCTCGCTGTGCCCGTAACACTGACACTTCTGACACCGGAACAACTGTCCGGAGGAAGACGGTTGCCACGGAAACACGTTGTAACCATCACAACACCTGTCACAGTTAGCGCCGCACGTGTTACCCTTACAATCGCACTGCACTGACTTGTCCGTCTGTTTTGTGCAGAAATCAGCGTGTCCGTTACAGCTGCAACGTCCAGCCACTATTATCTCTCTTATTGAGTAGAAGAACCGTCGATTGGCTGTATCGTCGTTGTCGTTGATCAGGTTGTGTAAAATCTGCATCTGCTCCAGGCGAAGTCGCACATTGGTCGCCTTCATCCACTGTTGTAGTCGAGGAGACTCATTGAGGTAGAACAGCTCAGCTCCAGGACGGCCGACAACCAGGGAAGTGTAGATCTGACCGTTTTCCAGGGGGTTCAGGGTGCTGTAGTAGGAAGTGCAAAGCACTTGGTCATCTGCCACAAAGTCAACTGGGAAATGGGATGCTGATGTGTTGTAATAGAGCTCGCAGTCACTATCAGTTGGAACATAGATCTGAAACATTTAGATGATAGGTACACACAATAACACAGGTACACATTGTCAAATAAACAGTGTCCTTGGAATTCACAATACCTGACCACTGATATACTAACCTGCCATGGGGAATAAGTTCGACCATGATCTGTGCTCCTCTCCAACACCCATCGTGCTGGACGAGGGGAATTGGCTGCTTTCAGCACAAAGTACACTGCTTGATACTCCTGAATATGTCACATCAGCTATTCCCCTATTCATGAGAAGATGAGATCAGAACAATGAACAATGGCATGATATCAATGGAGCTTCTTTCTAAAATAAAAGTTACATCACTACAGACCTGTCCAAAGTCTAGCTCTATAGTCATCTTCTGGTCAAAGTTCCGGATATTGGACAGACTCTCACTCTGCCACCAATTGTCCTCATTCTCATCAATTGCATTACTGATGACATGCTGCCCTCGTTGACAGGTGTTACAGTACTGACCGTCAATGTACTTACCAGGATATCTACTATATGTGTAGTCCAAGCCTGGGAAATTTATAATAATGATAACCTAGTGGAAGGTTAGTGTATCCACTATAACAAATTATGATTGGCTGTTAAATCAGTAGAGAAAAGTGATGAAATCCATTGATGTCCATTACCTGGGGCAAGAGGGGTTCCAGTCAGAAGGCAGTACAGTTGTGGACCATTTGAACCACATGTGTTTGAAGCAGTGATATCCCTGAGGGCAGAGAAACTGATAGATAGCATACATATCTCAGGGTTTCACATGACAGAATTTTACAACAAATAAATAACTATGGAATAGACAATGAAAGAGCTTGCAAGTGAAGCTTACTTGAGATGCTTGACTAAGTTGAATGTTGAGTTAAGAGAGAATGTTTGCTGAGCTACTGATACGTTAACCACAAACAGGAGCAAGAATAGCAAAAGTTGCTGCCTCATTAGCTAAAGATATTGAGAGTAAGGAATGTTAAGAAAAGAACAGAAACAGTAAAACCATGCCAGGAAACTAAATTACACACACATCCCTACTGTACACATTCTACTAAAAATCAGTTTTCTTTTAGCAAAAATATATTGTATTGCATCTGTGATCAATATTTATTAATCAATTTGGGAGTTCATCAGGTTTCAAATTGTAGGATTTTACCCTACCGTCGGTGCGCGCGATTTTCAATCCGCCTTGCCAGGGATAAAATCCCGCCAGCAAGGGTAGGGTGAAATCCTACAAGTTTCAAACCATCATTCATAAAGGGCCTTATTCTTAGTAATGTGATTAGGCTATCAATTGACAGAGTGGTCTGTACAGAACATTGCGGATTCAATTCCTTGTCTAACATGCCTTACAGCAAGGATCTCTACGGTGCATGCCACGCTAGGCACATAACTACTCTGTCTTGACCAGAGTCGATTTTGATTGAGATCAATTTCATGATACAAATCAACAAAAGATCCAATTTGAAGAATCGAATGATTTGAGTATGGTCTGGAATACTGTAATAGCATGCTCTGTGAATAGATGCACCACGCAAATTGATTCACGATCATTTTTATTTTGAATTCTTTGCCAAATGTTATATTATCTACATCCATTTTCAATAGATTATAGACCCTGTGGAGAATTTCATTTTGAGCGCGCGGCGCGAGCTTATCCTCGATATCAGACACAAATATAAAAACGATTCACCGCTTGCTTGCCGGATCATGTTACTAATTTTCCTTGCAGGATGTTATCTGCCCACTTATTCGCGCGCGGCGCGGCGGCGCGCGCGCCTTTATCGAAGGCCGGAACAGTTTGGCCTTTGATGAAGCAGCGTGCGTCGCGCGCTTATGAAACCTAGTGGACAGATAATATCCGGCAAATGCATGCCACTTCTTATTTCTAATGTGCTATGAAAGAGGACAAAATCTCTCCAGTTCAATCAACTGATCATCGTCTTCTACCAGGGGGTGACTGCTTGGGGGCTGCCTCACAAAAAAGCATTTGCAATTTATACACCCTAAATTCCTAAAAGCTGATGTAGGTATTGGACTGATGATATCTGTAATCTGCACACCACTCATCTTGGTGTAATTCATTTAGATCTTGCTGCTCCCCACAAGAGAATCTTTTCTGAAATATATCTTTTCATAAAGTAATACTGTATGGCAATTCATTAATTGAATAAAGTGGCTGAAATGAAGCAGAGACATGTGAATCTGTGGCAAAATTTCTTGCAGCTTTAACATGTTTGTTTGTTCATTGGTTTCTAAAATTCATCCTTCAAAACTGTGTTGATTCCTTTTTTTAAGCCAATTTCATTGGTAGGTCACTTCAAACAATGAATAATGAGAAATATGCCCAAAAGATATGATAGGTATTCTCACGTCATAATTTTTTATAGCTATGCGTATCAAGGAGATCCTACGAACAAGCAATATTTCCTGGAGCCCTGATAATGTGCATCCAATTTACATTGCAGCTGGTACAAGTGCCAAGCAGCTTGATGCTTCCTTCAGGTAGAGCTTTTTGAATGAATGCCTTGAACTATTTAGTCTTGAGGTCCAAATCAAATCTGTTACTAAGCATGTTCAATGTTCATGTGTTTGTCAGAGTAGATAATCATTATTTACACTTCAGCTCTTCTTGTTCACTAGAAATCTTTGAAGTAGATACTCACAATAAAGGATGGGAAATGCCACAAAAGGGATCTCTTTCTGTGCCATCCAGGTACACATTGCAATTTCACTGTGATTGTGTGTTCAGGAAAGTTGTATATCTTTCCCATAATACTTATTGCCAACCAGGTTCAATGTTATCAAGTGGGGTAGTGTTGAAAGAGATATGGGACTTATTGTTGGTGGAGGAGACAATGGCTCTGTATCACTTTGGGACCCAATGAAAATCATCAAGTAGGATATCCTCATTCTATGTAAAATGTCCATTCCTTCTTGATCTAGGTTAAAACCTAGATCAGGAAGAATTGAGTATCCCTATCATATAGCATTTCAATCTTCAATTCGCAGTGGTGAGGAGTCAGCTACTGTTTGTGATCTGCCAAAGCACTGTGGCCCAGTGAGATCTCTTGATTTCAACCCTATGAAGAAGTGCCTGCTAGCATCAGGTGCAAGTTCTAGTGAGATACATATTATAGATGTCAACAATCCTGAAGTTCTCATGACTCCTGGACCAAAGGCCCAGGTAAATTTGATATATAGTTTAGATCAGTCATATTGTCTATGATAAGCTGCGCAAGTGAATAATTCAAGAATATGTTAACAGAAATTCCATTCCACAGCCTGAGGACGATGTTGTAGGATTGGCGTGGAACCAGCAAGTGGAGCACATCCTAGCATCTGCCCATCCCAATTCTGCCCGTTCCATAGTGTGGGATCTCCGCAAAAACGAGCCTATCATCCAAGTAACCGATTCGTCTAACAGATTGCGCTGCAGCTCAATCGTGTGGCATCCTGATGTTGCAACTCAGCTTCTTACCTGTTCTGATGAAGACAGATACCCTGTTATACAAATGTGGGATCTCAGATTTGCCACGGCACCTACCATGGTGAGTCAGGAATGAGGAGCCTTGAAAATACTCTCGTATGGTTGAAATTCATACAAACGACTAAGCTTTCTTATAGAAGTTGCAGGTGGAATTCATATACCTGAAATGCATGGAAAACATTTTTCAGATGTTGGAAGGGCATCACCGAGGCATCCAGACGGTGTCATGGTGTCCACGCGACAGTAATCTTCTCCTTACGTGTGGGAGAGATGATCACATGATCTGTTGGAACCCCAACTCCACTCACATCCCAGGGGGAGAGGTAGGATACACCCAGGATACCGGTCAATATGAATAAATAAAAACAACAGAGTTGTTCCTTCACAGATAAATTCGATACTGTTGACTTCATGTTAATTGAAAAAAATGTATGTCATAAAGCTATCTTGCAAATAGAGAGTTGTGGAGTTCAACGCTCCGAGCCAATGGACATTTGACATGGAGTGGTGTCCACGGAACCCGTACATGGTGGCATCCTCTTCTTTCTCAGGGAAACTGTCAGTCTTCTCTCTGTTTGGGGGTCACGAGGAAATACCCGAACAGCACTCGCAGAGGGTAGGTATTTGTATGGTGAACTGAAATGGTGACAAATTGATACAATTATACCCGGTCCTGCAACTTGCAAGAAGTAACGGAATATGAATTGAATGATTGTCTACCCCAGGCTCGACAGAGCAGTGACCCGTTTGCTCCTGCGCCTCCTCCCCCCTCCCTCCCCATGAACATTCCTCTGCTCAATCAGGCGCCCAAGTGGCTCATGAAGCCTTGTGGCGTCTCATTCGGCTTCGGTGGCAAACTCATTTCCTTCGACTCTCTATCCTCACAGGTATTTTGCTCAGAATACCAACCCAACCTCTGTCCAACTTGTCTGGATATTCTCCAGCTAAACTTGGTATTAACTCGCGAACTACTCCGTGGTTCCCAGTTTGGGAGTTGTATACATATTCCACAATACACATGTCGTACAATACACAGTACACATGTTGCACAATACACATGTCGTACGATACACAGTACACATGTTGCACAATACACAGTACACATGTTGCACAATATACATGTTGCACAATACACAGTACACATGTTGTACAATACACATGTTGCACAGGTTACTGTATCTCAAGTCATGACGGAGCCGGAACTACTGGAGCGGTCTGAGAAATTGGAACAAGCACTACAAGACAACACTCTACTCCAGTTTTGTTGTGAGAAGGCAGATAGCTGTGGTGAGGGGGATGCTCATAACCAAAAGATATGGAACTTCCTCAAGGTATAACTCATGTTGAAACATGTAGGTGGCCTGACAGGAAATCTATTCTTAAGATGTTATCATCACCTGATAAGCGGTGTGACCGATTGATCTCTACAACGCTATTCAGTCGACGTTTGACAGAAAGCCGAGACAGAGGTATCTAGAGTTACTGGGCTACAGAACAGATGATCTGAAGGAGATGGTCCAATCAATCGGTGACCTGGGTTTGGATAGTGACACTGCCATTATCAACAAGAGTGATGCTGACAGCTCATCGGATAAGGTGAGGAGATAGTGCGACACAGCCGCAAATCGTCTTTCTTTATTTTTACTGCTGATTGTAGGACAAATCCTAATATCCTAGGAAATTGAGCAAGAAGATGGCAAAGAAGATGCTGTTTCCAAGGTAAAGAGCTGTTGAGAATGTCTTGTTTGGGAATGTCTTATTTGGGAATGTTTTATTATCTCCTGAACAAGAAGCTGTCGTGTGATGCTGAAAATTCTACTACTTATTACACGTGTTGCTATACCACTCATGATACGTGTATTGTTGCCTATGTTTCTCCGTGTTTCAGGAAGCAGCTACAGTGGCCACAGATAACAGTGTACTTGTTATTGACACCAGTGAGAGTGTTGATGGACTCATCAGTAGAGCCATGCTGCTCGGTAAGTTACGCATATTGTAACCAGGGTTTGAGAAAATCAATACCTTTGCGTCTTGCGATTTCTTTTTATTGACGGAATAACATGGACAGTGGGAAGTAGGTAGTGAATTGTACGTCGAATTCATCCTGGTATCTGGTAACTTCTGCATGACACGTATTCCCAGGTCAGTTTGAAGTGGTGGTGGATCTGTGTCTAAAGGCTGGCAGAATGGCGGATGCTCTGGCCGTAGCCATGGCCGGGGGCCGAGAACTGTTCCAGAAAACACAACAAGAGTACTTCAGACAGGCAACATCTCCGTCGGCTGCTGTGAGTTACAATATATGCTCTGTGGAGTCACACCATTCAATGACCTGTCCAGTGTCCATTCCGTCAATATTTACTTATCTCATGGCAGAAATAATAATTGTGATTATCAGTTATCACATTCCCCGATCAGCTGCTGTCGTGCATCATTTCCCAAAAGTGGTCTAACTTGGTTGAGAAAGTAGAGTTGTCCAACTGGAAGGAAGCGCTCGCAATCTTACTATCATATGCTAAACCATCTGAGTTTAATGACCTGTGTGGTGAGTTGAACATGGTGTTCAGAATGGTATTCGATACCACCCTCTGTTTTAATGAACATAGGTTCATTGAATTGCTTTCATTCATATACTCCACTGTGAAGTTCCTCACCAATGAACTTTGTGTGCATCAGATACGCTAGCTGGGAGGTTGAGCGGCGATCAGGCATACCATCTGGAGGCGTCACTGTGTTACATTTGCAGTGGCAATGTGTCTCAGCTGATGGAATGTTGGCAGGGTGCCAGTGGAGACGACCTCACTCAGCCACTCCAGCTACAGGTTAATATGAGTTGTTCTACTGTCTCTGTCCTCTGAGTCTCATTGCATCAGTCATGTGCCATGGAGCATTATGATAGACATGACACATTCCCGAGGACAGCCATGAGACACCACGGACCCCGTTTTCCCCATGTCACATTATCCCCCCGTCTCAGGAACTGGTGGAGAAGCTGATGTGTCTGCAGTGCACAAACAACTCCAACCAGCCTCTACAAGGGGAGAGAGTTGTGAGCAACCTGCTCAGGTACTCAAAACTTCTTGCGGAGCAAGGCAAACTCGCCAACGCTCTTACCTACATCTCAGCAACACCTCAAGTGAGTATAGGACCTATATACTATGCGTTGTTTGGAAATGGCTTTTCTAAACTAACTTAATACTGAATTTGAAGTTTATCATGATGAATTTAATAACGCAATTAATTTGCTCCCTTCTAAGCAAGTCATCTAACATAACAATGCCTCCAGGAATCAGCTGCTGACTTCAAGTATCAACTCCACATGTCACTTAACGATCCCTCTCTGCCCCGTCCCCCAGCTCCCTACACGCGCACTAAACTCCCCTCTACACCCTCCTCCTCAGTCGTGAGTCTCAGAGTGTTGTTCATTTCACACTTCACAGCAATGAACATTGGTCAATTAGTCCAATGTTCATTTCACAGCAATGAACATTGGACAATTAGTCCAATGTTCATTTCAGAGCAATGAACAATGAATAATAAGAGTATCATCAATGAATGATAATGTTCATTTTAGCTTTTTAGCTATGAATCAGATATAAGTGATGTTCATTTCAGGCATCTGGCGGCAGCCAGTACAACCCTAACCGCACTGCGTACAACCCTCCTAATATGTACAACCCGAGTGCACATGCGACTAGTGCACATCCGGCTAGTGCACATGCAGCTAGTGCACATGGGGCTGGTGTGCACGCGCCTACCATCCCTAGTACACATGGTGCATATCCGCAGCCGCCTGGGCCACCAACAGCCAATATAGTCAGTGGTACATCAGCATATACTGCCCCTGCTAAGGTAGATGTTTCAATATTGCATTTGTATTGGTGCAATGAAGTTATACTGCCACTCTATTAGTAATGTACTGTTGACCACTGTGTAATCACATGACACTTGGTGTGTTCACCGTAATGCAATAGCTATTACACACAACACGCACTACACACTCATATTGTACTTGTATAGAGCGACAGTGTCTAATTGTGTCCCAATCCCCCTCACAGGTGGCATACAAGCCTCCAACATTCCAGCCATCAGAGCCGTCAACTCCACTGTCCCCCACTGCCACTGCGCCTCCTCCTATGCAGCCACCTCCACCATCAGTGGCGGCTTACCCCGGATATAACACACAGCAAAGCTATGCGCCACCTGGGCCACCATCTAGCTACTCTGGGTCAAGTGTATCATCATTCACTCCCTACATTCCATCTGCTCCTACTGAAACCACGCCAGCTCCTCCACCATCCAGTAAGAGTAAGAGATTCTCGATATGACTGGGATTAATGAGCCTTGGCTTGGAATCCGATCACTGTGATTTGTGACAGAAACCCAATGAGCTCTGATTCAAACCCTGTTTCAGAACCAGTGTCAAGGCCAACTGGAGCCTGGAATGATCCACCGATGTTGAAAAAGAAGGCCCCAACTGCTCCATCGGTGACGTCACAAAAGATAACAAATCCGGTGACAGCACCTACCAATAAAGGTATTTTTGAAAATATGCTGACGTGACACTTATGAGTTCTCGTAACGCGCTTTGACATTTTCCCGAATTTCAGCATTTGCCGCACGCGCGTTCTGAATGCGCCAGTTTGCTTTTGATTACAAATGTTTCATTTCAGTGGACATAGACCCCAATTCGCCTGCGAATCAGCCAAGAGCTATGCCGCCCACATACCAGCCACACACATATCAGCAACCTGCGTACTATGGACAGAACCCAGCAACTGAAATGCAGCAACAGGCTGCCTACAACCCTGGAGCTTACCAGCAACCCCCTGAACCCACACCAGCCCCGGTAAGAAATTTGTTGATACCAGTTTATTTTCGATTCCACACTGGATTAGCCATGACTTGGACTACAAGGTTGGATTAGTAATCGTTGGTGTATTTAGGCGGCACCCGTGGAGAAGCCACCTATCCCAGAGCAACACATTCCTATGTTGGTGGCATTAGAAACCTCTGTAACAGACTGCAAGAATTCGTCGCAGAACCCGGTAAGTTTTTAAGTGTGTGGCCCATTTCATGCCCATTTTATTGAGAATTTAGAATTCGAACCTTGCCGTTCAAGGTTTCAACAAACTTTTCCTTGTTTAGACCCACAGTTCGAGACTTTGTCATTGTACATCGTTTTTCAGACTCATAGACGAAAACTGGAGGAAGTTACGACAAAGTTGGAAGCACTGAAGGATAAGTTGAGATACGATAGTGTTTCAGATGCTGTTGTCAACGAGCTGAACAGTATTGCTGGAGGTACAGTTTTTAGTGCACAATTCGCTGTTCATTTGGTGACAGAAATTTAATAATATCTCGTTTTTTGATATCATTTCTATCATAATTGACCCGTTCATGTTCAGCATTGAGTGTGAAGGACTACAATCAAGCTCTACAATTACACAACCGCATAGCACAAACTGCTAACTTCAGTGAGGTCGGAGCGTTCCTGCCAGGAATCAAACTACTTCTACAGGTATTGTAAAAAATCCGTAATATAGCTGCCTTTGGTTAATGCTGAATGAAAACAAGTACCAAAAAGTTTCTGGTTGCTCCAAATTAGAGATAGACATACGGAGAACTTACTAGTACAACTGGTTGTGATATTGCATATTTTTCCCCGACTCCTCAATTGCTGATGCTAACTATAGTTTGTTATTTTCAGATAGGCGCACAACTACACACAGTTCACCATTACTAGAGACTATGCACGTTCTGTGAATCAAGGTGCTGCTTTTTACAATGTGTTGAAATATTTCCGATATTGATAATTTCGTAGCTGAGGGAGCAACAATTTGAGATGTGTAATATACAGTGTTCAATGTACTTATCAAAATGACAGTATTCTGTAAAGCAAGAGGATTTTTAAATTATAAAACAGAGGTATTGACGTTGTAAAACGGACGATTTCTTTCAAATTGATATTTTCTATCGCATTATCACAGACAGTGACCAAACTCAGTACTGTATAAGCTTCACCTGATTTCATATAAGCTTCACTTTGATTTCAAAATCATGTTTTCCATTTTTTGTGCGCTTTTTGGTGGTAGGGTGTGAAGTATTAAGAGGAATTGACTCACAATAGATCTTCCAATGGGCGCTGAAAGGAATTTTGTGTGGTGCGTCGCCCATTGGTTGAGGTTGAACATCATTTCAAAGACCAGTTTCAGTGAAATAGATTTGTTCTCCAACTTTAAGTTATGTTTATTTTGGAATGTTAATTGATTTCAATGCTTCTTTCCCGTTATAACAAGCTGTTCATTTGTTCAGCATAAAAACAACATGTTTGAATATATATCCAAGCATCAAAGTAACTGATGGAATTACAGAAACGCAGATTTCGATGATCTGAAGCCTGTCAAAGAAGTACAGACTCAAGTTCCTGAATACGATGTATATAATAAAGTTCAAATCGATGGGTCGTTGTTCGATTCGTCACGTTCAGAGTTTGTCTACAGAGTTTCTCTCACATCACCTGTCTTCTCTTCATTAACCAATTAACTAATTGATTGGTTGTCTCGGCTGTCACGCAGCATCATCTCTCATTAAGTATCAATCAGGGTATCTCACGTTATAGTAGAGTCACGAAAATCAGTACGATAAAAATCCTACACATTAAATTGGTTCGGAGCTGAGTTGAAACTGTCTGATCTAGCCTCCTTGTAAACCATATCAGTTGATCGAAACTGTTTGCTTCCAGTCTCTAGATGCAAAAAATCTAAGACAATAAATATAAAAATTCACATTTACCAACTTATAGCTTTAAATAATATGACATCAACAGACTCCTACAATCAAATAACAGGGGAGGGATATCTGATGTTTTGGCTTTAATCCAACAGCGAATACAACTAGGTCCGAATAACTGAACAAGATGAAAACTTAGCTTCAACATATGATTTAATGCTATAAATCCTAAGATCAATCTTGTAGATAACTTTAGTTGGCGATATTATTATTATTTTTACATACTGGCGGCGACAAATGTATTCGCTGTTTTTATGAGAAGCAGCCCGCACTGGGGCTAGTCAACTCATACTTAAATCGGGAAAAATCAAAACACCAACAATAACTTAATAGACCTTGAAAACACTTTAAACCGGGACTTAGTTACATGTTCGACTGCTTCCAGACAAATATCCGTTTGTAGTTACATTTCAAAACCCACAAACAAAATCCATTTCATCTTGAAAATACTTACTACTCGACATGTGCACTGAATAACAGCCAACTTAAAACAAATCCTACTAAAATTCCTCATCTGATCTACTACAAATCCTAGATTTAGTGTGAAAATCCCCTCCTCAATTTGAGAGTCCGTATTTGAAGGCCTCGTAGATACACCAGCAAATACCAGTGGAAGGAGCTGTGGTGATGACTCGAGCCCGGCATCCCTGCCACAGCCCACTAAACCCAGCGATACGGTATATCGTACTGAAACCGTTCATGATACCACGCGTTACTGCCTGCTCTGATCCTGCTGATACCTGCATGTATAGAGGATGTTAGAACATATATACGGGACTCGGAACATTTCCACTATTAAGATTCACTAATAATATTGAGGGATGAAACTTGGGCGGGAAGGGAAATTGAATGTTTCCTAAACAATATACATCCTGCCTATGGTTCATCTGAAGGGATCTATAAACTGAGGGCAAATGATAGGGAACATTGCTGAACTAGTTTGTTTATTACCGCTGGTTGGGTGTTGAGTAGAGTTTTACAGACATCTAGGGGCGTGGTCACAGCTGCAGCTATACCTCCAGCTAGCGCCCCGCTAACAACATGCACTGACGGTCTGGAATAGATACTGGTAATGTTATAGACCGTGTTTTGCGTAAATGAAAACATTCGCCAGAACATTTGTCCTTACCTTAAACATTGATTAGGTAAACATCGGCTTCAGGTTACAATTTACCGCTAAAATATCAACTAAATGATTCGAGTAAATATTCAATGAGAAATACCTGTAATCACCCGTCGGATTGAGCTTCCTCTTGAAGTATTCATAGCACGCAAAATGAATACACTGATGAGGAATGTTCATGCAGATCTGAGTACCGTACGCTCTGTAAAATGAACCGACTCCTTCCTTTCGCAACATTGACTGTGCGCACTGCATGTTCGATGCATACCGAGATTTGAACTGCTGCATTCGTTGCTTCACCGCTAAGGGATGGTGAATGTGATGGATTTCGTTCATTCGTCTTTGTTCATCATGTGATAACGTCACACCAGTGACATGACTGCCATTCGTGCCAAATTAAGAGACAGCAGTGTTGCGCGGCGCGCGCAAAAATATAGCTGTTGGATCGGAAAATGCGCGCTTATGTAGGGCCAACAAAATGTCAGAAATCGGAAGACCATTTCTGAATTTGCTGTGACCGAATGATTTGGCAAATCATTTCGTTGAAATGATGGGGATTGTGCAATGAGCAGAAGTAATGGCTGGCTTACCATCGACCGGACACATCACAGCATCGTGAACGAGAGATGCTCCTGCTCCAGCTACCACTGAGAATAGTGCAGGGTGTTATGTGGCTGATGACGTATCAGAGATGTATCTGTCACCGATTGGTACAATTTCCATAAGTTCATTCCAATTTTTCAATACGCGCTGTCACAGCAACACTCACTATGCCCGAAAGGATTGTTCTTGCCCATCCTTTTGCCCGTGCCGACTTTGGCCCACTCATATGCCATGAAGTACATGCCATGTGCCGGTCCGGCGCCAATCAGCACAACTGGAATTCCACGCCACAGTCGGGCGATGCCCTCAGTGGCAACAATCGTCCTCATGCTCTGTAAGACCCCACGGTACTTCCCTTGCAAAGCAGGGGACACAGACATCATGCGTGTCTGAAAAGAGGAGTGTTTAGGAGGAAAATTTAGAATGGAATATGGACCCATAAAACATGTTAGAACTGCCATTTATAATTGATGTGACATCGCTGTCATCATCATACAGACCTTGACAAGGTCAACAGGGTACATCATACAGTGCTCTGACACTCCTGCCACAGACCCAGCAAATATGTGTACAGCCTTATTCTCTGTTGGTAAATCCTCATACTCATCGTCTCCATAGAAACGATCTGTGAAAAGTGGGCGTGGTCAAGGGTGAGGGTGGTTGGTCCACGTGTAATGCATGAGATGTTGATAGAAAGAGTAGTTAATTCTTATGAGGTGAGGATTCATTCCTCATTTTCTGAGTACGTATAGTTCCTACTGTTCTTGTTTTCTAGAATGATCCATGCTTGCTATACAATGATACGTGTATACTGTATGTGTGCCAATACGTGGAATGGCTTTCAGCACTGTTTTTCAGAACAAGAGGTAGGTATGTAACACAAAACACTTCATTGAATGATAGTCAGTCTATTCTGCTATGGCTCCTAACATTCAACTACTACAGTTATCTCTCTTACCTATCCACTCAGCAACGTATTGGGATATGGACCCGGTGTATCCCCCCTCCGACACGGAACTCCGATCTGTGGTGGTCATGGTGTTCAAGCTCTCTGTAGACAATGGCATCGTGACTCTGGACACTGCCATAACTACACGCAGGAAGGAGGAGTTAGAGTGGGGAGGAGTGGGAAATCGAGTTTTATATTGAATCAAAATGTAAGGAAAATCAAGTAATCGTCATGACTGTTGAATCACCCGTTTCATTAAAAGTGTGATTTATAAATAAGTTATAAGTAAGAGAGATTCATTTAACTTCGAATAATATCATTCAAATAAAGATAAATTTCACGCTATCTTGAACATGCGATACAAAAACCCTGAAAAACGAGAATTCATGCTGGAACCTAACACTGAATAACTCGCTACAAAATGAGAGAAAATTATGAAAAGTCCGCATTCTCCCAAATGAAATCAACTTAAAAAGTGTGTGAATTAAAAAGTGTTTATTAAAACCGAATAATCAAATTATCGAAGTTCCAACGCAGGAGTGCTGCAAGTGATTCACGTAATAAGCAGTTATTTCTGAAGAATTGAACATGTCAACGCGACGTCAACTGTGTGTGTGTGTGTCAAACTGTCACGTCATAGGTGGATATCGTCAACTTGGGGAGTGTCAGCAGCCAGCAACGACGTGTGTCACCCGATCTTATGTTTCAGGAGGAGGATGGGAGGGCGGGTATGAAGTGTACACTCCCATCTTCACAACACACGCATAGCACTGCGCCCTGAAACAACATCATCTCAATACTCTGCATTACTATCATCAGGATCTATACTCGATAGTAACACCAGTCAATCGATATAGATCCTAACATGAAAAACATTAACCGATTTATTGGTTGAACGTCTTAAATCAACGGTTGGAAATTTTCACAAATTCCTTGGAAGAAGAACTGTTCGACTGAGTCGTGAGTACTTGTTCGACTCATATAGCCACTCATTACACTTCATATTCGCCAACGCAATCACGAGACTAGGATTCGTCTGATTCAATGTTCAAAACTTGGTCACAAAAAACCGGTTTAACCAGGAGACGAAAATAGCATAGTGACAGAGAAAGCGAATAAAACTGGTTTGATAGGGGAAAATCACGAGTTTGGTTGAGATAAAACTTGCTTGGCCGGGTAATTTGATCAATATCAGATAATTTCATTTTCCCTGAAAGAGTCTCTGACGTTGTCTCTGCAGCAGTGAGATGCTGCAGCTGTGAAACAGTGAGACCCGGAAATACTGGTTCTCAAGAGAAGTATGTGCAGTGTCAGAGGGGAATATAGGTACCCAAAGTATGCTAACAGTAGCACCATCTCTGAAGTAACTATAGCTATGGGCAACTGTGCAACTTCTGTCCTTTTTCGGTTTATGACCACGACAGTATCATCTTAGACTGATCCGGTGACAGGGCACCGGACTGTCAACTCCGGAGTTATGTTCGAGCGGAGTTCTGTTCGAGCGAAATAATGCAAATAGCCCGTATGGGAACAAAGAACGATGAACATTCTCTAGTATGCCGGAAACCTTCGCTGAAGACACGCAATACACAGCACAGTACACACTATACACGGCAAATGCTAAGGAACTGGGAGTCTGAGACCCGGCTCACGCGTCACACATCACGTGACGCAGTACATGCAGCTAGTCGTGTACCTGCTATATTCCCATGTGCGGTACAAGCAGCTCTTGCCCCGCTATAACCAGTGATTCCGATAAGAGTTTCATTGCAGGTTCAGTCTTTGGGGCATCGAAAATAGCACATTCCAACCGGACATGACAAAACAGTTCGATATTACAAGCGAATCGTGACATTTCCTCCCTTTAAACTCGTATGTACAATATGAACCCCTAACAGTCCGAAACTGCGTAGAGATCACTGTGCTTGTTTTATTTTTTTAATTATCGCCTTTTTCATAGCTAGGTCCGGACGATTCGATGGCCATTTTATTCCAGAAACAAGGTTATTTAGCTTGGTTCATGTCAGTAATTGAAGTTCGTGCGAGAGTGGTGGCAGTTAAAATCGCCCGTGATTTTGTTTAACCTGGAAAACTTGATTAGAACTGATGAAAAATCAAATTAGAATTGCACGCAGTGTATCAGGCACGTAGACAGGGGGTAACGTTTTGTTAAGTTTTTATCATTGACAAATTTCACTCCATTGCTCACCTTGTTAGGATTAGCTTGGTAAACAACACAACTCGGTTGCATACTCTCGCACGCCACTCCCGCCTCAAATACAGTGTTAGATTGCATGTTCAATCCAAAGAGGAAGACTTTAGATAGTGCGGTACAACTGTCCCTGGCCAAAACAGCTAGTTTCTGTCCAGTTCTGTCCACGGACATGTCCTCTATCATCCAGTCTCCTCCCTGCGTTAATAATGGGTAATGGTAATTGTACAGATAGTGCTGCGAAACAGTATGCATTTGTACTGTGCAGGTATACAGCACAATTGCTCCTTTTTAATGTGATGCCACACCCAATTGAGGCTATATTAGGGGATATGACTGTTCGGTGTTCAAGGTAATTAAAAATTTAGGGGTGCATATAGTTTCGAAAACATCATTAACCCTACATTTACCATCTATTTATTGTACCTACTCATTGTCTCAAGATACTTCTATTCAATAAATCTTCGAAACAGCAATGCAAATGTGCTGCCTAATTGATGTGAAAAGGGCAAAAATTGTTTTAATTGACCAATTTGAAACTGACCTCAGAATATGCTTGAGTCTTGTGGAGGTCGATAAGTATGTTCGATTGAGAAGCAATCTTGCTATTGACCTCCCTTGAGTTGAAAATTTCGAGGTGAAGTACACAGTGGGACTGTGAAAGAGAGAAGAGGAGGTGTGATGCAGTTGGCGACCATGCCGCACATTTAACTGGACTCTGGAGTCTGGTAAATGTTTCACTGCCTTCGGTTATACCTCGTAATATATGGAATCTCTGGCCATCAGCAAGGAATGAAAAACAGAACTCAGGGCTCATCAAAATGAAGCCAGGGTGGCCAATTGATCTGAGAGTGATAGGAGCATCTCCTGTAACACAATCCAACATGAGAAGTGAAGTTGTTGTGGTAGCCAAACATAATCTACCATCAGGTACAAATGAGACTGAAGACACTGGAGATGATGTGTAGAAGAATGTTGCACGAGAAGGCATACTAGATCCTTTTTGAGATATGACCTGTGAAATTAAGGGATAGATTTTCTTAATGTGTAAAAAACATATCATGATTGAATATGACTGCAATTTAATTTTACCTTACCTCCCATAGGAAGAGACCTGTAGCAGCTCCAACTATCAAAGATTTGACAGAATTGGGCTGCCATGCCAGACAACTTATACATTTTTGATTCTGATGGCGAAGGAGAACAGGTCGCACAGATGGCTGGATAACAATTTGCACAATTCCATCTGACATGCCGAAAGCAATTTGATCAGTTAAAGTAGGGTGCCAAGCTCCACATACTATTGCTCCTGATGTCGTCACAATATCCTTTCTAGGTGTTAACTTAAGGTAGATTTGTTTCAAATTGATCACAGCAGTCACTATAAAAATGAAATCTTACAATATAGAATATTAGTAAATGACATTACTCACTTAGTGCCTGAAACCGATGATTCCAAAAGTGATTGCTTAATTCGACTGTAAAGAGAACAAAGCCATATCTTTGCATCTTCTTGGGGCTTTACAAAGGAGTCAGTTGATGATTGTGCAACAAATTGACTTCGAAGAGTCAAGCTAGGATAGTTTGACATAAACTAAATATGGATAAAGATCAGAGATAAGTTTATGATAGGGTCAAGGGTGAAACAGAAAAAGACAAATGTCTTATGTCAGATAACTTTATGGTTTGGCAAGCATCTGTAATATACAACAATACCAAGAGCTCTCTTGTAAGGATTGAATCAGGAACAAAATCAAAGCAAGAATTGAATTGGATTGAATTGTGAAACTTGAAAAGTGTATAGGAAAAGTGTATATCAAATTATCAAAGTATGAAATTGTGAAAGTATTTATCCCAAGATTATTTTTCTAAGCTAATTATAATCTATATTGTAATCTCACAAATTCTGTTTATACCTATCTACGTAACGAGATGCACATGCAAGAGAGAAAGTGACCGTTGTGATGGTTACTACTGCAGATGAGTACGTGTGTTGACAATCAATTCTGAGTTGTTGCGTTTGTTTTGTGGAGTATTTTGAGAGTTGAGCCGGGTATTGGTAAGCGGTTAATTCTGGCCAGTTTCCCAGATGTCAAAGCTATCTCCACTCAGATCACCTTTTGGTATTAAGCACGCACGCTGAACGGGTCCCCTAATTGATATTATGATTTGGTTATTTGTTTGTCCTTATGTCCATTACTAAGTGCATGTGCTGATTTTGAAGTTAAAGTGTGTGTTGCCATGGATACGTGCTACTATTGTAATAGTGAACTGGGAGCTCATATCTGACGATGATGCTTTGGTCACGTTTTAGTTTTTGATGATGGGATGAATGCAAGTAGGTTCTGATTCTAGCAAAAGTTAAATTTCTTTTGAGTTGAAAGTTGTTGCCTCTGCTCTGCAGTAATTCTTCTCGACTCAGATGAACTACGATTTTATTTTCAATAACAATACACTACGCTAATTGAAACGATTAACGAAAGTCAGACAACTGAGCAAGCACCATTTTCTGTGCTTATTCGAAGAAATGGCCGAATTGTGAACAAGTGCTCCTTCATAAAATCATTGGTTCAAATAAGTACTCTGGATTTTGATCACAGGTAATGTTTAGCTGTCGTTCTGAAGTAACATCCTTTTGTCATTTCCAATAGGTAGTGCATCACGACCACTTGGTGGGTTTTCTAGTAATAATATAACTGTTATGGTTTTGAACTATCACAAGTCACAAGAAGTTAGGGAATATACATTGTCACATTCATAACCATCCAAAAAATCCACCTTAACCATTTAAAATCCACCTTAACCATTTAAAATCCACCTTAACCATCACCTTAACCTTATCCAAAAAATCCACCTTAACCATCATAACCATCCAAAAAATCCACCTTTACCAAAGGTGTCCAATTAAGCAAAGTTTCTGGTAGCTATCAGCTGGCCTGACATTAAAACAAGGGAAACATGAAAGAAAGGGAAACTAGTTCATATTAATACCCTTTTTCTTGGCAACGAATGGGTTCTTTTAAACATTTAAGGTATTTAACAAATTTAACCTTGATAGGTAAATAACTGCGACCTTCATTTCTCTCCAAACTTCTTTTCACTTCATTTAAAGCATTCCCTAGAGCCAAAGTTTTCACTAGGTTGCCGTGTTTATTCAAATTTTTTTACCTTATTCTATTTCATCTTGTTATGTTGTCGATCGATGATATGATAGGCCCTATCAAGAAATTCGTTTCGCGCGCGCAGCGCGAACTTATTCTCACTAAACAGCTGACACGAGCTGCTTTGTGGCTTCTATCAGCGGTTTCTATTCCATCGCCAGACAATATTTGCCGGCAAGAGTCTTGCCGCAAAACAATATCAAATATGCGGTAGCAGGTAGACCCTGTTGAGAATTTCGTTTTGCGCGCGCGTCAGTGGTCTTGCATCGTCAGACAAGGCGTGAGATGCTTGATTGTTCCGTTCTCACGCAATACCCATGAGTGCATGACCTAAATTAGTAAATTACTCAAACTACTTAGAGTTGGAGTAGTGAGGTGTGGTGTTTTGTGGCAGTCGCGTGAGAAATCAAGAATTTTGGAACTTCTGATAACGCACTGATGCAACAAGGGAAACATGAACAGTCGTTGTAAGTGACTTGAATTTGAAAACGTTTCAGTGCGACATACACCATGATGGTGAAGACCATAATATTTATATTATTATTATTATTATTATTATGACCATCTTCAAAGTTTGAACTTGCAGTCTTCTACTGAGCGTATACTCACTGTATTTCGCCAGCACTCACTGTGCCCCTTCTACTGAGCGTATACTCACTGTATATCCCTAGCACTCACTGTGCTTCCTTCTACTGAGCGTATATCNCAAAGTAAAACAAATACGTTAATAACTACACTGTATGGAACATGAACTGTATGAAACACTGTATGAAACACTGTATGAAACACTGTATGAAACACTGTATGAAACATGAACAGTCGTTGTAAGTGACTTGAAAACGTTTCAGTTCTGTAAATATTTTATTGGTGATCAAATAATCTATATAGAATGTATTTGTATATTATGTGCATACACACGCCCGTATTTTGTCATAGCAAATTCCAATATTTGTCGTTTCATACTTATTCATTATAATTTTTTAACTTGAATTTTTTGATAGATTATTCGATGGTCAATAAAATATTTACAGAACTGAAGATGGTGTATGTCACACTGAAACGTCTTTAACTACCTAACAACGACTGTTTACTTGTTGCATCTCTGTGTTATCAGAAATTCCAAAATTCTTGATACCTTACTATGTCAATATCTTTACTTTATCTTATTTCATTTTTAGTTGTTTTGCAACACGAAACAGTTTGTATTGTTTTCAAAATGAGTGGTGTTGAAACAGCATATCATGAACTGTAATAATATTCTTTTTTGTGCATTTCATGTGCTGCCAAGAAGTTCTTAACTCACCTCTCATTGTGTAAGGGACCGTTCACATATTACCTAATCAGCCGAGGGGGGAGGGGGTTTCCAAATGATTACGCTTGATTACGGAGGGGGGTTTGACCTTGAATACGTAATCAAGACATTTTCAGAATTCTTGGCCCTCCACGCCTGTCAGACTGCAAGTTCAAAGTTTGACATGCATCATTTTCTCTGATTAAGTTTACAGTATGTGTGTATACCTCTGGCGGGTCACGTGGTATATCATGGGTGTAATTATCAGCAGTGTGTAATGAGCTCATTAAACACCAGTTTGAAACACAAGTTAAAACCACGTGGCTTAATATAAGACCCTAGTAACAGGTTAGCACTCACTGTGCTTCCTTCTACTGAGTTTATACTCACTGTATATCGCTTGCACTCACTGTGCCCCTTCTACTGAGCGCATACTCACTGTATATTGCTAACACTCACTGTGCTCCCTTCTACTGAGTGTATACTCACTGTATATCGCTAGCACTCACTGTGCTTCCTTCTACTGAGCGTATATCGCTTCTACTGAGTGTATGCCGTATATCACTGTATATCGCCAGCACTCACTGTGCTCCCTTCAACTGATTGTATACTACTCCCACTACTATGCGTATACTCACTGTCGGCATACAACGCAATCAAAGCAGAAAGCAGCCAAGTGTAAGCAAGTCTGTGAACACCCTACAGGCATTTCTGTGGAGTCCTTGATCAAAATGTTGTAGGTTGCCCCTCGACCTAGGGATCTGAACACTAGCAGACAGCAGAGCAAGTCCAAAGTCATTTAACCCCCATCTAGCTTGTTATCCACCGGAGAAGGCTCTATATAGATATCATATAACTTTGTCCCTATCAGACTTTCCGTCAGAAGGGGGGGGGGGGCG
>CAMPET010000013.1:166054-192279 GCA_946803715.1 Beroe ovata | reverse complement strand
GGGGGGGGGGCGTGATTACGTAATATTTCCCTTCCGAGAGGGGGGTTTGAGCCATGATTACGGATGATTACGGATGGGGGAGGGGGGTAAAAAATGCCGCAATTTTGATTACGTTATATGTGAACGGTCCCTAATTCATTTTATGATTGTATGCCTAATCGATGATATTAGTTACTAAAAAGGTTTTGGGAAGTTTTTTTGGAAGGTTTTTTTATTGCTGTCTTTACAGCACGTTATTGTTTTTTACTTATTTAACTTTTTTAACTTATTCCACTTATCACATTTACCACATTAACTGTTTTCGTTATACGCTGTTTTTCAAAACAGTTAGAAAAAATGTTTTTAACTTATCATATTTGACTACATTTTTTAAGTTGTAATGTTTTTAAAAACAAAGGGGAAAAGAATTTTTACAGGATATTGTTCGTTGTGCTCTCAAAAAGGAGCTTGCTGTGAGATTTATTAATTGATTAATTAACAAGGTTTTGGCATAGGATGTGGCATGAGGCCAGAAGGCAAGAAAAGAGAATCAGGGGCATGATGGTTGACTACAGGAAGCGCTCTGAAAGGCGAAGATTATATTATCATCAAATAAAGGCAGACCCTACACAGTTCCTCAGGGTCCAAGGCAATCAGTGCAAAATTTATGTTGAAGAAGAGGCAGCTGAAATTGAAGCTGCTGCTTCAGATCTTATGCCCTGGCAGGGCGATAAAACAAATTTGATAGACCGGTTTGATGTAAGAGCTAACTTGGATGTCATTACTGAACCAGGAAGCCTTTCAATATCTACTGAGCCTTCTGAGACTGCTGTGGTTGACCAGAAATGCCAATATGAAAGATGGAGAACCCTAGCAACAAATGATTTGGTGGGATTGTCCGTCTGTCTGTATGTTTGTCAAGCAAGTTGACAATTGACGAAAACATCTCAAGAGACAGGAAGCATAGTTTTATAGTTCTCAATCAATGAAACAATAATATCTGCAGTATATCACATTCCTAAATCCTAATATACATTTCCAACTATCTTTGGTGTTAGTGGTTCCATTATTAGGTAATACTTTTTAAATAGAAGTTCACTTTGCTGGATATCATTTTGATGAAATACTGTTGTCAGGTCTCACTTGGTGAAGAAGAGTGTCTCGAGCAAATTGCTGAAGATGAGAAGATAGTGACACCTAAGAAAGGTTCTAAGAGTGCTGCAGCAGGGGGATCAAAGATAGGCTTTAACTATGAATCAGCTGGCCTTCACATGAGTGATGATGATGGAAGTGATGAAGAGAACGAGGACTATTCAGTTACTGTATGTATCCTCATGCAATGATAGAAGTACATGGGTCAACACAAATATAGCTCAACACTATAGACTATACTAGTTTATTGGCCAACCCAATTTCACTTGCACAAAGTACCTCTTTTAGCTGTACTGTGTGAGTCACCTGGTTCATTTCAGTAAGAGTGCTGCAGTTCTTTAAGGAAATAATTTGAGTCGTTCTTCGTACTTTTGAGGACATTTAATAACTTATGTCGACAGTTTTTTGGTTGAAATGTAATCTATTCATGAAAACATGGTAAGTTATATGCCTTTTGGTAACCATTCATTGCCAATGTGTACTGAAATATTCTCTTTCAGGAAGCAGACTTGGACATAACCTTTGATGTTCGAGATTTAGATGAGGATCAAAAGTCCAAGCTCAATCTTATTGCAGCAGAAAAATATTCAACACCTGACTTCACGAGATTACATATTGAGGATAGAATAGAAGCTGAAACAAGGGAGTACGAAATCAAGGAGGAGCAAAGTAGGGCTGAAAGGGCAGCTAAGCTCAGTAAAACAGAAAGAAGAAGAGAAAAGGAAGAAAGAAGAAAGACCAAAGATATTCCATCTTACATGAGGGTCGATGATCCACATAGATCGCATCAAAGTAAACGAGTATCACAGAATGAGGAAAAATCTGAAAGTTCTTCTGATGAGGAAAAAACTTTTCAAAACATTGAAATCTCATCATCCAGGTCAAATACGTACAAAAATGTTAAAACAAGCAGGCAAGAACCAAAAACGGAACTCCCGAACTTCCTTAAACCCAAGGCTGCAGCTTCAGGTCTATCTGTTTTAGCTGCTACACGAAAGCAGTTGTTGGCCTCGTCTACTGAGAATTTTGATGTCAAGGTATCAGATGCTGATCTTGAGTCAGACACTTCAAAAACCATAGCTAGTAGGAGGTCATCATCAAATGATAAATCATCTTCTGATGAGTCAAGGAAGCAGAGAAGATCAAGGAGCCGGTCTAGTTCTTCAGAGCACCAAAAAAGAGGGTCCCATCAGAGGCATAGAACATCGTCATCTGATGACAAGAATAAATCGAACAGGTCTTCCGTTAAGGACAGATCAGACCAATACTCTTCCAGATCTTCATACAAATCATCAGTAGCGAGTACTCCGCAATCTCAGTCAGGTGGTTCTTTAAAAACGGAAGAAGTGAAGGGTTTGAAACCACATGAGCGGTTGAAACTTAAATTGCAAAACCAGTTGAAAAAACGTCAGAGGGACGAAAAGAAGAAAGAAATGGCAGTAGCCGAAGCTCGAGAACAGGAAGCATATGAAAGGGCAGAAGAGCTCAGGGTATTGAAAAGGCAGTTATGGGAAAAGGAAGAGGAGGATTACTGGAAAAAGAGAGAGGAAGAAGAGAAAGAATATCTTCGTAAGAAAGCTGAGGATAGCCATTTGAGTGAAGACAAGAGTAGTGAATCACAAAAATCTCGATCTCGTTCAAGATCTCAAAGACGAGAAAGGTCTGGTTCTCATCCAGAAAGTCGACATGATAGGAGAGATTCTAAAAGGTCGAGACCTGATCGTTCACCCTCACAACCTGAAAGTGTAAGCGGGGTGAGTCTTGTTCCAGAATATGACGGAGATGAGGATTTGAAAGAAAATGAGAGGAGAAGGTCACATGCAGGGAGCAATGACAGGAGCAAGTCTCGTTCACATAGATCAACGGAAGGTTCTCATAGGAGCAGAAGAGAGCATTCTCGTCGGGCAGAATCTAGAGATGAGAGCAGAGATAAATATTTAAGTTCTGATCGAAGACATCGAAGTCGTTCAAAAGAAAATGAGACAATTCGTCAACAATCATCTCGACAAATATATTATAGGGAACAAAGCTCGGTACAGAGAGATGGAGAGCGCTCTGAAAATTCCAGGGACCACATGGGCTCAAGCAGGAGCAGGTCAGACAACAGATCGAGCAGCGACTACAAAGATTACAGGAGACGTGACTTGGAATCATATGAACATTATAAAAACGATTATAATTGATGTTTATAATTTGACGTGACGAATGACCGTTGACGGTTGACCATTGCACATGCAGTTTCCTTACGTTATTCATTCCAGATAATCAAGCTGCCTGTTAATCCATGATCATGTGTTGATTATAATCGGTCTATCATTTCATTTTACTGTACTGTATGAGAAATAGGTTTACTTTTTCACTCGTATCATTTTCATGATGGATTCTATTCAAAAGCTGGCATTTGCTCTGCGTAACATAAATGTATAAATGTACGAGATTCGATAACACTGCTTTCCTACTAGGACTATGGCAGTAGCATTCCGATTGATAGCAAAACTGACCGGACTTATCATCCTTATTTTGATCTGTATTCAGCTTCACATACACTTCAATGAGCCCTGGTACAAACACAAACTCAAGAGACTTCAGCTTATGACTATTCTTCAGACTGCGCTATCATACGGCAGCTTGTACCTCTACAAGACATATTCCGTTTCACCTGTATGGAAAAAGCTAACTTTATGCGTGATCGGCTTAACACACTTCTCCTTCTTCGCTCAGTATATCTTTGTGTACGAAAATCCGTCAGTGCTCACAACCGTACCATTTCTCGGATTCTCACTCCACCTATTCATGATACTTGGGACACTGCTCGGGGATATTGGAACGTTTTTCTGTGTCCCATTCACCGTTCTCATAACCGTGCAATATCAGAAGATGAAGTTGAACATTGTGCCGATTTGCGCCGTTGTACTGACTCTCTGGTCGTATTTGAACACTGTTCTACCACCGCAACACAGCACGATTCATGTGCCAATATCGGGACTTCACCCCTCGTTTGATCAGCTCCACATTGTACAGTTATCGGATATTCACATTGGACCGACTACGGGCAAATCGTACATAGACTGGCTTGTGGACGAGGTGAACTCTCTCAATCCGGACCTGGTGGTTATCAGTGGAGACCTCGTGGATAGTTCAGTTAAAAACCTCAAAACTGCCGTGTGGAACCTCAAGAATCTCAAATCTAAATATGGAACATTCTACTGTACTGGTGAGAACATGAACTTCATTATATTGAACAGTGTAAAATGGTACTATCATTCTTTAATCTCTGTGCACTGTGCAGACATCATTTCCTCTGAAAATGCTATTACCGTAGGTAATCACGAGTACTATACGAGCGATGTTGATAACTGGTTGAACTATCTCCACGGACCGCTGGGCATGCACACTCTCCACAATTCTCACAGTGTCATCACGACACCCGGTACCAATGCTTCCGTCTGTATAGCGGGGGTTGATGATCCGCAAGCCGAGAAAATGGAGTGAGTATTATCACTGGACTGTATGTTTAGTGTATGATTGCAGCATGGTCTGCAGTTGTTGTGGTTTTCTATCTACCAGTGTATCATACTGGTTACAATTAGAATACAGATGTGTTTGATATCTCATTTCTCAACCCAAAAATTTTCTAGATTTCGCATATTTCCGATGATCAATTTTCACTGATCGAACCCCTCAGTTACGTTGGTCACATGACTGATCCTGTTGGTGCGGTGTCTGGGTGTCCCACAGATGCACCTATCATAATGTTAGCTCACCAGCCTAAAGCTGCTCAGCAGACACTTCGGCTCGTTCCTGAAGTTGATCTTATACTTTCGGGTGAGTCGGTGATTGTGGTAGATACCCGTCACCAGTGTTAAAAACTAAATCAATAGTGCTCTGAACAATTTATGATGGAATGTATTCTATTATCACTGCTCGAAATGTAGTCCAACTCATCTGATATATGTAGGTATAGTCTATACATTTGAAAGTCAAGTATTCTCCAACATCTACAATGAGTATTGACTCCTCCTTCTCACAGGTCACACACACGGTGGTCAGTTTTTCCCCTGTCACATTGTTGCGTACCTCACTAACCCGTTCTTTGCTGGACTATACAACCCGGCTCCCGATACCCATGTCTTTGTCTCCAGAGGTCTGCGTTTCTACGGAGCACCCATGCGGCTACTTTCATACCCTGAATACACCTCCGTCATACTTCACCCCAAAATCCCCTCCGAGTAGCGATAGCATTCTTATGTCGTCCACTAATTGTGAAGAGTTCTGTTCAATTGGTCAATTCAATGGACAATTTGGCTTGCCCAAAGATACCTTCAGATTCGGAGTCTGCGTCGAAAAATAGACCATAAACACATGTTGCCAGTCATCGAAAGATTTTCGCCGATTTTCGTGTGTGCAATTGATTTTCGTGTTTTTGCAGGTTGTCCTTCCACCGGTTTCGAATCGTTATTTAGGTGTGGTTTCACGGCGACTATGAACTTTATTATTGGAATTCTACGGCAAAAATACTTTTCCTGACATCAGTTACTGGAATTAATCAAAGCGTTCACTTGTTTTAATGTTCTATTGTCAATTGTGTTTGATAAATAAAAATGTACATATTTTATAACAATTTCAAGATGATATCATTGTGTTGTTCATATCTCCAAAGATTGGATTCTGTAAGCACATCACTGACTGCTCCAATACCCCCCCCCCTCCATTTAACCAACTCCCCATTAGTGATGACCATGTCAGGGTCGTGTTGGTTGGTGGTTGTACTGGTGTCATGTGCCCTCCTTCCCCTCTCCTCCACCCTCTACTTCCACATGTGGGAAACCGATGTGAAGTGCTTTGTTGAGGAGGTACCTGATGAGACCATGATATCAGGTGAGGGAAAGAGAGTTTGAATTAGGTGTCTGATCTCACAAACTCTCATTTCTTTTTCGGTTTTCTCTCTACATGTTTATTTTGATCTTGCTGCAGGATCCGCTCAGTAAAACCGATCTTATAGTGTCCTTGATTACAGCGAAATCGTTCAATTCGATATCACTTCGAGAAACCCTGTCGAGATTTTACAGAATATGTCCTCCCGGAACCCAGGCAATTACAAAGTGGAGGTTTACGACGAGAAAACTGAGCAGTTCCAGAACAAGGACGGCATCGGAATGCACGTGGACATAAAGGACCCTGACAGTAAGGTCATCCTGTCCAAATATTACACAAACGAGGGCAAGTTTGTGTTCACAACCCACACGCCTGGTGAACATCACATCTGTATCAGTCCGAACTCTACTCGGTGGTTTAGTGGAGGACTAAGACTGGTGAGAATTGTGGAGTTTTAAGATGGCATTTGTGATTATAAGTCCTTCATTGGTTGATAAGGGTCAATAGTCCCAGATTGAAGTACTATTGATGTGAGAGTTTCGGCGATTATGTTGTAGTGTGCAAATTTGTCAGTAATGTATTTGCCTACTATTTCCAGCGTGTGCACTTGGCTATCGATGTGGGAGAACATGCAAACGATTACAAGCAGATACAAGCCAAGGAGAAGCTAAGCGAGCTACAACTCCGAGTTAGACAGCTTCTAGAACAAGTGGAGCAAATCACCAAGGAGCAAAACTACCAGAGGGTATGTTGTCTTTGTACCAATCTAACATTTTAAGTGAGAATGTACAGATCGACGAAAATTCCATGAAAATTCGACATTTGACTCTTCTACCAATCTAACATAGGATGAAGGATCTCATCAGTGTGTTATGTCAATGATTTCTCTGTGGTTTTTATGTGTGCAGCGCGTCAGTTTACGCTGCAACACATTGTGCCCATAGCTTTGTCGGCACTGATTATTGGACGTCAAAATGAGTGACACGGTTACTTTCGTCCACCGGTTTTGATTGTGACCGCAGTGGCAATTTTCGTCCACGTATCGTATTTTGCGTACGCCGCGGCGACTGAATAAAATACAGACGGTCACGCGCGTTTTTAGTGGTGCAGTTCCGATTTGTTTTGTAATTTACTTTTCATAGATTACACGTCAACACGTTTCTTCTGAACAGCATGCACACACAAAATTCATCACATAACAATGATTTTGCACTCATTTCCATGACTTTTATTCTTACCGTGAGAATTGCGATCCGGTGCGTTCTCTAGAGCATACCGGCAGCTATGTTTCTGGTTACCGATATTTTTGCTTCTGATGACCGAAACATGTGCTCTGATAGTCAGATGACTGATTATTCTGTTTCAGACCCGGGAAGAGAGGTTCAGGTTCACATCTGACACGACAAATAACCGTGTGCTGTGGTGGGCTGTGGCACAGACTACCATTCTCCTGCTAGTGGGTGCTTGGCAAATGAGGCACCTGAAGGGATTCTTTGAGGCAAAGAAACTCGTTTAAATCAATAGTTCTCATTTTCCGTTAGTTTTTACATCCCGATGTAAGAGCTATATTTTTCATGAATATAGGTAAAGCATGATTTCGATTCTTTTGTAGATACCGTTTCTTTCGATGCAAGTTTCTGAACCCATCATTTCTAAATTATCGCACTAATTCCCCTTTGAAAGAAGGCTTTCATCTAAAAATGCTGCAGCCAGGAAGTAGGAACTACATCGCTTTGACCAGACACATCACACTCTTGTATGCATGTTGTACTTAATTTAATTTTCAGTTAATGTGGATTTACTATGAAACATTTACAGTTATATCTGTTGATTCTTACTGTCTAGTGTCTAAGTTTCAATACAAAAAGCATTCACATCATCATTTGATTGAGAATAACTCAATTATATAACCCTTCTTGTTCTTACTCATCTCCCTAATCAAGGATGGAATGAATGGACCAGAATGAGTGAAACACCGTCGCACTCTCAAAACATTCTCAACACCCCACTAGCAGATCTGCCGAAGTACCTCAGTGACCGCACTACAGAGCTAAACACCCTTGCAGCCCTCTTCTCCCGCTTTTCCGATCCCTCGTCAGTGTCGGATACCGACCGAACGATACTCAATGACATAGCCTCGGGACTGGGGGGAATCCAGAAGTTGGTGAGTCGGTTAGAGCATGATAAACACCGACTGCTACACGAGTTGGAGTGTGAGAAGGTGAGCATCGCTCGGTTGGATATTATCAGAGACAGGTTAAAGGAGCAGGTTGAGAATGTTCCCCCGCACATGCCCCGCGGGAACGCTCCTAAAAGTGAGGATATTACCGAACCTGAGCCCGAGAAGAAGAAGAGAGGAAATGTGCAATTTGCCGAAATGGAGGAGAAAATGGAGGAAGATAAGACAAACATGCCACCTCCTCGGAGAGTACTGAAGCGTTGTGAACCCTCCAAACTGCCGACAAAATCGAAGAAAACGAAAGTCGTAAAAACGACGACAGTTCCTGCTATTGAGTACCTGACGATGGATGAGTACAAATCCTTGCCTAAATACATGCTTGGTCGGACCAAGTATGAGCAGATAAACGTGCTAATCGATGAGATTAACTCATGCGCGTCACAAAAGTACAAGATCATGGACACTCCGCTCAATAAACTGTCATCGGAGAATATGAAGAAGTATAACAGAATGACGGATACTGTAGAAACCAAGGACACTCACGACAAAATTTGGTTCGAAACTCAGGATATCAAGGATTTTGCGTCGAGTGTTCAGGTTGTTAATGGTTTCAGCAAGATACTGCCAATTTTGAGACATTGTCAGAGATTACGGCAGTTTAGAGCGGGAAAAATCGAAAAGTATGTCATCATTTGAGGCTGATATTCTCATTTCAACTCTATTGTATTAGCTACTAGAACTCATGAACATCCAGCAAAATATCCAATTTGAATCTATTTGTTACGTATATTTTGACTTTATCTTCGAGTCTATTTCATACTTTTTGGCAACAACTTTTGACTGTTCAATTTGACTATCGTAAGATTATGTAGTGAAACTTATTCTAAAAGCGGGGTTCTTGTTTTAATTTCTATTGATTGTTCCTTACGTCGACTGTTCGAATATAAGTTTGTTTTCGGATTATTATAGTTATACCCTAATCCATCATTTCATCTATCCTAGCAACATGGCGAGTATGACAGCTCAGCAACGCTACCTCTTCGACCTGCGCGGCTTCCTCATCCTCCGCAACGTTATTCCCGCAAGTGACATCTCCGCGGCGACGGATGCTATATCTGCGAACATGAACAGATTCCACGAGCGGACAGGAATTTTGCGGAATTCCCGATTGAAGGAGTTTGTTGGGGACGGTGTCAAGGGACGGCTCGATTGTGGGACTATGCTACAGTGGGAGAAGCCCTACTGTGATGTGTTTAGGAGGTTCCTGACTATACCTCAAGTTGTACCGCTCCTGAATGAATTGTGTGGCAAGGGATACAGGTAGGCGATGGTAAATGGTTATGTTTGGTTGACTTGTTCATTCTGGTGAATTTTTAGGACTTCCTCAATAGGGCTAGGACTATGATCTAGGGTGATGCCAAAGGTTGATGTACCCACCACCCTATGTTTTGCTACATCTAACATCTCTGCTCCACGCCAGGCTGGATCACCTTCCTCTGACGATAATCCAGCACTTGAACGCGGAGGGGTTTGACCTACACGGGGGAAATGTCGATGAGAACGGGGAGTGGATGCAGGACCTCAGTTATGAGTGTAGGTAACTGCAGGAGTGTTTGTCGTGATGTGTGTAATCCTCGTCCTGCCTGATCCATTGCATTGGTAACTGTTTGATGATGATGTGAGTTGATGAGCTATTTACCATGTGCAGGTACGGTAAGATGAGCTGTAACCTGCTGAACGTTGCCATACCACTCGACAAGACAGAACCAGGGGATGGCGGGTTTGTCATAATACCAGGATCCCACAAAGCCAACTTCCCAATCCCTGCTGATCTGGCAGAATGTGATGAACTGAAACAGAACCACTACTTAGTCAACCCTCTTCTCAACCCGGGTATGTGATGACTTCCAGTTTTTCTGCAGTGACTCGCATCCTTTTCATCTCCATTCCCAAATTTCGTAACAGTTTTACGTCGAGATAGCGATACCGGATGTCTACCTCTCTTTCACCGCCCTCTCTCTTCAGGGGACGTTCTCCTTTTCACGGAGGCTGCCACTCACGGTGCTATGCCCTGGCGAGGATCATCTGCCACTCGACGGACAGTTTTTTACCGGTACTGTCCGGCTAATTTCGCGTATGGGCGTGGTTATATCGAGAAGAATGCCGATCTGATGAAGGAGCTGACACCTGAGCAGAGCGTGGTTTTGCAGCCCCCGTTCGTGCCGCGGTTAGACAGGAATCACCTAGAGAATGATGGGAGTGTGGGTGTATCGGTGAGGAATAGAGAGAAGATGGCGTATGATAAACTTGTGTTTGAGGCCGACTACTTCTGAGATTGGTACTGTGTAACGAACTGCGGCAGGCTGAGACTCTCAGGTCAGGATTTGTAGAATATTTATAGTGACTGAGAAGCGTGTGCTTTTTCAGTGACATTCCACAATATGAACAAACAGTGTGAACATAGTAGCTTACTCAGTTTCGTGACCCTCTCTGGTAATATACTTGGTATTTCTATGTGTAAATATTGAACCATGGCAGCAATCTGAAGTGACCCGATTGCTGTTCCCTCAGATAGGAATTGGATAATCCGAAAGGATCAACTTTTTATTATTTTGTGTGTGTATGTTCCGGTATCCGGAAGTTTGAGTTCTTCTTGATCGGTCCCACAAGTTTTCATGTTATTGTTAAGCTATCGTTTGGATGTTTTTCATCTCGATAGTTACCCATGTCGATCCGTTAATTTCTTGAAATGACAGAACACTTAGTTGGGTTGTGTTTATTGATTCCCTCTACTAGCCGTAGTGCATGACTGGCTGTCTGTCAGAAGATCAATTCAGACGGCAGTGTCACAAGCTGGTAGCAGTGTCAGATAAGATAGGTGACGGCTGGGAAATACGAGCTGACAGAGATGACATCTACCTCGTGAAGAAGAACAAACTCGCCTCCACTCAGCTGTGTGATGACACACCTGATGATGACATGGATGACCATGATGACACAATCCCCACTCTCCCTGACACTGATGATGATGACACACTTCCCTCCATCCCTGACACAGAGACACCCAACACTCCCCCCTCCCCCTCTTCTTTTACCACCATCCCTCCCTCCATCATCACGTTTGAGTATCACGTGACCTACTCTCCGTCATATAACGTGCCGGTGCTGTATTTCAACGCGTGGCACGACACTGGCCGACTACTGACCGTGGAGGAAGTGTGGTCGCTGTGTCCCGTGGTCCCTGATGACAGATATAGTTTCATCACACAGGTCGATCACCCACTCCTCGCTCGACCGTTCTTTGAACTTCACCCATGCAGAACTGAGAAAGTGATGGGCATATTGGAGGATGAGAGCAGGTATTTGGTGTCGTGGATATCGGCTATAGGGCGGGATGTTGGTCTCACCCTGAATATCAGATATGCAATGGAGTGAAGTTGTGTACAGAGCAGATGACGATAACTCTGGAACGGATGATTTGTATTGAGGGATGAGATTTAGGGATTGTCCTCAGACAGTGATACAAATAACAGTGTCCTTGATTTATCGATATTCCTTGAGCCACTCTGATTAACTTCTCCTTACTGATATGATATTTAAATCTGACTCCCTCTTTCACTTTCATAGAATGTCAACTGCAAGGGACGACGAAGGTGAGTTAGTGAGAGTTTTTCCACTTCCAAGTACTTAAATCATGGACTTATGCTCTATCTAGTGTTGACGAATGACGATCATAATCTGTTTCAGATGAGCTGTCAGAGCTGTTTGATGAGATCACATTCGCTCAGGATTCTTCGTCCATGAAGAGAAAGTTCTGGAGGGCAGTCAAGGACAACTTTCTAGTGATTGGAGGTAAATAGCTTTGCGACACAGTTTCACACCCAAATTTTACTGCATTTTCATCAATTCTCGCTACTAGTATTTTGATACCGCAAATGTGCTCATTGTACAGTTGCAATGAAGTTTGATCTCTGCCATCCCCTCTCGTATAACAAGACCCTTGTAGTGAGTTGTACGTTGAACTTATATAAAAAGACGCGGTCACCCTCAGGAATGGGAGTCACAGTGTTTTACCTGGCAAAAGGTGCCCGAATGATGGGTCGCGAGCACATTGCCTTCAACAGTGCTCTAATGAGACGAACAGCAGCCCAGGCCGTAACCGTTGCTTTCATTGTAATTGGTGCTCTGAGACACAAGAAGAAAAGTTATGATGAGCAGATTAAACATGAGATGATCAGTGGTAAGTTGTCCGACGTCCGTTCCTGCATGATCAATGATGTCAGCAGTCACTTGTCAGCATGTTGAGTGTTTCACTGTCTGTCAGAGTTGTCAGTTGCTTGTCAGTACAAAACTATACCGGTGTGTCAGTTGTCAGTGTTTCTGTCATTGCTGTGCAGGTTGGAACTTATCAGTATCTCTAAAACTAGCTGTCAGTATCAAACAATTTCAGAAATTACTATCAACGACTAAAGAAGCTCCACCAAGGCACCGATCTCAAGAGAGATGGAATTTGTTGCACAGAAGAAGCCCAGCTGTAATATGATAAGAGTATTACCTCGAGAAGCACTATGAAATCGGAATATTCGCGAGCTTTGTGCATATATTCAAGTATCAGTTCACGTTTTTATGCCAATGTTTTGTATATATTCGATTTTGTGCCCGTGGTTGAGTTAACTCCAATGATAGTTTCTGTAAAAATGGTCTCCACTTTCCATTCCCAATTTTCCTTACTGCAGTTCATACTGATACAGGCACAAATCCATATTCTAACCACCAATCATGTTCAGTAGGGCAAGATGTCAGCAGCACCAGTTGTTCAAGAGGACCTCGCAAGTGATGAAGGTAGCACAACTTCTCACAGCTAGAATATAATCATTAACCTATTAATAATCCATTATCAATCACATTTCACACCTCCTGTCACCCAGGAGTTGAGAAGCTGGAGGAATTGTTCGACAAGATCGGGGATGCTAAGAAGGAGGAGGACAGAAAACCTGGTGTTTTTGCTACACTCGTCAGAAACCCCCTCATGGCATTCGGTGAGTACCCCTCTCCACTTTCTCTCCACTGCTTTTACTCCCTCTCTACAGAGTTGCTTTTTCAGCTCTCAGTATTTCCTGCTTACTAATTCACATTCCTTTCAAATCCATAATCCCACTGCTTCTCTTGTAAAAACTAAAAAACCTGAGCTGACAGCATTTGTAGCGTATCGCACCGTAGTATCTTGATAGCGTGTCATCATCTTAACGTGTCATTAGCAATTCATTACTCACCCCCTCTCCCCTCAGGAATGGGTGCCACTGCATTCTACCTCTCCAGAGGCATGAGAGCAGCGAGTAAGGGTGACTCCCTGAAGCTGGCAGATGCCCTACAGAAGAGAGTGTTGGGGCAGTTTGGAACTCTCGTCGTGTTCATGGGAACATTTGCTTATCTTGTCACAGTTTACCCGGAAAATCATGCTAAAGCTCTGAAAAATGATGCCATGTTAAGTGCAAGAGGTGAGCGTAGGAAGCCGTCGTTCCTTTTCACTTTTGCAAGATCAAATAATATTGCTTAATCGAACCTTCTATTTGGAAATCTGCTCGAACTCGAAGAGGAAGGGCTTTTCAATTCTGCAGTTTCCCATTTGCTTTCGATTCAAATTCAATAATGCCCTCGATTATTTCAGCGCTAGAGAACTACAAAGTGGCGCAAATGAAGAATTCCTGAGAAGTGCAAGCAGTTACATTTAGCTTGAAGTTGAAGTGACCCTTGCTTGAAGTTAAATTCAATTTGATGACGTCCTGCACGTGTTCTATACCTGACAATTTGTTGTCGTCATCCACTTTCGAGCATTGGTGTTTCGAACCAAATGGAAGTCTCGGTCTTCATTTTGCAACGAACCCGTTTTCGCCGAAACAGTGGTGTCGTGGTGAGTAGCCCAGTGGGCAGGTATAACATCCTGGGCCGGCAACGAAAGGTTTCTTCTGAATATGATACACTTACAGGCCGAGGCCTATTCTGCCATTCGATTTGTCAATTGTACTTGACACTTGCCACTTGTACATATCTGATAATGATGATATCAACTTGTAATTGTATATCATTATCAATATCATTGATACACAACATACAAGTACATTAGTACAAATGTCTGTACTCTGTGACTGTAAGTGCAAGTGTAACTGTAATGTAATTGTATTCTGGTGATGCAATTGTGCATTGCCGAATGCAGATGCTATCTGTCCAGTGTCCACTGCTTCTCGCGCGCGCCTTCATGATTCTTGATCTTCGAAGGCCGAAATTTTCAGTATTTAGTCTTCGATGAAGGCGCGCGCGCCGTGAGAAACTACATGCAGCCATGCAGTTCAATTGGCATGGCATAGAGAATGCACTCTCCAACTGCATTGCCGTCGGAGAATTTGGGTCTATTTAGGTCACGTAGCTGGTAGCGCGGGAATGGCCTGACGATGCTAAATTAATACTTAATAGGCCCAGCGCACTATTTGTCAGATTTAATCTGACCTCAGTTTCTCGCGCGCGGCGCGCGCGCCTTCATCGAAGGCCGAAACAGGCCTGTTTCGGCCTTCGATGAAGGCGCGCTCGCGCGAGAAACAGGTCAGGTAACATCTGACAAGCGCGAGCGATCTGAGATTAATTATGCGCGGCAAGCGCGCCAAAATTATAGAATCCTAATTCTCGATGCACATGCAATTTCACTCGACCGAGTTGCGACATGACCCAAATTGAAATGCGCTGCACAGCTCCTTTTCACGACAATTCACGTCACCAAATAAAATAATGCATAATGGACCGGGGTGGAGCGCATGTACACGCCACACATTTATTTATGAAGATTTTGAAAGCAGGCACTCAGACAGGGTATGACTTGATTTATTTATTTATTTATGTTTATCATTGATATACTTGATCCGGACAAAAATATGATTTGATAATTTATCACAGTTTCAATAACTGCTATGCCTGTGATAATGATATTCAGTCAATGCTCAATGTTATTTCAATGCCCATATTTCTGTTTTTCACACTTATTATTCACATACCTGATACCCAAGTATTTTCATCTCTGATAGAATTCCTACGTGAAATTCCATGATACATCCATATCCAACTTGAGCAATGCTTCAAATTGAGCAATTGAATAAAACATACACACTTTTTCACCACGACTCTACTGACAGTTTCTAGACATTATAGTCTCTTTTTCGGGATCCCCACAAAGTATGGCCCTCGCTTCTCAATCTTGATTGTAATAAGTTGTGTTGATAAGTTTAAAACAATGTTCGAGTTCAAATACATCTGAAGTATTTTTGTGTAAAAAATACTTCATCAGCACTTAGCAGTTCAATATGGCCCTTTCAAAGAAAAGAAGAGTTGACCATTCTGAATTTGGGAATGAAAAATTGATGGGAGAGCAAGAAATAGTCAGGGAGCTCTATAATGGATTAAAGCCTTGTGGTGCTGATGTTTCCAGTAGTTGTAAGATGACTGAATCTCCATTCAAGGTTTGCACACTAAACAACATATTGGAGAATGAAGTAGCTTCAGGCCTCCTCAATGAACTGATAGAATTAGACTTCACTTTCAAGGAAAATGATCTCTTGTCATTACATCAAACAGTTGACTTGAATGATGTGAGCTCTCCCTTTATATCTGGGACAAGAGAGTTCATCTACACAAAATTGAAGTTTTTCATTCAAAACATAACTGGATCAACATACAATAATACTGTGGACCTTCATGGAATAAAGTTTTTAAAACATAACAACCTGTTATGTCATTCAGACTGGTTAGAGACAAGAGACACTGCTTTCATGCTATACTTAGTCCCCAAGACATGGAATACAGACTTTGGTGGTACATTGGATTTATTTGGATGTGATGAAAATGATGAGCCCACATCAATAGAGTGTTCTCTGACTCCCAAATTTAATACATTCAGTTTCTTCAAAGTTACTCAACAGTCCTGGCATCAAGTATCTGAAGTGTTAGAAGATGAAATAAGGTGGTCAATTAGTGGATGGTTTCACTCTGATAAGAAACAAATGCCTTTGCCCAAGAAGCTCCATCTTAAGAGGACAGTTACTGAACCTTCTCCAAAAGATGTCGAAGTTTTACAATCATGGATTTCATTAAAATACCTCAATGTTGAGATAAGTTCTGAAATTCAGCAGCAGTTCCAAGATGATTCAGAGGTTTCTCTTGAACAATTCCTCTTGCCAGAAAAGTATGCTATGTTGTGTGAAGAACTCTCTACTATGGATTGGAAAGAAACAGGACCAAGGAATAGACAGTACTATAAAACTTCGGATAAATCATCAAAAAGTGTGTCAGAATTCATGAATTTACTTAAGAGCGATGCTTTTGCGATATTTCTGTCTCACTGCACCGGTCTTCCTCTATCAAAGCAATATGATGATCCAGACTGCAAGGAATTTGCAGACAATTCATTTGGGATAATGAGTTTGGAAGTTTCTCGGTGGGAGCAAGGCTCTTATACTCTTTTACGTGACCAAGAAATACAGGACTTACCGGAAAGACTTCACATATTTTATCACGCTGACCTTTATGAAGACTATGATGTGAATGCTGGTGGTTACATTTCCTTCATATCACACGGTGATGAGGAACCTCTGTTAGTCGTTCCACCTCAGAACAACACTCTTTCCCTTGTATTTACTAGGTCTGATGAGTTTGGCTTTACTAAATACATCAACTCCCAATTACATAAACCATACTATTGTTTTAATGGTGAATACTTGCCAAGGACACCTCTTTCAGAAGTCAATGCGTCATCAGAAGCTAAATGAGTTTCCTCGATTTTCACAAGATATAACGGATGTTTTTAGGTATCATCTTATCTGGAAGTAATGTTTTTTAACTTGACCATCGATGTTCAAGCCGTCTGTTTGTGTTCTTATTTGAAATTGAATCACTGTTCCTCAATCACTGTACTGGAAATATGACTGAGGTTTGATTTCTGAATTCTGATAGTTAGATTCATTGGCTTGCCTTGTAGGAGGGAGTCACCATGATGTATGCTGACTCCCCTGAGTGGAGCGATATTGTTCCTATCCCACTACCCAATAATGACAAGGATCCAGTTGTTCAAATCATGTACTCCGACAGGTTTGTGTTTTAAATTACCGATAAATGTTCAATCAAACTTTCTCTTTAAATCATGATCTAATCAGAAAAGATTTAAAATAAGGCATATGATAAAGCATAATCACTGTATAACTCCAGGTTTAAAGACGTGTACAGTTACATGGCTGCAATCATGAAGAAAAAGGAATACAGTCACAGAGCACTGTTACTGACTAATGATGCCATAGAGTGCAATACAGCAAACTACACAGTGTGGCATTACAGACGCGAGATACTCAGACATCTTCAAATGTGCGTTAACGAAAACCAATTACTCTGTCCCAGTGAAGCATAGTAGCACCATGTCAAATTTTCATTTCTATTATTGACCGTGCATTCAGGGATCTAACAGAAGAAATGGAGTTCTCCGCATCAGTGATAGAGGATCAACCTAAAAACTATCAGGTAACTATTGACTCTATCTCCCTACTGTGTAACATTGAGATGAACTCCTTCTTCTTCACGTGACCACGTGATCAGCAACCCGGTCTTTGACATAATCCGCTATCAGGTTTGGCATCACAGACGTTGTCTTATCGAGATGTCGGGAGATCATTCACATGAACTAGAGTTGACAGCTGAGAGTCTCTCACAAGATAACAAGAACTACCATGCGTGGGATCATCGACAATGGGTATGTGGGTATAAATTATGGAGACTGTACTCTATTCTTGGTACTAGATTTCATACCGAAAAAAAGTATTGCAAGAGATTGATCATGATTTTGAAATTTGCTTGAAGACGCTCTGCAATAGTGCAATAGCCCTGTTATCTCTGCCCTCTCCAACAAGCTATAACGTTACAGGTAGTACAGCAGTACAAGATATGGGACAAGGAACTGGAGTATGTTGACGAGCTACTCGCTCTGGATTTGAGAAACAACTCTGCCTGGAATCACAGATACTTTGTCATCGACAACACTGTCAGTATGAGGATATAGCTGCAGGAGTTAGCATAATCCCGATATTGAATGAGATTTGTCGCGAGATTTACGGATTCTAACGGAAAATCCCGGTTTTTCTGTTTTGATCCCGGTTTTTCTGTTGTAATACCTGTGTAATTCTTTGCACAATCCAGGAGGGCTGGAACAAAGACACTGTATCCAGAGAGCTGGAATATGCCTCCTCATTCATCCGTAAAGCCCCCAATAACGAGTCCCCGTGGAACTACGCTAATGGTATCATCAGGAAGAACAAGCTGCTATACTCAGACTACCCTCACTTAAAGGTGCAACTCAGTGCAACAAATACACGGATTTCTCCATATCCTAAACAATTGTTCTGCGAAACCTCATTCATAACAATTTTGCAGGAGTTGTGTGTGCACTTACAACAGTTACCAATCCCATCTAACTTTGCGCTGAGCACACTGGCTGACATTCACATTGAGGCAGGCGAGAAACAGGAGGCTGTTGAGGTGAATGGTAGTCAGTTAAGAGTCATCCTCCGATTGAGGAATGGTTGGCTATGATCCCTCAATTCAATTCTGTTCCCATTTCAGATATTTGAGAAGATGAAGACGAACGATAAAATACGAGTCAATTATTGGACATTCCGTCAAGAACAACTTGTTGGATCATAGAGGTCTACAATCTAGTTTCTACGCTTACTATGACTAAAATACATTTCGAGAGAAGTACAAAGTGAGAGTTCCGGTATTGTGAAGTTCATGGAGAAATGAAAATGTGATTGTTATTTGCTCATTTATGTGTATTTGTAGGAAAGTTCCTTCTTGCTTGGTGTGACTATCTCATAGAAATAATGACTGCACTATCGAACGATCAGTATTTGTTTGGTGTGATATCGGACGATTGCTGATTGATATATTCCCGATTAGCATGTAAATGAAGACGAGTGGCAGAAAACAGAATGATCGCCCTAAGTGGAAACAGCGTGCATCCAAACATGGGAAATTGAAGGGAGAGCAGAACCAAATTCACATTGCTGTGGGCAAGCACAAGTGGAAAGCACTACGAGAGCTGAAGAAAGCTAGGATTGAAGCAGGCGTCTATCAGGCGGTCAGAGATGACAGCAAGGACACGAAAAAGAAAACAGACTTGATGTCTAAAGGGAAAGCACAGTCAGAGAAAGTAAAAGTTGTTCAGTGCTCAGTGGTCACGAATATTGCATCCGAGAGTTTTGATAATTTATCAACTGGCGATAATTGCAACGATTATTGATTGGTTATTTCAGGTTAAAGAAGAGAAGATGGCAGAGACAGAGAGACAGACTGAGGAGGAAAGACAGAGAGAACTTGAGGGAAAACGTCGGCAAAGGCAGCGATATACCAAGAAACTCACTTCTAAGACCAAACATGGACAACCTGTCATGAAGCATCAGATTAGCTATCTCCTTCACAAGATTAAGTCAGATTCTTAACAGTTTCCTTGTCCAGCGTGTTACACCCCCTAGGCCCTAATGTTCTACACCCAAATGATCGACAGTAACCCTCTCTCTTGCCTCCCCGTTGCAAAAGGGTCTTCTTTTCTGGATAAACGCAGGACGCGGATACATTTTCACTGACTTCCACGCGCTTCACGCGAGTTTCCATTGGGTGTCTGTCGGATTTGTTGATCATCTCGCGCCTCACATCTACCAAGATAAAATTTTTCAAGGCAATGAAACTACCTATTCTCCACATCTATGACTGATCCATGATAAAGAGTTTGTCTTTTCTGCAGGGCAGTTCTCTGACCAGTCACGTGTGAGGCAGGTTTTTACATTTCACTGAATTTAATTTATATCAAGCTGTTATTATCGTGTGCGTAACTGCATCACTTTTTCTGTTATTTTCAAAAGTCGAAGAGGAATTAATCAGATCTATAGATAAGCTGAAATTAATGTAATGTCAACTCATAGCCAATGTTAGACGTTAAAAGAACTGTGGACACCCCTTTATTGGATCGGCGGTCTGCAGAGTTACTGAATCATGAGTTAAAGAAGAGATATCTTTCATACAACTCATTGATCAAGACAGTGGTTAAAACTATCGTCTAAATGAAGGGTGAGTTACAGCGGGGGGACAGGTTCCTGGGTCATGGTATGTGCTAGTGATCGTCACCTGTTAAAGCTCAAGTATGCAGTTGAAATTCTAGCTTTCAAATTGTCATTGAATAAGCCTGGGATTTGTGGATCATCATCGAATTAAAATCTATTTAAAGTATTTGGAACGGATAATCCCATTTAATTTAATCTGTTTTATATTTCTCTAGAAACGACATAGTGTAACTGCAGTTAGTCGAACAGATATCTCACTTTTCGTGAACGTGCAGTTTACTTTAACCATTATTCCTCCACTCCCTGATATGAACGAGTTTTCCCCTTTTTCATATTTTAGTTGGAGTAACCAGCGAAATGGTGCGTGTATCTTACCTGGTCATAGGTGGCCACCTGTAAGCAGGTAAACCACCCGATTCTTGGTATGGAAACACAAACCCCGCTCTCTACCTAAACAAATTATAACAGATTCGTCCGCTCATGACATGATTGTCCGGGACTCAGCTATAGTCCGTTCATTGCGTATTTGTATCGTGTAATCCTAGCGACCCCTTCAATTCTTAGCAATGATTGTTATTTGTTGTTTCGATTACCCGTGAAGTTTGTTGTTAGTCAATAATCATTTTATGACGTATCTCCTCAGACTTTCGCATTTTCGTCCAAAGCAGTATCGTAAAATATGCCAGCTTTGTCTCATTTCTCAGAATCAAAGAGCTGCACACAGTGCAATTTTATGTTCGTTTTATTCACATGGAATTTACACATGTAAACTAAACCCGAAGTTGCTGATTAAACAATGTGGTGTATACTATTTGAGAGTGGTCGTTAATGTCATATTGGATGTCTATGGGGGAATTATGCTCGTCTTGATATGATTACAGTTAAGTTCTATTCTACTACTATACGGTACTTGTCGGAAGTACTTTGCCGCTGAAATTCCGATTGACCGCTTTTTATCAGTCCTGTACTCCCGTACTCAACGTCAATGTGCTGCATCGTGGTTGTAAGATGGTCTGTATATGGGTTCCGACTAATGCTCTAGGGCAGCACGGCAAGGTTGTGGATCATGACACCCTCATGCTCATCAAGACATGATACTCTCCGGCAAAACCTGCACTGATACTAAGGAGTTGCGTTGATTGCCGATAACCGACATAAAACTCGCAGCTGTTGCAGTTTATGTCCGTATCCACACATATTCGTACATTTCGTGCTGAAGATATTCGCTACCTATGGAGCGACTTTCTAATCGTTCATTACTCCGTTCAATTCTCCGGAAGTAATTTTTCTCAGTATGAGCAGCTCAATGCGCTCCTGTTTTACTTCACAGGAGCGCTCTCCTTGTAGTACATACACTCTTTATCGGCTGTAATGAATAACCGGTGCAATACTACATATTATTATAGCCAGAATTGTGTGCATACCGCTGTGAAAATACAAAAAATAAAGAAAAATCCTCCTCCAATGAACGTGTTTTACCTATGTTTCAGTTGAATGGAGGATTGGTGAAGACCTTCTTGGTACACTACAAGATTGTAACAGAACGCTATGGCACATCGTGGACTTGGACGGGCTACCTATTCTGAGTTTCAAGGTAGGTAATTTCACGGGAGCTGTGGTTAGGTAATAATCACTAATTGCTAATTGAATTATAGCAGGTAATTACCTGCCCCAATTACAGGACTGCATCTGTCAGGAGAGCAGAAATTCTCCCAGAATTTCGGTAAATATTTGCATGTTAACAATCATGATGAGCATGTCATATATAATCGCACTTATGCATTACTGATAATGGATCATCATTGGATCATTAATTATACAAGCAGTCAAATGACCAAATGTCGTGGTGAATGGTGTTTTGATTGCTCGTAAATGATGATACTCAAAGTCAATGCCACTCGGAAATTCAGTATTTCGCATAATTCCATTTCATTGCGGCATGGTTTGTCGGAAGGTATACCTGGAGCCCATGCCTCAAAATACACTCGTTCATCTTTTTTCAATATCTGGTTCAAATCACTAATTGAACCATTTGATCGTGACCTGATCACTGATTAAATCTGCATTTCAATCAGTAGATAAGACGCAAACTGGAACAATCACTCACACACTCACACTCACACACACAGACACACACACACAGACACACACACAGAGAGACAGANCACACTCACTCACACACACACACACACTCACACACACACACGCACACACACACACACACACACAAAATATTTGAACCACATGCACTGATGCACTCTGCTCAGTTATTAATTCAACACACTATCTCCATTTTAGATTGAATTTGAATCAAACACGCCCATCTTGCTCTCCAGCTTGTTCGATAGCACAACTCCGATGAAACACTGTGTTCAAAGTGCGTGATCTATTTTTAACCGCGAATGAATTTTCTCTGAAATCAATGAATTGCAAGGGAGAGGGAAGCTTCACTATAGTACAGAAACTTGCTCGTTGATGCTTGGGTTGTTGTAACGTTCTCATCACACATAATAGCACACACATTGCACGTTTATCTACTAAATGTTGTTGCTGTTGTTGTAGCAGTTTGTTAAACCAAACTGCAGTTTTATTTAATGAGATTAATTGTTTAGTTCATTAAAGGGCCACGTGTGAATTCCAATTACAACTCATTAATGAATACTCACGTGTGTGGAGATGCAATCTCATAACATTCATACACTTGTTCATTAACATGAGATATTGCTCCCTTTGTTTCTAGATTGAAATGTTTATGAGTCGCATATTTATTATTTTTATCTAAAACATGGAATAGTTGACATAGGTGACCAGTCACCAATACCCCATATGTCATGCCTCAGTCCGTCATGAATGTCGTGGTAATTGACTGGTGAACATCTACTTCATTACAATGTTCTCGACAATTGGAATAATGTCATGGTATATTATATTCATCAGAGTTAGAACCCACCCCATGATCCATTCCCTCTGCCCAGGTCCTTCTCCCTTGTCAAAACATGCTATTCAGCGCGTGTTTTCTCTGCTCTGCACATGGGTTAGCCCGCCCCATATTTGTACCCATGACGAAACAGCGCTGTATGATGAACTTATGAGATAGCATGACAGGGTGATGTTTTACACCACTTTTCCCCTTTCTCGACATAATATATATATAGTACGCTAGCTGGATAGTGGGATATATTGCGGTCATGATAACTACCCGCCATGGCATGGGCATGGTCACACCCTGTTCGGCATTGCTGTGTAGGGTGTGTAATGGAACCATACATAGTCATACTACCATAATATAGTCGGGAAGAGACCTCAATTTGTGAACACTATATGATATCCATTATTCGAACTCTTCTGTGGAGACGTTATGTCGTAATATTAGCCTAAGTTAGAGGTTCCATTGAATATTAGTTCAGATTCATGAAACTAAGTAAGTTTACAATTACATGAGTTGAGTTTAGTTGTTACTGGATATACACGGCATAACGTTTTGATTCGTCGGTTATTAGTTTATTACAAAGTAGCTCAGTTCATCGTACTAAAGTGGCAGTATTGACGGCAATATTGCTCATTGAGCAGCGATCAAAGGATAACGTTCTATATACATCTGATAAAATGATATAGATAAGACGCCCTTCTCTCAGTCTCTCATTGCAAAATGCAAAATCATTGTTGTAATCGCAATGTGCAGTATAATTCGTTATAATTCTACTTGTTTGAATCATTTTCACAAATGCGTTGCTGTTGTAAATCCGAAATGCCTATGATATGATGCCCACTAAAACCCTACACAACTTTACTACAGTTCATTACTTGATCTGGTTTATTGCCCTTACTATCGTTTGACATCACATATATCGCCAATTTGGGCGTGGTTCGTCACGGTTTCTCCCCATTGTTTATTAGCTACCCCTGTGCTTCGAACACATCTTTTTTCTTGTCATTTCTCATGGACATGTCATTTGCCCCTTTTCCAGCAACGATACATTGTTTCTTCTTCACGTCTATAGGCTGAGACCACTGAGCCGCACTTGACAGGTCTTGGTGTGTGTGATGAAGTGACAGAGTAGTGGTTGCGACAGACTACTTTGTGTGTGTGTTAGGGACAGTGATCGGGTGATTACAACGCAATGTATGGAATTTACAGGATAGAAGGTGGTGCTTTTCGTCATTTAGAATTCAGTTATTGCTTTTTTCTTGCCTTGGATTCATTGATATATCAGTACTACTGTCGATTGCCAAACTTCATCTTGCTGATTAATCATTTACAGACACTTGCAACTTGCAGAGAATCACACGTTCATTGTTCAATCACACAATAATACTTTCAACACACGATATCACACACTCAATCACACTCAATCACACTCTTCCATCTCAGATACGACAGAGGAGGAGGATAAGTTGGCACAACTCCAACATGACCCCATCCTCAGTCCTCTTCTCGAGGATTTGTGTCAGTGGCTGGCTCGGACTCTACAGATTGATATCACACCTGATACATTCACCGGTACGCGACGTTATTTGGGTAGCGCTGTTTGCTAAGAATGCATTCGGTTGCTATCTTCCCGGGGACTGATTTTGATAACCAATACGCTGGTTATGGTAACTAGTGCCGGTGACGATGTAACAATAAGACAACAATAAGACAGCAATAACGCAACAATAAGGCAACAATAAGCCCTGACAATCCCCTTATAGAGGGGTGTGGTCAGTAGTGGTTTTGTTGGGGAAAGAGAGGCACGCCCAGATTGTCCAGGAAATCTCAAACTGATCACATTGTTACAGGTCCGTTGCAAACCGGCGAGAGTCTGTGCAATTTAGCTGTTCTCATCTCGAAGAAAGCAGAAGATATCGGGAAGAAGTTCCCAGCCATCAGATTCAAAGCGAACGCCAAGCCTTTCTCGTTCCAGGCCCGGTGTAATATTGGTGAGAAAATTTTGATTTTTCCGTCTTTCTATCAGTGTACCAGTGCAGACTGTGTTTTCCCAATATTTATCCTTATATTAAAATCGAGTGTAACTTTTTATTTCATTCCAGAGGCGTTTATCAAGTGGGCCAAAGCTCTGGGAGTCCATGATACGTGTTTGTTTGAAACAGTCGATATCGTGGAGATGAAACTACTGAGGAATGTACTGGTGTGTCTTCTTGATGTCTCTAGGTAAATAGTGACTGTCTCGTGTACTTAGGTACCTATCAATCAGGTGTATCGTGCCATTATAATAGGGAACATGATAGGCAAGATGATAGGGAAGATGAGTAGTGAGTACACTCTTTGGGAGTATATTGGAACTCACGTCCATTGTCCTGGACAGCTTCATTCTTTGGGAGTGGTGCTACAGTAATAGTGGTAGTTTAACAACAACTGTACCACTGTTATTGTTGATGTTATGCAGTTGTATAGGCCGGTGCCTGTTTCCCCCCTTATACTGTCTCTGATGCTGTAACGTGTGACCCGGGGACGATCCTTCTGGAGTCTTCCTCGCATTTCCATACTGTCAAGTGATATGACGATGTGATCGGTTTGTCGATATGTCCATCAGAGTACGAATGATGATATCGGTGAACTCTGTATATTCCTGTGAATAATATTCTCTGATAAGGGTGGAGTCATCAGTCACACGAAGACCCAGGCTCACATATGAGCACCATGACTCATACGATCTGTTAACAGTTGGATGAACCATCCTTCCCACTCTCCCCCCCCTCCCATTCTCTTCCCCACTCTCCCATCCCCCTCTCTCCCATCCCCCTCTCTCCCATCCCCCTCTCTCCCATCCGCCCTCTCTCCCAAGCGGCGGGGCGGCCACCCGCGGCCCCCGGGACAGCGGCACCAGCGGCCCCGCGCTCCGCGGGGCCGCGCGAGGGCGCGCGGGGGGCGCGTGCCTGGGGACGGGCACGGAGAA
>CAMPET010000013.1:119745-154126 GCA_946803715.1 Beroe ovata | reverse complement strand
CACACACACACATACACATAAACACACACACACACAAACACACACACATACACACACATACACATTACACACACACATGCTCACAATTATGCACACAGCACACATAAGAAACATATTATGTGCCATACCTGATTCAGACATTGCAACTGAAATGCTGATCAGCAGAATCAAATTTATTCTAGGCATAGTGCAGGTCTCGTTGCAATAAGCCTCAATATATTTTTGAGAGAAAATTAAGGAGAAAAAGAATTAAGTCAGGAAAGAAAATGTGTTTACAATATGATATGTACATTGCTAGCGATTTTGCACGAGATTCTGCTTGTGAATTGCTTTCTATACAGTCAATATGCCATCACCTAACAGCATGCATTGATATGTTATTTGATCATGACCTGAGCGACAGTGATGATGATCAGTGAACTCCTCAGTCATGAAGATCCCATCATTTTTCTAAACATTCTCAGATGCATCCTCTACTTCGGCAAAAGGGTTAAAAGATATGTAATTGTATCCATCAATAAGAAAATGTCTAATGTACGTCTAATGGACGTCTAATGGACGTCCATTGAACGTCCATTAGACACTCCACTCATCATGACAATTTGGTATTTTTGTCCATTGCACACCAATGGGAACAATGGACACAATTTGTCAATTTTTGATGTCCGATGGACATGTTCAATGGACACAATGGACATCGATCTTGTGCATCTGGGTGGACACAATGGACACAATTACAAAATACAAATCCGCCCTTGTTGATGACCATCAAACTGGTATGTTAGTCTAATGGACACAGTGAACAAATATTGGCAAATTAACACAATGGACACAGTGTGTCCAATAAACACGTTCATTGGACACACGATGTCCGTTGGACACAACATGTCCACTGGACATAATATGCCCATTAGACAAAATATGCCCATTGGACACGCATATGTATATTGGACACAGTGTGTCTACTGGATACAGCATTTCCACTGGTCGCAATATGACCATTGGACGAAATATGCCCATTAAGATCAAAATGTCTATTGGATATAATATTTCCGAGGGAAACCCGAACCCGAACCCTATCCCAATGGACAAACGTTGTACAATAAACGCATTGTGCACAATAGACATACGTTTTATTGTGTGCAGTGGACATCATGTGAACAATAGCCATTATGTGTTCAGTGGACACGATGAATCCAATAGACGCAATGTATCAGGTGTCTCCAATGTACATGTGTATTGGACACACTGTGTCCACTGTGTCCATTGATCAATATCTGTCCATTGTGTCCATTGGACTGAATGACCAGTTTGATTTCCATCAACAAGAGCAGATTTGTAGATGTGTCCAATATGTCCACCCATATGCACAAGATCGATGTCCATTATGCCCATTGAACATGTCCATTGGACACTGAAGATTAACAAATTGTGTCCATTGTGTCCATTGGTGTACAAAGGACAAAAATATCAAATTGTCATTATGAGTCAATTGTCTAATGGACGTCCAATGGACGTCCATTAGACTGCATTAGACATTTCCTTATTGATGGACACAATTACAAATCTTAGGACCCTTTTACCCACATGAAGTCTCATAAAAACAGAACATAAGGAGAACATACTCATAAGGAGAACACAGTTCAGGCACATATACAGGATTTTTCATTTTTCAAGGAGGTGTTGTGATGTCAAAAAATATTTTTTGTGCAGGAAAAGCAAAATTCTGACTAGGGGCTCCTTCACAATAACTTACAGATATGTTGGAAATTCCTCAAGGGAAGTTAGGACAGCTAAAAAGGTGTCCTAACTCTATTAGGGGCTAAGCCCCCATGATATTAGGTTCTGTTCAGGAGAGTGAAGTCCTCAAAAATCAATACCACAGCATTATTTTTCTGGGATCCTGGCCCCTCTCCACATGCCTGACACCAAATAGAAAAAGGCAAACTACATTACTGTCTCTTGAAATTCTTCATCATGACAGAAAAGAGTATACAAGAGAAAACACTAGGCTCGTTTCATTTTTGGCATGTGGCAATAGTATACTTGTAAAGATGGGCTAGAATCTCTATTCATCAATATAAATAAACGGTTGACATTGCATAAGATCAAGAGTTGTAGTTTTGCAGATCCAACTACTCCATGATAAAAGGATCCCGTCATGCATGTTAAAAAGTCCCATGGTACAGCCACTACTTGCTACCATGTTAAACTGTTACCATGACAAACTTCATGGGAGACGACTGACACAAGAATTTATTGCACACATAATTATAATGAGTACTGCCTATAACTATAACAATACTGCATCTGGCAATATATCAGTCTCTCACTCGTAACTATGTAACTATGGGGATGGTATTGGGATACTTCATCTTGGGACCGTAATCACCACAACCTCTCATCTTGCCACAACCCCGGCTTCCAATCCTCTCAGGCGTAACATCAAGTAAAATAAGGAGCGCGTAACGCAAATTATTTTTCTGTTTTATATAAACGCACAATCACTAATCAGTTACATACTATACTATCTTACCGCTCTATTCATATTAGCATTATAATACGCACCCCTTCACCGCGATCAAAGCCTATTTTTGCGAAACTCGCGATAGGCTCGGATTCCGCGCGGCGCGCGCCGCTAGTGCATCAAAAGGCTTATATATGATATAGGATAGCAAAATTACCAGCGGCGCGCGCGAAGCCAGGGCCAGGGTCAATGCATCGCGCGTCGACAGGCAAGCCTAGCATTCAGCATTGCAAAGCAAGTATGGTTCAACCTTCGATGAAGGCGCGCGCTCGAGAAATCACAGAGCTGAGGTCAGATAAAATCTGACTAATATATTGTGTTATATAAAAAAATTGTTTAGCAACGCAATATTTATATTGGCGATCCCTTTCCAATTGGAGTGAAATTGCTTTGTTTCTAAGAAATTACAGTTTTATATGATCAGTTCCCATCGAATTTCAATGAATTATCCAGATTAAGCTGTTCAATCTTCATTGTTCAAGGAACCTAGTGGAAAGTGGAATTGTTTCCCTGAAATCATCAGCTATTTGTTTGTAGGTACATTGTCTTATGTTATCTTATTCTCATCTAACCTAGTTACTATATCAAATCAAATGTATCTTCCATCAGCAATCCTTATTAGAATTAGAAAACACAATTGCATGCCACAGATTCTCTTTATTGGAGCACAAGTTGCTACTCCATTGATTGTTGAGATGTTGAATGTGCAAGTCTTCAGGTATAGTATAATAGTGAATGGTTGCATGTTTAAGTGAGAAAATGATATTTAAGACTGTATAGAAAACTGTTATCCACCTACTGAAATTGTGAAAAAACTAATGTAAATTATATCCATTGCGAGTTATTTAAAAAGTTATCCCAGGCTTACTTGTTAGTTTAGTTTACTTGCTTGATGGATTAAATCACTGTCCTACACTGTTGCCTATTCATTTTGGAGAACTTGTGCTAAAGTTCAAAAGTTCAGGGAATGATTATCAGATAGTATTGTGTGAAACTTTTGATTGTACTCAAATCATTGTACCAAGATTGAGCATTTCTTGTGATCATATGTGTTTTAGCATGTCTGACAATGACAATAGAGCAAGTAAAGAGCGGCAAGATTTCTTAGATACCTTTGATGATGTGGACAAATTTCTTTATGCAAGTGAATCAATTGAAGAGGAACTGAATAGGAAGCCATCAGAAATAGACATCACAACAGATTTGGGAAGCAGTGGCAGTGTCATTAATCTTTCATCCCCCATGCCACTGCATGGCTCACCAATGGATAGGAGTGACACACGAGTGCAACCAGAACGCCCTAATACCACACTGGAAGACAGGATATCAGTCAGTTCAGCCACACCTACTCTACCCCTTCAGTCAGACACCCCACTGCCCTTAGCAGATACATCCAAGCCTAGCTCTGAAAATCAGGACGATTCTCCAAATGATACTTATACAGATGAGCACACTACCCAGCAACAATCAGATTCTCTTAATACAAATGATCTCAAACGAATGGCAGGGATGTCTAGCACAGAATTTAAGCGAGAGGTTTCGATAGTTGGGAGTAAATTTTCCCCTGCAAAATCAAATCCAAAGATTGAATTTGAATATGAATCCACAGAAAACAACGACAATATTGAAAAGTGAGTAAAGCTACCATCTTGAAATTCGTACATACTGCCGTCTGCTGGTCAAAAATGCTTGATGCTGAACATTGCTCTGCATTCTTAATGTTTGTTTAGCAATTTATTACTTTCAGTATATCAAACGTGGCTTCCCCTATTAAAGACCCAAGTTTGCTAGACGTCAAGGGAACGAATCTACTTGATAAAGGTTTCTATTGGGGAATACAAATTGGCCATTTCTCAATTCCTAATAGCTATTATGAAACATAGGTTGCAAAACTTCCATTGGACACCAATGACCAAATAGTTGTTCGAGCCTGGTAGTCTTAGCACTGTGTTATCAAGCTATCGTTGATCGGCATGCTTGAAATGAGAACTGTCTTCATCACTAAAGCAACTTGAGCATCTTCACGGAATCAAATCTTCGATTTTGCTCACTAACTTGCCGTTTCAGTTTCGTTTATGGAGAGCAGCGCTCCTAATACCTTGTTAGCGACTGGTGCATCAATAGCAGATCTACCTTTAGAAGAAGTTGTGGCTGTGAAAACATTGGAACAGCCTCAAAATATCATCAGAGAAGAAACACCCGACGATTTGTCTTCGGTGGGAAAAAGTGATATCAGAGGATCGGTTGGAGAAGAAGTTCAGAAAATTCTGGATGAGGTGAAGTCATCAGGTTTGTCCTGGAAATGTATACAATGTACATTGTTCACTCTGACATAAATGTTAAGATTTGTCAGGAACAATTAGAAGATGAGGCAATTTGTTTTCTCTTATTAATTGCATGGCCTAGTACATAGCTTTCCTGCGAGCTGTCCAAGAAAATTAATGTCAGCAATTTCACTAAAAGGCAGCTTACATCGTACAAAATATAATGTAACCTCTAACCGTATTACCACACACATTCGCAGTCCTTTACAAGTTATCATAGTAGATAACGTATTGCGTAGTTTGTATTTGGCAGAAGCTGGCTTGGTTTGTTAAAGTCCGCTACCCGCCTTCAGAGCGAGGTTACTCCAGTGATCAGTTCGAGAGTGAGTCTGAGGACGCTGGCCTCTCCCAAAGGGAGGATCCTGTCCTCTCATCGCAAGAACTGGCCGGGGGCCGTATCTTCTCTACGGAATACGAGGTGAAATCGCCTGAGAGACCTCTATCAACACACTCTAAAACCATTGTGAACCCCTTCGAATCTACACCAATCAACAGCGTGAGTTATCATGATTGTCTAGAGTGGTTCCTCTAAATTCTAGTGAATTTTCATTTTTCATTCTAGTGAATGACTGGTACGATTCCTACTTTGTAGGAGTACTTGGCTCAGGATAAGTCTGCTGGGTTCGATGTGAGTCCAGTCAAGAAGGAGACTCAGAACACTGCACTGACAGTAGCCCTGATCGACGATCAAACATCTTCAAATGAACTTTCTCAAGAGAAGGACATGGCTTATTACTTGGCTAAAATCAAGGCTAAAGCAGCTCAGAAGAGTCTAGAATTGAGGTATTGATAAGATTCAAACCATCAGCGATCAATTTTATATCCAAAAACTTTAGGTTCTCGCTAGGTATCCGACCATATAGCTTATTGGATCCCAAATAGATACCTATATCCTTTGAATTTTGAGAATATCGCACGTTGAAGATAAACCTTCAATTAGGTTTCGCAATGATCCCAAATTCCTAGAAATTTTCACCGATCTTTGGGGGATTTCTTCTCTCCGATCGTGGTTTGGAACGAGTCCCAATGGGTTTTCATCGTTGCTAATAACGACTTCTTGGATCATTAGTGCAGACTTGGCTCCATTTTAATGTTAAGAGAGACATTATCATTTGATTTTGAAAAATTTCGAATCACACCCATACTTGAAGCACCTGAACAGTGCCTCAATACGAAATATTTTGAGTGTCCAATCCTTACTCAGGTCGAGTAAAGAAAATAGTTCGGCCTCGGATTCGAAGTCGGACAAGTCCCCAGAGTTTGTTAAGCCCAAAACACCCGCTCCAAAAAAGAGACTGGGTCCTGTGAGGCCGGCCTCTGGGGCTAAGCGATCAATTCCAGTCAAAATATCAGGTAAATCATATCAAAAAATAGATGATAGTTTTGCATTAGACTTCATTGATAATATTATAGTACCATAACAATTCATCACCATAACAATTCATCAATGTCACTGCGCACTCACATGACTCTCAATTTTCCAGGACACTCGACAACGAAATCAAAGGTCCCAGTCAGATCACAAACAGCAGTTCGACAGACCAGGGTGGCTCAGTCCCCGGTGGCAGCGTACATCAGAGGAGAAAATCAGCCGCCAGCAACTGCAGCCGCCGCTTTCGGTTCGTGGTCTTCAACTTCCTCAATATATTATCATGGATGCATTGTTCCATGAACAGTGTTCATTTGTACGACAAGAATAAGTTGGAGCCAGATTTGCTTATTATGCGGAATGTCCTGGGAGTGGGTACCTGGGTGAAACAAACTGACGAGATGTAATTCATGATTGTAACTTCATTATTTCATTGTTCACACGAACAAATGAATACATCATCTCACATGGCAGGATCTGGTAAGAGTAGCAATGCAGACCGTGACACCTCGAGGCAAAATCTGGGTGTTGGAATGAATGAAAAGAATTTGGGTGATACATGGACATCTGATATGGCTGATAAGAGTCTAGTGGAAGTGATTCAGTCTAATGGGTAATGTAACAACCTTGTACAATGAATTATGAGTTGGGCACTCTTCAGTCCACTTTGACTATTATAGATGCGTCATTGCTAATCACTGATGGTCCTGTAGAAACAGCAGTGAACTGATCAGATGAATCTTATAATTCATCGTTACAGCGACGTTGAAGCCTGGAAGGAACTTTACAAGAGGACACAACAAGAGTTGAAGCAGGTCCAAGACCAAATGTCGGAGACGGAACGGCTACATGCAGCCCTGATCAGTGCTCTCAAAGCCTCCCATTCTCAGGTAATTGATAATTGACAGTTAACCACCTCACATTACATTAGCTTCTGCATCAGATAGCAATCAAAACTCGACAATTGTCATCTATTGTTGACCCGAATCTCACGATAACAACTCACTGCCCCCCACCACTGACCGGGTTTTTCCCCACACAGGAACTGTTGAAGTATGAACAGGAGGTGTATCTGTTGCAGAGCAAGGTCAAGAGTGCTGGTCTAGTGGGTGGGGGAGGGGGAGGGGATGGGGACTCCCGAGTGGAGCAACTCTCTAAACAACTCTCAGAGTTGGAGAAACTCCTCACGGGTATGTGTATAGGTAGTAAACTTATTTCAAGATTGAATTGCCGAGAATTTTGATCAATTCTCAGCATTCAGTATTCACGTAAAATGAGTTGTCAGTTGTGTCCAATCTCAATGAGCCGGAAAAATATTCCATCAATCATCTCTCAACTCAAAGTAGGAAGTCATGCTCGTATTCTCAGGATCGCAGGCGGAGAACGTGAAACTGTACGAGGAGATGCGGAAGATGAAGGACACACAGAAAGAGGAAGTTACCCGGCTCTATCTCGAGAACAAGGACCTAGCTACTAATAATGTGGCAATCAAACAGCTCCTAGAGCAGAAAGATGTAAGAATTTTCCCGTTATTGATGAAAAATTTCTCCTTGTAAAGCAATGAGGTGTGGTTTTAGCGAACAAAAGGTATATCTCGGTGTTATCTAGGGGATATAACAGTTTCACTGGAGAAATTCCGCGTTTTTAACGGAACAACTTGCACATTTTGTTCAGAACTGTTTGAACAGGAAGGATAGATGTGGCTTTCGCGTCTGTTTTGTTTCCAGCTGATGATTGTCTTGTTTGTAAGTCCAAGGAGGCTCTGATAATGGCTGGCATTTCTCACGAGCTTTTGTATTACATCTTGTCATGGTTTGATCTGTATAATTTCTGATGACTAAGTTATTGAATCATCTATAAAGAGCGTGTATTACTCGTCACCCTAGCGTGTAAAGAGACCCAAGTTGAAGTTAGGGAACCGTAGCTAACATTTGAGTTGAGAGCATATGATATCAAGTTACTCTTCATGACTACACCATAACTCTCCATGGAGCCCATTCAATTCAGTTGTCATGTGAGTGTCTAATTAATTAGGTTTGGGATAAATTTGCTAATTAGATTACTGTGCGCTAAACATACTGAGTAAAGTTGGCAGTTGTCGGTATTTAGTCAATTACCTTATAGTAGGTAATACTTATCTGTTCGAACACTGAGTGAATGACTGCTTTATATACCTTGCACAAGACGAGCGTTCATTGGGACGTGAATGCAACGGCCAACTTTTAAACAGTGAATATGGACAGATCTCGTAGGAACTCGATTCTTTCAAGTAAAATGTTTTCAGTTATCATGGGCCTAATCCGTATGTCCAGAAACACGCCAAACCTTGTCAGCAATGTGTCTCGTGTCTGTAATGTGTCTCATGACAGCGATGTGTCTCATGTCTCGTGTCAGTTGTATATGCCAGCAATGTGTCTCATGTCAGCAATGTCTCTCTTGTCAGGAGTATGTCTCACTTTCTCGTCTTCTACCCCCCTCTCTCTCCGTACAGGCGACGATACGTCAGCTCCAACAGAAGCAGCAGTCCCTCGCACTACAAGACAAGATAGCGACACTGCCCAAGTTGGTCGCGCTACAGGAGGAGCTAGACGCGTGTAAACAGCGCGAGTACTCGTACAAACAACGTCTAGCGATCGCGGAGAGCGCGCCGCGAGAGTTTAACGATGCAGCTGTCAACTCATCACTCATCCAAGTGGAACAGCAGGTTCGTTAGAATTTGGCCAGGGGACAGGAAATTCTGTTAGGTTATCGTTCCTTTACTCTGTTATAAGCAGCCTTATCTTAAGGTAATTAAGAGCATCAATTCTATTCAGTAAACGGCTAACGCTGTACATCATTCCCCCCAGATAACAACACTAGTAAAGGAGCACAATGACGAACGCGAGGAGCTGTATCGCAAGTTGGACACGCTACTCCAAGAGAACACTCGACTGAAAACTGACAGTGAGATACTGAAGAGTAGGGAGGAACGGATAGCAGAGCTGCAGAAAACTATCAAAACTCTCCAGAGTCCAGAACACCAGAGTCAACTCGTTTCTCTCGCCACAGCCGAGAGTAACCGAACGATCAGTGACTTGAAGCGGCAGGTGGCAGAGCTGGAAAAGGCGCTCCACAAGCGACACCCTGACTCAATAGCGGCGTTAATAGCAGCCGCTCAACCGGCCGATTACTCGAGTAAAATCCAGGAGATGCAGGAGCAGTTGGTGAAAGTGAAGGCGGAGTACGAGGAACAACTCGCGTATCTGGAGAGGAAGAGAACTCCGGCGCCCGTACCTGAGCAGGAGAAGGTACACGAGTTGAACCACGTGCTCAATGAGAAAGTGTCGCGGATGGAGGAGATCAACGCTCAGATGTACGAGAAGAATGTTCAGTTGGAACAGGAGAACAAGGATCTGAAGGACGGGAATGTACCGACTGGTCAGGTGAGGAAGAAGATGGAGCAACTCCAGGATAAACTCAAGATACAAAGCGAGGAGATAACGGAACTAAAGAGCAAGTTGGCCCACCACCACCCACCAGCCACTGCTCCCCCTGCCAAACAGTACAACCCGGAACAGTTTGAGGGTCTGGATGCGTCAGAGATCAAGAGGGAAAATACATATCTGAAGACAAAGTGTGATCTCCTGAAAATCGATAACGAGCAGCAGAAATCGACGCTGGTCGGGTTCAAAGTGACGCACGAGACGGAGGTCATGCGGTTGTCGGAGGATCACGCTCTCAAAGTTGACAAGTTGATCCAACACCACGAGGAGGAACGACAGAAACTGGTGTCGGAGCACGCGAGCAGATACTCCGAGTCAGAGGTAGCCAAGCTCAAAAGCAAGGTGGAGACACTGCAACTGCAGGTCTCGCACTACAGTGACCAGGCAGCCAAACTGCCAGCGTTGCAGGGCGAGGTCCACAGCATGAGGTCGAAGGAAAGCACCCTTGTCGAGCAAATTACCAAGCTGGGCCGTGAACTTGAAGAGGTTCGTTTCCCCCAAATTTCTCTGTCGAACTTGACTCTTTTAGTCTTTTGCGCAAAATTTCCTCGTCTGTGGTTGTATTGTGACGATGTACCCCATTCTGTTTTCCGTTATTATCGAAAAACCGTTATAAACCAACCGTTCCATGTCCTAGTTCTAATCGAATTATACAATTAAGTGCTCCTCACTCAAAGTAGCGATGTTGTGCTAGATTTTCTGTTTCTTTCATGAAACCTTGATGTTGACCTGTTTGAAAGCTGGACCGTTCCAAGATAACACTTTGCAGTTTCCACAATAATTGTGGATAGTGTTATGTGAAGAAGTCGTATATCTATGGTGTTATCCGTACGAGAGAGACAATCGCAATTGTGGGTTATTTAGTTGCCAAGTTATTCCTGACATATCAAATGTCATCTTACATGATGTTGCTATAGCAACGTACAGAGCTTAGTCATGCCATATAGGAGCATCAGATGGCCACATTATATTCTTAAATCATGCTGATTAATTGGAAAATCAAACATCGAAAATTAAGGGAAAATTAAGTCTTATTAAGAACCCTTCAAGGTTTTGGCTGCGTCTTGTGAGTTTTACAAAGCACAGTTTCAAGGGTTTGATTAGCATGAGTAGGGAATGTACTGTTCGAATAACATACGGCCACTTTTCAGCAGAATAACACTTTTTAGTACAGTCAACAGTAACTTTTCTATATTCTAATGAATAGGATTTCCAACCCCAGGTACCTAATACCTTATCACTTATATCCGGGATACAGCTATGTCATTACTTCATTACTACAAATTTTGAAACCCAAAACCGGCCCCTGTATCCATGACTACACTGTTCCCAGGCGACAGCCCAACAACCCCCAACAGTCCACCAGTACAAAGTGATCCAGCAGAAGCTGGAGAACATGGAGGTCTCGCACAAGAGTGAGATAGACCGGTTACAACACGTCATCGACAGCTATGAGAAGGACAAGGTATGATCATTACTTGTAATTATACATTAGCTGACCTACAGTTAAGTTTTATACCAACACAATATAATATTGCTCTGCTTTTTTCTCTTGGAAATTCCCTTGCTTAACGTGTCTTCTAGTTTCTTGTTCGTCTCACTCTTGATTAGGAGACAGTAGGTGTTTCTTTTTCTCACATCCCTCTCTCTCCTTCACTGTCAGTCGTAAGCCAGCTCATACTGTAGATTGTTGACTTTATAACAGATCAGGACTCTAAAGACAATGTTACCCACGCGCTATCACGGCATACATTATATACACTATACAGTACACACACACAATGTACTGCACTCCGCATACACTCTACATCACACCGTACACACTGTACTACACTCCACATACACACTTTATACACACAATGTACTACACTCCGCATACACTCTACATCACACCGTACACACTGTACTGCACTCTGCATCCACTCTACATCACACCGTACACACTGTAATGAACTCCGCATACACTCTACATCACACCGTACACACTGTAATTTGCACTCTCACTCTCACTCTCACTCTCACTCTCACTCTCACTCCAGACTTGGAGTCCATTTACCGGGGTGAGGAGCATACAGAAATGGAGTTTAGCTCGCCGATTACTCCTAAAACGTGAGACTATCGACAGGTAGCGAGCCCACACTATAGATTACACGCCCTACTACTCTTCTAGAAATGCTGCAGACAGGCTGTTTCGTGAGATTGATCACTGCCATTAAGTATGTTACTTTTCTATGATACGGTCCACTTCGAACTTGTTGATCATTTTTTACCAGAAAGTGGCCTTGTTTTTGATGTTCTTCGGCATGTACCGATACGGCGCACATGAGCTATCGACCACGCCCTATAGGGGTGCATCCACAGTCCTGCATTCAGCATCATCACATCTAACTAGCAGTAATAGACTAGCAAAACAGTTGAACTTGGCATGATTGGCATGGGATTTGTAGAAGCATTCCTATCTCCAATTAATAACAATAGGCACCTACAGCACACAAATCTTAATGTTGCGATATCTGTTTTTTATCTCTAGCAGTTGAACGTTGATTAGTTCACCAACAAGGAAGTTATATCCACTCAGGCATTCTTGTCATATATCCAAGTATCGCACCTTTCGAAAAATAAACCTGTTAGAAGCAGCCACTTTTGATTTATAGATCTTAGATTCAGAACTGAGATGCGTAAACAGTTCATCAACACATTAATCAAGTGAAGATGGGTACCCAAATGGGTATCTAAAGTCTCTAGACGCTGTGTGTGTGTGNTTGTTTGTGTGTGTCTGTGTGTGTCTGTGTGTGTGTCTGTGTGTATGTCTGTGTGTATGTCTGTGTGTGTGTCTGTGTGTGCCTTTGTGTGTCTGTGTGGAGCAAATTCACATCTCACCATGTCTGTTGTCATCAGGTGAGAGTAGTCATCGCTGATGAGCATGTGATAAGGAAGTACAGAGAAATGTTGGTAGAGAAGAATCTCCAGATAGAGAAGTTCCAGATGGAGATTGATTCCATTATAAGTCTGTGCATGGAGCTACAAGGACATGGTATCATACTGCCAAACATGAACAAACTGAGAAGTTGACTGATACATGATCGTAGTTGATAGTTTTTAATAGAAAGTTTTGCTTCTGCAAAAAAGTCAGATTTTAATCAATACTCACTAATCAATGACTGGAACAGTGTGTTCTTTCTTTTTAAGATTTCGTTTTTTTTCGGAAATTACGCCAAAGTTCAGTACATATCATTTGGACCCCTACTTGACTCATGTGGTAACAGTAAAGGAATGCGTAAAATTCGCAAATTATTCTATGACATCTACCTAAAAACTGGTTTATCAGCCATTTTGGCCTTCAAGAGACTTTGATATTGTTAGATTGATACCAAAGCAATATTTTCAGTACTGAAAAAGTACTTTTTAAACCAATTACATATTCATGGAGTTAAGTTGTTGCTACTGATGTTCCCATGTAATATTCATGCCATGTATCTATTTGTAAATATATCACACATAACCCGTATTTGTTCTTCTCCAAGCCGTATCATAGTTTGAATTAATTGGACAGACCACATCTGTTTGAAGTAACGAATAGGAAAATCCAGGATCCGAATCAGCGAACTTCTGTCCATACAATATGTCTTATTATGATACTCAGACTTCTCAGTTCCCACTTAAAGAGAATAATTCATTTTTCCAAGTTGGCATTCATTTTTTCATGTTGGCATTCATTTTTCTATGTTGTGCACAACTCAGAATGGCGGTTATTTTCACCGTGTACTAAATGGAACGCGCGGCGACGAACACTTTTTCCGTGTGCCACATAGAAGATTTTTGCGCTGCACGTACGTATTAATTCGAAAACTTCAGAAAATGCGTGGGAAATTAGATTTGAGTTGTTTTCCTCTTTACGTTGTCATGTCGTTATCCACATTATGGCATCATTGTGACTTGTGTGTGGACAATTAGATACTAGGACTTTGTAAATTACTGGTAACCTATGTGAATAAGCACAAGTAGCATGATCACATTAATCAGATCGATTTGAAAGTGAAGCAGTTAAAAAGCAAACTCAATGAATCGTTCTACTACTAGGATTATGTCGATCGCAGTTGTTTTACTCATGATGGTGTACGTGTCTTGTTGTGCAGATAACACAGGCAGCGACAAGTTTGTTCCAACTAGTGAATGGTCAGAGATAAATGAAGGTAAAAACACTTTCTTGAATCTTACTGTATCTGACCAAAGATATTGCATTAATTACTCAATACTCAATACTCAATACTCGGCAAAGGTTTGCATGTGAGACTTAACTTGGAGACTGGGAAAAAAGAAGCGAAGCTACTGATCCCTGATGAGAGAAATGATGGAGGTAGTATGATATGTTTTACCTATGACTTCAGTTTCCATGTTTTGAAATACGCAAAACTCTGTCCGCGACTACAATGGGTTGGGTGCAAATCTTTTCGAGCACTGACGTTTGCTTAGGAACACACTATGATATTGCTCTATTCTCACCAAACTACAATAATAATTATGAAAATAACCCCTCTCCAAATGTTGAATCTGCACGCAGGCGCTAATTCTGTGGTCGTAGTAGACGATGAGGTAGTTGAAGCAACTCTGAACGACATGGAAGAGGGACTAAAGCACGTGGCCTCATCACGGGACACAGCTGAAACACTCTCACAGAAATTCAGAACACTTGAAGAACTCAGGAGGTATGGTCGGTTCCCAGCAGTATTATAAATTGCTTCTTTGTCTAAGATTGACCATTGTTGATAATGTGTTTATCCAAGCCGGGGCAAACAGATTGTCCTTCTGGGCAGATGATAACACTAGGCAGATGATAACACGTCTTGAATAATAGCATAAGTAGCGTATAATGGATGTCGGGAAATCTAACGATCTAAGTCATGAAAATATGATTGAGAATCCAATATACGCCTAGACTGTAGTTTGAGTTATCAAACAACTTGAGGTGGGGTGTTGTTTTGTGTCGTACCATTCGGAAACTCAGCAGCAGTGTTGCTTCTCCCTCCAAACTTCAAATTGAGGACTGTAGCGATCAGCAGCAGACTAGTGATTCCCAACACAACTGTCAGACTCGGGTAAACAACACGAGATAAGACTGAATCTGACTTACCGGTGTTGTGTTTTGGTACCGTGCAAGGTTTCAGTCTCATGACTCTGGCACACTTGACCCTCTGTGTGGGCGTGAAGTTCAGCTCTCGTACCCCGTAACCTGGGTTACACCTCACATCCACGACTTGGCCTGCAAAGAAGAAGGGGACATCGTTAGGATTCTGTACTTTGGAGTGCTTCCTGATTTCGAGCTGCTTGGGTAGGCACTTGAAGTTGGATAAGGGGGACAGCTGTATGAAGGTAATTGCGTCGAGTGAAATTGTGTAGACCCTGCTTTCGTGTGTGTACAGATAGGTGGTATATCTACTTCCCTCCAACAGAGCAGTTATCTGGAATCTACACTTCAACTCTGTGAAAGTGTGGCTCTCTTCTAGGACGAATATTCCATTTGGGTGCAACGCTGAGGTATCGCGACAATACACCATTCCCATTCCATCTGATCTTATCTCCCAAAACAACTCCAAGTTAGAATTCATCTTGGATATCCTGACAAACCTTCTACCTAAAGCGACATCGTGATCCACTTCTGTGAATGTCCATAGGTCGGCTTCCTCACACAGTACCCATGTCAGATTGTACTGCGTCGAGTTAGTTGCCCATCTCGTGGCATTGGTATTGACCTCAACAGCCACCGAGAGACATTTCCGGAGCACTCTAATCCGGAATCCAGATTGTCTCATCTCCATGACGTCATCAACCCCTCCCACACAGTCAAGACAGTCGAGTGTGGCAACGGCTCTGTCAGTGGAGTTAGCAGCAGATGGACTCATGGTCTCATAGACGAGTTTCTTATTCCTGTACACGTCGCACATTCTTGATGTGAAGTGGAACTGTATCACGTCACATTGGTCCATCAGGCGACAGTATTGCCAGCATTGGTGAAGTGATGGTGTTCCGAACGACTGTAAGTAACCGTCGGTATTATTAGTTGGGAGAAGCGCCTTGTCAATGACGCACGAGTGATCGAAATTTTTGTCCTCCTGGAAAGACTCATGAGATTCCAAGTTCGATTCCTCCTGTCCATAAACCACGATCGAAAAGTTGAGAAGCACAGCTACCGCAGTGGCCGTAAGAAGTACGACATCTAAGCGAGCCATACTTGTAATGTGCACCCTGAATTCGTGCCCCGCAATTATATGTCCCTTCGCCCCCCTCCCCAACTCCTTTGTTCATTTTTGTTGTGGCATAGTTTCTACCGACTGAATTTCTTTTGAAAATTGTACTCGATTAATAAATGGATGATACTCGAGCAACGTGTTAGTGCGCATTTCTCGCACAATTCTTCAATGTACCAATTGTTCATGGTTTTTTACTGTGTGAGGTCAATGTGAACACTATATATATTCAGTGTGTTGCCGAACTTGGAGCTAAAAACAGAGGGTCAACAGTTGAATGATGCAGTGGTTCGTCTCAACGAAACATCCCAATCTGACATCACGTCCCTCCTGATAGCATTGGAAAGTATTGAGGATCTCGCTCATAAGGTGACTCCACCTCTCCCGTAATTGAAAATCAGCTGCAGATTGATTATTATTCTTGTATATTATATTACCTACGAGTACGACTGAGATTGCATGACGTACTCATCACATATGACAATGCCATGTCCGTAGTACGATAACGGGTTACTCCTGGTAACAGAAGGATGGATGGGCGTGGTCGGGTCTCTCCTCCATCATCCTGACGAGAATGTGTATCGGGCAGCACTGCGTGTCATTTCCTCAGCAGCCCAGAGCAACCCTTCCGTCCAGAAACACTGCATTGAATCCGGTATGAATCGAAATCATGTTATCAACATATTATCAACCTTTACGTAACATATCAAGCTCTTTTATCTAGAGTTTTACAATCTTTTGCTCTAATTAACTTTCATCTAAGGTTTCGCGGGCATAAGTCCGTTTGCCAAACCTGCATTAGACCGGCGTAAAACCGGCGTTAGACCTGCATAATACCGGCGCCTGGCGAAAGTGGCAAACGGACTTATGCCCGGTTTCGCTAAGATCTAGCTGTGGAAGAGCTATTCGAAACGAGTGCACTCATCCTCAGGGTATTTGAGTTTCCTGCTCCCTCGTATCCCACTACAGAATGACAAGCTAGCGAAGAGCACCGTGTTTTGTGTTGGTGCGATGGTGAGGAATTTTCCAGCCGCCCTGCAAACATTCTCAGACCTGTCCAGTTATCAGATTCTCGCTGACAAACTCGTCACTTCTACTCTCCCGTCCCTCCAGAGGGTCATTCTGTCCCTTTTCAACGATTTGCTTAACCTTGATACACAGGTTCTATAATCAGAGTAGCGATGAATCAAATCAAAAAGTTTAGCTTTAAGTCCAATACTTCATGTATAGTACGTACATTAACAGAATGTGTAAAATTAGCGCGGTCTATAATATTAATAAAGCTCTCAAAATGCTTTATTGGTGACTTACCTATCTTTTCCTTGACTATTTTTCCCTTTTAGTTGGGTTCGGATGTGGTTGAGAAGAGCATCATGGACTCAGTATCGAGCGATGATGTGTTATGTAGTAAGTTATCAGACATTATACTCGGTCAAGCAGACTACGATCTGATTAGGGAGGTAGCGGTGTTCCACAGCAGGATACGCGGGCCCAGTACGCGGCATTGGTGCCGCATGGCCGGTCCTCATGATGGGGATCCTGATTTTGCTCATACGGTAAGTGTCAATATCCTTTCGTCCGATATGATCTGTCCGTGGACAGATGAAAATTGACAGCGTATCAATGTTATTATAATTCGGAATTATTTTCACTGCCAGTACCACTCGGTATAGGAATTCTAGGAATCCATCTGCTTCCTCACTTGACGAGATGGTTTATGTTTTCCGCATTTCATGGGGTGTGAAGCAATAATTCGTTGTGCACTATAATTCATCAAGTGACCGGCTAATTATCCAAATTACTGAATAAAGGTGGAGGTACTCCAAATGATTTAATCTTCAGATAAAGAAAAGATTATTAGCTTTGCATGAAGAGTATGGAGCTGAAAGTGGTGGGGAAATTACTGAACTGATATCGAGACTAGAAAATTAATGCTGGAATTTGAATTCTGCAATATTCATTTGGATTATCCAACTTTTATCGTGATGATCATGAATGGTGAATTTTTGAGCATTACATTTGATTAATTCCGAAATTTATGGTCATAAATTTAGATAACAAAAATTAGCCGATTTTCAATCGGAGATTTTCCGAAATTTCATCTTTCGATGTTTATTTCTTGAAGGGCTTTTAAAAGGATAGTAAAATTTTGATTGAAGATACGGTATCTTCCAAGATACCTCCATTTATCATTCATCTAGTCAACTTCAAGTAACCATATTTCATCAATTTAGCCACGGATGTCTTGGAAATGGATGTCATATGCAGCGATATCGGACATATTGGACATAAACAGAAGTGTCGATACGTCTGTCTAAGTGATCGTGGAACACTCATGGCCTGGTTAGCGAAACTGATTCGTAGATCACTAACCACGTGAGTACAATTCTCCGTACTGAAGTTGAATTCCACACACATATCGCTCCCAATTCACAAATTGGCAGATCGCAGAATTTAACCGCAGAAATAGGTAAACCTTGTGCATAAACTTCATGATAATGATTTGTGCTGGATAGTGGATTTCACACTCCCAATTCCCATCTAGGTGTTCACTGTTCGGTGCAGTGTAGGTTACTGTTTTTCGTCATTGTTTATCGGAATGTGTTAAATTCTTCAAACTGTTCTCGTTCAACTGTTTTTAATTCAAGTTCCAACTGTTTGTTCTTATGACCGTGTGTATAATTACCAGTGACTGTCTCTCGATAGATATTCGCGTGGGAACCATGCACAAATCAGTATCACCATGACTACCGGTATATACTCGCGTGTCACGTGAACATGTCACGTGATGCGCTAGCAGCCAATCAGCGCACAGTACTGCGCGTCCCGTCCAATCATGCGTATCTCGACAATATATTGTCGGTGTATAGCTGTAGAGAGGGAGAGACTTAAGGTATTTCCTATGTGTCTAGACACATGTGTCGCGTGAGAAGCGTGGGACAGGGAATGCGACGCACTCTCACGCCGCTCTCTCACATTGCCTGTTATTTTTTTCTCTTTCTCCGGTCCCCCATGCTGTTCAGTGTTACTGTTCATTCCACATCTTTCACATTTCTCGTCAAATTCGTTTGTGCATTTCATTCACGGTTTTTGATTGGTTTTTATCAACTTGATCTTTTTCCAAGGTGCAGATGATGAACAACTTCGACGCTGAAGATCACGTTAGTGTTTGAATCAGATGAAAGTTTGATCCAAATTTCATGAATCATAAGATAGCCAATCAAGCACAGCATCGCGAAACTTTTCAATTTTAATGTCCAGAATTTTAATGTTCATTTTTTCCATGAAAATTTGAATAAGAAGTACTTATTAATGTAATGATGCTTCTGTATTTTCAACACTGTCATCACACACTCCATTATGTTGAAACATTGACCACGTACGTTTTCCTCAGGTAGCAAAAAGAGGTGTGGTGTATTCGAACAGAGTTTTTGTGGGTAATCTACACACCCGCATGGGTGAATATGACGTTTTCCGCTTGCTCAGGACATATAACTTCTCGCCAGAGGATGTTAAGGTTCGTGTCAATGCCATGCCTGTCATCATTCATAATGACATGGTATTTCACGTCAATGTCGCCAAGGATGTGATGTGAATGATACAATCATGATTTGAAAAATATGGAATCCATCTCACTGATATGCACGTCACATGACATGTACCAATGCTCGTTAACCTTCATTAATTCCTTTTCGGTGCAGGTTATCAGAGATATCAATGGGAGCTCCAAGGGATACTCATTTGTAGATTTCCGATCAGAGGAAGAGGCAAACACTCTCCTAGATTCAGTATGTAATGAGTTTGTGTTATATGTGTATCGTATTGGAAAATGCTGTTCATGACACGTTCTCGGCTAGTTACTTGTGTGTTCTGTGTAGGAGTAACTTGTATAATTGTACATGATATGCCGGTTACCGGATGAAGTGATCTAGCTTTACCCCCATCCTCCCAGTATTACTATTCTCTGTTCAGGGTGATAGGATCTTTACAAGAGAAGGTAGGAAGCTGTTGATCAGGCCGGCTGTGAGGGTACAGAAGAAGGAGATCCTCTACGTGACAAGGTGCCCTACAGCTAACTATGCAAAGAACGACACCAGCTCTCCCTCACCAGTCCCCATCTCCCAGGGGGACGAGTCTCCAGAACTGACCTGGTAATGAATTATCCGCCATGTCCTGTTTTCCTCCATATTATGTTCCTCGCAACATATTCAGATCATGTCTAATGGTTTCGTGATGTGTCACTTTGCTTTCTCATGGCGGCGATCGTGACACACCCTGTAAGTGTATCCATTAACACCCCAATAAACCATCGCAGCTCGGATGATGCTTACCCCGACCCAACTTTACCCGGAGCCCCCATGACCAGTGATCAGGATGGCTCGCGTGTTGCACCAGCTGATCTGCTAGCTGTGAGAAGGGGTGTAGGAGCTCTCTCGCTCAACATCAACTCAGATCAGGTATAAAGTGACAAATTGAAATAGGAATATTGGAGTTGATTTTTATTCTTGTTCTGTGCATCCTCTTACAATTATAACCCCGACATATCATGTTTTGATTTGGTCTATTCCGACTTCCGATTGCACATTGAAATCAGGGGAAATCATTGCATTTCTTAATCTCTCTACGGCTACCACAGGACCGAGGAGATGGTCTCACAGGTCCACAGATCTGGTCCCCACTCTCCCCATCTTGTTTCATCGCATCTCCCTACCAGCTACAGGCTCCTTCACCTGGTACTATACACCTGATATCGTGTGAAAATAGAGTCAGTGAAACTGAGACTTAGTCCTTTAAGTTTGTCTCATAGGATGAATGATGAATTTCTTTTTCAGTCTGTTCCCCGTTTGCAACAGTTCCTCAACCTTCCATGTTCCCGACAACAACAATGTCAGTACAACATGTCGCCAACCCGGCAACACCCCTCCAGTCACCGTTTCCCACAACACCGCTCCAGCAGTCACCATTCGAAACAGGCCCCCTCCCGTCCCCGGTGATGCAACCCCTGATCCCTGTACCCGCACCATTCCAAACTCCGTCGTTCCACGTGGCGGTCGCGGGACCGTTTGCCGGGCCGGGGTGTCATGGACCCTATGTACCGGTGTACCCGGCTCAAGGTGTAGTCTGGGCAGAGTATTCCGAGCAGCTCAATGGACAGATGCCAAGTTTGCTATAAGTATAATTTGGACAACTTTGCTACATTACTTGGATAATTAACAGAAATAATATTGAATAGTTTTACATAAGATTTTATAATTTTTCATTTGAATGGCTAATGAAAACACGTTTTTTGGAAAAAATATGAAGGAGTTTGTACACTTTTCTAGAAAACAAGAACTCTCAACGTAGAAATTTTGTATAAGTTATCAATTATTTTTAAAAATACTTTTGATACGCAATATTTATCCTGTTTGCAAATGGGGTTAGCTATGGTCGAAGATCAAACTAACAAAAGTCAGGCTAAAGTAAATTAGGCTAAAGTAAATTAGCTAAAGTAAATTAGCAAAGTAAATTATTTCCTTGATGAGCTCGCCTATTTATTTGCTATCAGATAAGCCATTATTATACTTTAACATCAATAACTCCTCTTTAAATTGACTTCAAGTGAACTTGAAACTTAGCAAAAACGTCCGAAAAACAGCAGTACTCAAGTCTCAACATTGGAGAGTCATCGGTCTTATATTTGAGTCTTTCCCGCATGTGTACACGCAACACATTGGTGTAGAAGAGGCGGAAAGAAAAATGCGCGTATTTTAAATTGGGAACTGCTTGCAATTGCTGACAATTACGCATCATTTTCCTTCTTTCCGCCCTTTCAACACCGTCATCTACTACAGATATGGGTTTCAATAGAAAATTTACGTATTCTGAAGTATTATGGGGTAAACACTGAACATAGGTCAAATCATAAAAGTGCAAAGAAAGTCTAAGCTGCGAGGAGTGCTATAAAGGGGGGGGGGGGTTNTGTCAATGGATTGAAAGTTGAAGTCTAAGCTCACTATAATAGACGGTTGCCGTGTGCAGGTTGAACCTTCAATTTGAATTATAACTTAAAACTCGAAATTAAGCATGAAACTGCGTAACTAGAAATCGTTATTTAATAACTTGGTTAATGCTAACTTAGTCAAAACGAGTCCAAATTCATCAACCCATCACTATTTCAACTTCCCTACGGGCATGGAATTTAGGTCTTTCAGCCTGAACGTAACAGGTCAGTGACACGTTGCTCAACTTCAACACTTGTTGGAGTCGGGCCAAGTTGTAACGTCTTATACCAGAGCACCTGTGGAAATGTGTGACATGACGAATGAGTGTCTAACGAAATATGTCTCTTTCACGGTAGTTACAATCTCGCCGAAAATGTGAGACGAAACAGAGACGAACCTTTTTTTACATCATTGCCGTCATTGATCAGAAGAGGATACGCATTTTGTGAGTTTTTTAAGTGAAAAACTCGCTCCTACCTTTCAATAACGAGGTCACTCAAAGCTGGCAGAGACTTGAATTCAGCGTGATCTATTCCCCAGTCAGTAACTAGGTTGCAGTTACACATGTGAAATGTTTTGAGGTTGGAGAACATACGCACTCGCCTGAGGTGGACAGTTTCTCGTTGGACAATCATAGTTACGAGTCAATAATAATAGCTACGTGTCAATAACAGTTACGTGTCAATGATATACCTACGTAGGAAAAACTTCAATTTTACCGCGTGCATTGCTGAATTCCGCAAAGATGAAATATGTAGCGTTGTGCGCGCTAACGGAATAAGAAAATTTCACATTTGAGAAGACCGTTTAGCTGAGTTTGTCTAAGAAAACACATTTTTTCGAAATTTGCATTCCCGACAAAATTCAAAAAAGCATTACCATTGGAACACACAAGTTTTCGGCACGAAATCAACTGAATTAATTCGATAAATAAAGAAAAGTAAGAGAAATGAGTATGAACAATGTAGAGTACAATACGAAATTTGCACCGAGCTTTTTTTCATTGAAGAATACTGAACAGACAAGATTGCATGTATTCGTTCAGATCTTTTTTTGCGATATTTCTAGCTAAATAATGTTCATGATTTATCAGTACTCTAACTTTCCATATCGTATAATGTATCATATTTGGTGCAGAGCAGTGCATGACTTTTTGTATATAACAAAACTTATATTTATCCGAAGTTTATTGTTTTCTGTTTACTGGGAAGTGGATAGTGGAAAGGGATAGTGGGATAGTGGGAAGGGATAGTGGATACGTATGGATTCAATTTTCAATTTTCTGCTCATTTCTTCAATCAAATTTGCATCGATACTCCACTGCTCTCAATTTTAACCAAATAGCAACAAAAAGCAAAGGAAAAACCACATAATGGTTGTTCTGGCTCCAATTCAACTTCCAACCAAAGTCAGATCTTAAACTCGTCCGTCACTCGAGCCGTGGTTCACCAGTCATCACAACGAGATTTTCCGCCCGTACATTCGTCCCCTCCCCACAGCCACCATCCCTCATCCCACCATCCCTGATCCCACCACCTTCGTTCTTGATGTCACCCTCACTACGCCGTGGCATCCTGCACGCGAGCGCAAGCGAAACCACCAATAAGGCAGACATGGAAAGCGGAACTATGAGTTCGACACGAGTGTTTCCCACTCCATCTTCTTTAGTCCAAGGCAAGCACTTGTCAGAACGGGCATCTTTGTCACACGTGACACGTTGTGTTCGGCTGTAGCCAAGTCTTTTAACACCGTACCCAGGCTTGCATGTGATAGTCACAACACTTGCATATGGGATGAAGGTTAAGTTGACGGGGTTTACAATGGTTCCATGCTTCGTAGTAAATTGACCCATGCGACATCTTGTCAACGCTCTATTTGCAGGTGTAATAACAGTGAAGCTGGATAGACTGCGACCTAACGCTTCTGTGAACAGAATATTAGGATTTTCGTCCCCTGGTATTAAACCCACAATTGCAAATTGACAATGTCCTAAATGTGGGTACAAATCATCCTTCTGGAACAAGATTTGTTGACCTGTTTTGTTCGAATTGTCAGTCAAAATGGCGTGTGAGTATCCGTCAGGAGTTGTGTACCAATCAATTTCAAGTTCCGTGTTGATTACTTTCACATAAACAGCACTTTCACTTGTCGGATTCCTGGTGATATTCCACAGGTCAGCTACACGACAGTCGATCCATACCAAACTGTGAGTGACTTTGTCATCAACCGTAGTAACACTGGTGTTCACCGATAGACATTCCTTAGGCCCGGCGGATATCAGCACCCCAGTAGATTGGCTTTGGGCCAAGACATCGTCAATGCGCCAAACACAGCGTAGGCACTCAAGCGTCCCAGTGGCCACTTTCCCTTTGCCTTGGTCGCTTATATGAGTGTTCTTGTAAAGGGAACAGCGCCTGGTGACGAAGTCCATCATGAAAACAGTGCAACCTCTGGAAAACTCATATACCTCACAATACTTCCAGCATTCACCAAAACTTCTCACATTCAGGGACAAAATGAACATTTCCTGTCCGAAAGAAGGCTGATAGTTGTGGAAAATACACGAGCGGTTCATGTCCGATGTCTTGGCGTCCAATTTAGTTCCAGTGGTCGATATTTCCAAAGGCATTGTGCTCGAATTTCTATGTGGAGTGTCGTATCTTGTGGTATGTGTGGGACTCTCATGGGAGCTGGTTAGAAGAACCAGAGGTAGAAATCCTAGCAAAACAAAATACATTTCTAACTTTCTAAGGTATTCAAGCATCAAAGACGATATATGTTTCTATGAGCGTGAGTTTGTCTTAGGTTGTAGTGGAATGTCTCATAATCATTCATTAGAAAAACAATTAGAAATCTCGTTGGGAGATTTTCGCAACAAAAGGGTTCAATTTAGAAGCATCGTGGTTGTATGAGTTGTTATTAGTCGACTTAAAACAGGAGGCATTCAACCGCGATGCCTTTTAATTGAACCCTTTTGTGACAAAAATCTCCCAACAAGGTGTATGATTAATAATTTTTGTCAACAAGTGAAATTGTTCGGTTAACTAGTGCCTGTACCCACTTATGTTGCTTTAAACATTTCAAAACATTCCGTATCAAGTGTTTATTAAACCAAACAATAAACAATTACAACAGGTATCAAGAAGGTACCCTAGTAGGTACTCAGTAATGAACACGTGTACAGTGTACACGTATCATACACACACATTATGGCGGATCAGGAGGCTCACCTGGAATTTTATCCCTGAAAAATGGAATTTGACCCTTCTGCTCCGCACGTGGATCACAGGGCTCATCTTAGGTGAGCCTTCTGATCCACGTGGCGCTTCTCTGGGGCCAAGTCGAAATTCGATGATCACTCAAATCCAATTTGACCCCAGGGAAGCGCACGTGGATCAGAAGGGTCACCTAAGTGAACTCGGTGATCCACGTGTATGGATCAGGAGGGTCAAATTCTATTTTTCCGTGTGACCCTCCTGATCCACACGTGGATCACAGGGTTCATCNACGTATTACATGGAAAATAACCTGTGTTGAGGGGCATCGACATCTCGATTCACAATGTAGAGGAGACTATCATTGTCGAGCATATCTCCCTCAAGTACTAGCTCCACCAGTGGCAGGACGGTGTCACAGTCGAACAAGTGTCGCAGGTCAACACTCGTGTACCGCAGCTCTAACCTGAGTTACAGATGTCACGCACACAGATGTCACGCACACAGATGTCATGCACACAGATGTCATGCACACAGATTCCAGACACACAGATGTCACGTACACAGATGTCAGACACATACACACCACATGAGTGTGGCAGTGTCTGTGATAGATAATGTGATAAATAGAGGGCCTGAGGGCAGTAACTACCATATAGACGGACTGACCTTGTCAAATGCTGCAAGTGTTCAATTGTATGAGGAATGGGGACAGTTTTCCCGGACATGTTCTCCCTCATGGCACGTGTCATTGACAAATCTGAAACACAAGTGTAATATTGCTACTATCATTGTCGTTGTCCTCCCTTCCGGCAATTTCGAGACAAGCTGACAACTTGAGACGTGAAACACTTCGTACGCTGAGTTGTTCTGTGGACATTGTCTACTGGACATTCCGACATACCCACGACTGATGTATTGAGAATGAGGGTAGTGAGGTATGGGCTGGCTACACACAAGTGGGAGACATCCACCCCCGTATAGCCGCTCATTTTCAACCATCGGAGTGACGGTGACAATTCCTGCTTGTACGCCGCGAAGTCTTCATACGCCGAGTTTCCTGATTCGAGGAGAGTTATAACCGATTACAATGTACGATTATCTGTGACATAACGTGGGAATAAGACACGTTTTTCAGACTGGTAAAGTTTCCTTAGCAGCCTCGTTAACTGACATTAACATGCATATTGCATGCATCCATGCATAATGCACAATCCATATATGATATGAAATGTAAAATTTCTAAGCACAACATGCTTCTGTTATCTGTTATACTTGTCAACGTGAAACGTCCGAATTTCGTACATCTGTAATCATAGTCAGGCAGCCGGCAGGCGAGGTTTTAAATCACGTTACCATAGTATCATATTTATCAGCAAACAGCATGGGTCACGCAGGCTGCATAACCAATTGCTGCATAATATTCATAGGTATAATCCATCCTCATATTACACAGATAAGCGCGAGAAATCACAATGCCGAAGCACATGGATAGTACTTGAATCAGGAGGGGAAATGCGATATGCGCGCAGCAGCAGTTTTCTGCCGAAATTTGAGGCGCGCAGCAGCAGGTACCCACCGAAGAAGGAAATATCAAGGGATCTGAGGCGTTGAAGGTGTCGTAGTTCAATTGGGTCAAACACATTACTGAGGTCAAGGGAGGCCATGGACAGTGACTCCAGGGAGCTGTTATTGTCGATCAAAACACGTACAACCTTGTCCTTACAGGGAGACCTGTTCAAATTCAACACCTGCAACAACATAATTAATAGGGTATTAGGAAATGATCGAATTACCGTATCTGGTTATGATGATTAAAAATGAATCATGGGAAGCTTCAATGCGTTGATGGATGTGATCAATGGAAGAATGAACCTTCAACTTGGTAATAGCAGTGGTATCGAATGATAGACATTCAGGAGAGTGACAGTAACAGTCCACTTGGAGTTTTGTCTCCTCGAGGATCAACTGCTCTAGTTTCTTGCAGTGCGCGAGTATGGAGTGTAGCTCAGTCTCACATAACGTCAGCCCTGGGGGAGAGAGAGGGAGTGTGTACACTGTTATACATCATACTCATGCTCCTATTTGTACAATGGGCATGATAATAGTGGGCAAGTAGCTGTCATAGGATTTGAGGTGCAATTAACAACGTCCATTACTGTTCCAAATTGCTGATTACTCTGGCAGTGAAGCAACCTTGTCACACATTGCACAACACCTAACATACACACACACACACACACACACACACACACAGAGGAGTACAGCTGGATCTGCTAGAAATTGTTATCTCAACACATTATTTTAACTGTCTAGCATGATACCACAATACCATGCAGAAGCAGTGAAAAACACAGGTTATTTCCCTCTCTCACCTGACAGGTCGAGCGATAGGAGGAGACGCCCGTAACGGGAGGTGAAATATCTGTGAAACTCTCGGCAACTGAGCGTGTTGTCCTTGTGAAGTGCGGCGATGGACAGTTGTTTGAGCGGGATATCGTACTTCCTCAAACTCCTGAACACACTCTCTGATTCCACTGCCGAGCACCTGCGGTGGTATAAAACACCCATGTTCCCGAAGAGAAGCTGTTGTTCATGTTCCGAGTGTTTTATTTTCCCCCTAATTGTAACAAGTTGTATAGATACTATGACACGGTCAGAATATATGCAAAACTATACTGAGTATCCAGAAAGAGTGGGTACCTACCTGTTGAGGTTGAGGTATCGTAATGTTTTCTGGCATTTCTTCATTATTGTGATAACAGTGTTCTCATTGTCTAGGCTCTGGCCGCAGTTTTGTAGGTTCACACTCCGGACTTTCTGGAGCGAAGTCCAATCAATATAGGCAATGAGTAGGTATTACAAAGGTCATTAATTGATTGGCTACGACTAAACACAATGCGATTTCGGTCTCAACTCTCGCGCAGGCCTCAACTCTCAAATGATAGCGTAATATTATCACACAATAATTAGAAAATGATAGTCATTAAAGCACGGATTATACCAAATATACTAATAAAGAGGCGCAAGGCGCAAGCGCCGAGACATTGAGGCACAATACGTGGCAATCTGGCCATTTACAGTAGCGCGTCACTATGCCACCGTGTCATAGTTATCCCGGTCTAACAAACCTTAGTTTTCTTCAGGACTATGTCTAGAAAGAGGGGCGAGAAGAGAGCGGGGCAGAAACTGAAATCCAGAACTCTGGAGTTTGGGTGTACCAGGAGCAGGAAGTGTGATCTCCTGAGATTGTACTCTGGGATATTTGCCAGGGTCTCCCATCGCTCCCTCTCCGTGAACTCTGCAGGGAGGATTGTGCAAGGTTGAATCTCACGTTGAGTACACACTGAGTTATAATCATAACACGTCACGTGCTACACACGATGCAAAAATTCCGGATTAGCTCTCCCCGCCACATTACTCCCGACACCTATGATAATATGATTCAAAACAAATCGGATGATGTTGTAATCAAATTAAGAGGTACACTAGGACGTGATGAAACATTATGCATTTTGGAGTACCTAATTATTTAGACACAGTGTATAACGAACCATATCCGCGTAGTTCATCCACTGCATTGACTGCACAAGCGGGAACTGCTGTACGGAGTACTGACTCTGTCTGGTATACCTGACTCCGCCTGTTTCCCTACATCAATGCATCATGGTACCATGGTGGACTAGGTTTTTTGATTCAAAATCATGGTACACGTTGAAAAATCAAATCCATCATTTCAGATAAGTAGAATTAGATCTTACCAATTCTTTCTTGCAGTAGCTGATCAAGATGGGATCAGATAAGAACTTAGAGTAAAGCTTCTTGACCATCAGCTGCATGTGAGAAGATTAAATTAAAATTTGAGTTTGGTTCAATCCATAGGACCGAATGAGTTATGGGCATGAATGCCAAGCAGAATGTGTAAAATCATACATATGAAATACATACCAGGGCAGCTAAGTTCTTTGCCTTTTGTTTCTTCTCAACAATATCAGTAAGCTCCACAATCACATTACTGATTTCCAGTCCAACCTTTATACGTCTTCCTTTCTTGACTTGAGTTTCTTTCCACAACAGCTTGAGATATGTTTGATGTGAATTTATATATCATATATTCCAAGAATTGTTTATCAAATAGTTCAATGCAAGGGATAAGCCTCTAGTCTTCACCAATTCAAAACGTGAATCAAATTGAATCAAACTGAAACGCAATGATTTACCTCTCCAAGACCACGGGCCTTTATGAAATCTTGCAGAACAGTAATGGCCTTAATCTTTATTTGCCCATTACTGCAGGTGTCAGGGATGTCCTGAAAGCAAAGTTTGGTTGAAAATTATCCAATAATCTTTATATATTCGTCATATAAACGAAGTCTTCAAATATAATAATTAATATTTCTCAAGTACAAGCTGATATCATATACAATATGACAGAATACCTGATGTTCAATAAAGTACTCTGTGCAATCGCTGCAAGACTGTTCCTTAAGATAACTCCTTATCTTGTGAAGCCTGGAGAATATTCAAGAGTTTTTAATGAACAAGTGCTGAACAATGTACTGGTATAATTAACTTTCAATAATCATTACTTGGCTAACAAAAATGATGAATCATGAATTTGTGTTTTCATTACTTCTTGTAGAAGATCGTGTCGAAGTTCTTGCATATGTACTCAAGGACTACACTTTTCAGGTTGGGGACTCCACTTTCCATGGCATGATCTGTTTAAAGTCCTTTGGGCTGCCTGTCTCTTTTCAAGGATGGGAAAGGAAGACTCTAAACTCAATTCTGATTGAACCTGTATAACATATAACCTGTATAACATGAGGCACTACAAATTGCACAGATTATACATTCACAATAATCATTTAAAATAATAATTCAACTAAAATCAAATACCCTCTTACCCCTATTGGGTTCCTCGGTGACCGGTGTCTGCTATAAAAAGAACATGTACCTGAACTATTGAGGGCATTTCAATTTTATGTTCCATTTTGCTTTTGACAAGAATTCTAATGTTTATGAAGATTCTACAATACTATACCCTAGAATATGTCCAATATTGAATTAAGAGAATAGTATATACACAAACTAATATATATGAAAAGCATGATTAAGCTATCAACTTCAATTACAACATACAAAACAACAAGAGATTCTATAAACTTGCTTACATACGTCATACATCTATTATTGTAGAGCTCTCGTCATTCCAAGACAAGAGTATTAGATAAGATAAGAATAAAAAGAATCCTACAACGAGACCGTAAGTGAAATTAAATTAAACAATTGCAATATCGATTAATCTAAAATTATATTATCGGATGTTATCTGCCGCGCGCAAAAAACAGTGGACAGATAAGATCCGCGGGCAAAAATTATATTTACAATCTAAGTTAACTTGTGATAAACATTGCACTGCACTGTCTCGTAAATTTTTATCGCGCCATGCGCGCGCCACAAAATTGATTCTCTGACAGAATTAATTCTTGTAGGATTTCACCCTACCCTTGCTGGCGGGATTTTATCGGGGCGGATTGAAAATCGCGCGCACCGACGGTAGGGTAAAATCCTACAAAATTAATTCATAATTTAACGTGCAAAATTACTGTCTGCTTCTAGCTCTGGAAACCTTATCAGCTGCATTAAGTCTCAATATAATGTCATAATATGGGCTGGATAGGTATGAAAAGTTATTCAGAACCTTGTAGGATTTCACCCTACCCTTGCTGGCGGGATTTTATCCCGTCGGGGCGGATTGAAAATGGTGCGCACCGACGGTAGGGTAAAATCCTACAATTCAGAACCAAGGCACTAGTACCTTAGTTCATCAAGTATTAACTCTAGATTTGTGATGCTTCATGAAGCTAAAGTAAAAGCTTAATATCAATATTAATATTTGAATGTCTTTCATAATGATGTCTTGGAAGAGTTTCAAACATTATTTTAGGGTTCTCACTACTGTCGGCCCCACACAATTCTATATTTTATCCTGAGGCCAAGGGAAAGAGAGCAATCCTACTAATTTTATAGCAAACTTTAAGTTGCATCACACCTCTTGGGTTTCACCTGTACTTGAAATTATCTATACTTCTCACTAAATCTCTCTTCAAATATACCAACAACTGTCATCATTTAGCACCACAGGAATGTCTAATGACCAGACGTGCAGAGTTTTATTGAAGGACTATAATGATATAAAGAATCTGACAATTAGTGAAACTAATCCAGATATAGTGTATAAGTGAGTTGAATCTTAACATTGTCACAGTAAAATTAGCCTATTTATCAATCCCTTCTGACATTCTATATCTCTGTCCAAGACATTTTCATTGCAGGAAATATTTCAATTACATTTTTTGCAGGTGTACAGCATACCAATACTGTTGTTACAACTACACTGTTCCTCAAAGTCGCTGGTGCTGTGACGCCAGCTACAAAATAGTCTACAAGGATTGGTATTTATGGTAAGTCATATGATCTTTAGAATATATGAATCTGATATTTTATCCTGCCAAACACAAGTAATGATATAGTGATATACATCAATTCAAAAGCATCAGAACTATGCAGTGCCAATGAGGTTTCTAGTAATCCATATCCAACTTCAGTATGGTACAACTCAAATCATGCTTTGTGGATTTCGACATCCTTCAATATAATGTTCATCATAAAGCAGATTAAACAACATTGGTTGTGAAATGCAGTGTCTGCTTCCATGAAAGACATCAGTGTCCCCGCGATAATAACACATAATCATTGCAATGAGTCAGTATCTGCTCAATTATAAAAGTTGATGAAGATGATGAGGCCATGTGCTCTACTTCGTTTCGCCACTCCCCCATCCTCCTCATCCTTTTGCTGAGTGTCCATGTGCCTCTTTGATGGAGCTCCTCTTGGCAGCTACTCACTAAATGGAGTCTTCCTCGTAAATGCAGCAGTGTTGTTTCCATTACCTAGCAATGCCAATGCAATCTGCGAGTGTATCGGTCATTAGGCATGGTGAAATTGTGATTAGAATCTAAAAAACGGAATTGATTGTACTTATAATTGATTGTACTTATTGATATTGTGAGGATAAGCTGGTAGGAGCTCTTAGCTGAGAGACAGTCGTAGCACTCAATTTTGAGATCATTTCTCAGTTTTCTACTTGCTCCTCCTGACACTTTATGACGATGTATAGTTGAGGGGAAAAGCTTACGGAGTGAAGTGTTGGATATCCTCCATCTAGAAGTATCTATCGTTGACTCAGTAACCATCCTCTTTACTATACGATCAAAATCCCTGAGTCCCATGGGGCTATTGACATACCTACCAAGTAGAAATTGTTGATGTATCTGACCATGTAAGTTTAGGTATGATGGTTGAAGCCCGCACAAACAGCTTTGACTCCGGTGAGTTGAAGTGCTGAGGTCTCTTTTGGGGAATTTCTGGATCGATCTCACAAGGCATCGGTCCGGTTGGTTTTGGAGTTCAGGGAGAGAGTTTCTCGCCTCTGCCACTTGGTTTGAGATACCCTCCTGCTCTAGGACCAAGTATTCCTGACTATTGAAGTGACGTCCCCCAGACACAAGTTTTACAGCTCAGGGGCTCCCCCAACCCCCAGGAAGATCGTGGTTATTGCTACTCTGTAACGCCCGGGGGTTGTTGGGACCCGCTAATCTCTCATCAAACAACGTAGCAACTTCTGCTTGTGTCGTCTTTCGCATAGGGCTGACTCCTTTCCCCGCGTCCTTTCAGCTCGTTACACACTGCCTTCAGCAATTCGCCAACCTCGACTCTGAATCTCGACTGAATGGTATCCTCCTTGACCTTAGCTCACGCTTTATCGATGAGAAGATGTGTAGTTCCGTCCTTCACCTTCCTTATACCTGCAAAGAACTGTTTTAATTATGTCACGAGATCGTGCTCGAATGATGGACCGGGAATGCTGCAGTAAATTTCATATAGTGGGTGGAATATAACCCCACTCACATAACCATAGTAGGTTGAGGTTTCAAAACTGCTAGCAAGCAATTAACGTGTCTTCCGCGGACGATGTAAAATATTCTTTATTTATTCAGTTTCGGTTCAATTATCCGCTCGGTCTTCGCCCCTGATAACTGTACCAAACCCCAAACCATGAATTAAGTCAAAAGTAAGCAAACTGAGCATTTTGTGTGTGATATTGTGAGACTGATTGTGATCAGTCATTACATTGTGAGACTGATTGTGAGACTAATTTCATTCCTGACTGGAGATCCTCCCTGTCCAGGATAATCTTAGCCCTGATAACAGTGTTGGTGCTGGCTCTGTTCTTCTATTTCCGGTTCTATCAAAAGAGGTTGCTGGAGAAGAGAATACTACGTGCAACCCGTGACATGGAGACCCACTACAGACCCCTCGAGGATTCCGCGAGCCAGGTTCGTAAAACTGGCACCATTATGCAAGTGTTCATGGGGCAATAACTGATTGAAAAAGAGCCGATTTTGCCAGAACCAATGTATGTGAACTCTTTATGTATCTGTGAAGTGAAAAGCTAGTCAGCGTTAGGTAACTGTTTTCTGATAAGTTGTCACAATCACCAGTGTCCTCCGTGTAATTATGATAGGTTAAGTGTTTCAGTGTAATTAGATCACAGGGTTTCTATACATCGCTGATCTAATCAGTGTGTCTCAGATTAATGTACAGAATGTGCAATCTTACGGCATAACTGACATGAATCATCAAAATGGGTATATTTTGTATGTAATGGTTACTTCTGGCGTATTTGAAACTTCCAAGGAATATGATAACCATTCATATTGTATGTGTTATACACAGGGTCATACCTTATGAGTCATAACCTAATAACCTCGACCGGCGCTTATTTTCAATCCTCGCAATTCGGTTTCCCAGAATTCTTATTTCTGGTATGTAAATACATCACTGCCTGTAGTCTGTACACAATCAGTATAATTGTGTGCGTTTACACGTTACACAAACTAGCAGTATAATTGTGTGTGTGGATGGGCGTGTCCGTCAATGACAGATCTGCAGCATAATCATGTAATACGATGATAGGTAGTGAGCGCAGACCTAATTTGTTATGTAGGTATAGTGTATTCATCATAGAATAAATTGTATAACCAGCTATTGAACTGAACTCAATGTATCCAATATGAAATTAGCATGTGTCATTGTGTCAAACATGTCACACCGAATCCATATGATGATCATTGTGTAGTGTGTGTGTGTGTGTGTGTGTGTGTGTGTG